>CM077226.1:13434959-13547459 GCA_039654775.1 Spinibarbus caldwelli | reverse complement strand
GAACACTGTGCTGTACTTTCCCAGTCCTTTCCACTGGTTCCCAGGTTTATACATTTTATTTCTACTTTATTCTGATGAGATAAGATAAATCCATCATGTATTGCTCATTAAGCTTACAGTATGTGTGCTAAACTTTGTCAACCATGAGCCATAACAGCTGCCACTCGGATGAATAAGTTATTCACAGAGTAACTAGTTGGTATGTCAGAATGTTAACAAGATGTCTAATTCACTGTCACTCTGTTTCTTTCTGTATTTCTCTCCCTATTTATCTGTAAACAGACCATAAAGCCATCAGATATTGCCACGGTGCGAACACTGGGCAGACCGCCTCACCTCATCATGCGTATTATGGACTGTGTGTTATTGCTCTTCCAGAGGAGAGTGAACACGGTGAAAATTGATCCTGAGAAAAACTGCACCATGCCCTCCTGGCAAGAGTCACTCAAACTCATGACTGCTGGCAACTTCCTGGGCAGTCTACAGGTACAAGCCTTAATATCAGATAACTAGACCATTCTTTGCATTTTTCCCTTGTCGTATATAGTAAAGGTTTCTTACCCCAAAACAGTGATATTTTAGTTTTCATAACTAATTTTATAAATAACTAATTCTCTGTCACCCACACAATTAAACAGGGCCTTTTCTCTGTTCTGAATTCTATTTAATGTCACCTTAACATGTGAAAACGTAATAGTGATTTGCTGTGCGGTTTAAAATATAGTATTAACTGCTTCTTTCTTCAGTGTCAGCCCATTGCAAACCTTAAAAAAAAAAATAAAAAAATAAAAAATAAATAAATAAATAAACACTGACACCTGTGTTGTTGAAACAGTAACCATGTCTTTAGTGTTCAGGCCTATTATGCCTTATGCCTATTAACTGGATGGATGGATGGATGGATGGATGGATGGATGGATGGATAGATAGATAGATAGATAGATAGATAGATAGATAGATAGATAGATCCTTATTGATTTTTGGCATTGCACTTAATTTCCAAAGCCAACAGATGGTGTGAAAGTAAATAGATTTTTAGTGGACAGAAAAGCCCTTGGACAAAACTCAAAGCATCTTACACACATAAATTATAGCAATATATTTTGTAGAACAAATTTTAAAAACTGTCTGTTTACAGACTTTACAGAAGGCTGAGCTACAAATATCATATAATATTGCCATTTTCAAGAGCCTAGTTTCAAATATGTTCCATATACTGTACACCAATATTGTTTTACTCCATCTTTTGTTTTGTCCTCCAGCAATTCCCCAAAGACACCATCAACGAGGAGGTGGTGGAACTCCTCTCTCCATACTTTGACATGGCAGACTATAACATAGAAACAGCCAAGAGGGTGTGCGGCAATGTTGCAGGGCTTTGCTCCTGGACCAAAGCAATGGCTGCCTTCTTCTCTATTAATAAAGAAGTGCTTCCTTTGAAGGTCAGATCACTTGATTGTTTTTACATGATGCAACTTTTTCAAGTTATTAGGATTTCTGGTAAAAATTTACAATAAGGTTCATTAGTTAACATTACTTAACAACATTAGTAATCATGAACTAAGAATGAACAATATTTCTACAGCATTTATTAATCTTAATTAATGTTAATTTTAGCATTTAATAATACATTATTAAAATCACAAGTTGTATTTGTTAACATTAGTTAATGCACTGTGAACTAACATGAATAAACAATTAACAACTCTATTTTCATTAACTAACATTAACAAAGATTAATAAATAGTGTAATAAATGCATTGTCCATTGTTTGTTCATGTTAGTTAATACATTAACTAATGTTAACAAATGACACCTTATTGTAAAGTGTTACCGGATTTCTTTACTAACAGGCCCTAATTTAAACTGTCAAAAACTGTTAAACTGTCAAATCTATTAGTCTATGAATTGCTATTAATATTTGGTTATTCTTTACCTTTGGGCATGATTATTTTAGCATGTTTTGATATATACAACTTCCACAATAAATCCCAATTGTAGTTGTTTTTAGTTCATATTTGATAGCTTCAATAGTATTCAGTAGTATAAGTTGACAAGTTAAGCTTTAGCAGATACATGCATGTAAAAATAACTTACAATTCTGTCTACCACTTCCCCTGAAATATTTACCTTCTTTGGACTAGAAATAGCAAGTAAGAAATGATGGCTGTTTAAAAATATTAAACATTTCATGGGGCCTTTAAAATTGTAAATGTTTTTCAGATGTTCAAGAGCATAATTTAAGTTTATCATTGGCAACTTTACAGGTGCACAGCTGCACAAATACACAAGATCCCTAATTCTGTGATCATAAAGTATTGACGTTTATTTATTTATTTTTTCGTTTTTCATTTTTTCGATGCATACTTTATACATTTATATTTTCTGGATACATATTTATATAGCACAAAAATAATAATAATAAAAATAATACAAATCAAACATGCAATTTTAATTCAAAAACAGATTGTAATGTGAAAGTAAACATCTTGAGGCTCTACAGTGTGAACTGTAAAAAACAAAACAAAACAAAATAAAAAAAAACACCCATTGTCAGTTAGGGCTGCATATTGCAATCACAATTACTGTGTGCAACAGTGATTTTGATTGATTGATTGATTGATTGATTGATGTGAACCAGTGCATGTAACCTGATTGCACCTCACGAATAGTTTTATACTGGGTCCAAAAATTTGCACTCACTAACCACCAAATGTGAGTGAAAACCTATATGACAAAATAATATAATTATGGCATTATGATTATTAGAATAAATTGTGCAGCCCTGCAGTCAAGCAGACCTGGAGCTCTTTAAAAAGACAAAACAAAAAGACAAACAAAAACAGTTAATTGTATTACAAATTGCAATTTCAATTTTTAGCAGATAAGTCACAATTTGATTTAGAACTGCATATTTATAATGAAGTAATGCAAATGCAGTTTATCACGCCCTATTTTTTTTTTCTTTTTTTTTTCTTTTGCTGCACAACAGTTAGGCTTTCTTCAACACTGTCTTTCTTCATCATCCTCAGGCAAATCTGGCAGTGCAGGAGAACAGGCTGGCCATAGCTAATGTGGACCTCCAGAAAGCCCAGGCAGAACTAGATGCTAAGCAAGCAGAGCTGGATGTAGTTCAAGCTGAGTATGAGAAGGCCATGATGGAAAAACAGGTAAGCAACTGTGTTAGATAGATTACAGCAGGTGTGTTCAATCCAGCTTCTGAAGGGTCACTGTCCTGCAGAGTTTGGCCCCTAAATAAACACACCTGAACCATCTTCTCAAGGTCTTCAGAATAGAACTAGAAACTTCCAGGCAGGTGTTTAAGGGGAAGGTTGGCACTAAACTCTGCAGAACATTCGCTCTATAGCAGCAGGATTGGACACCCCAAGCTTAGGGTCAAATCTGAGTCATCGTCATGACACAAATGATCTAAAAAAATAAGGGTTTTAATTGGGTTTGATTAGTAGCCCTAAATTAAACCAGAGAAATCACTGACAAAATGTATGCTATTTATCTAATTTGCCTTAAATTCCAGCTATAGCCCAAAGAAAATGAATCCAGATTTTCCACTTTTCTAATTATTCTGTAAAAAATGGTGAATCATCTGCCATTTAGTGCCTGAAGTAAATACCCAATCAGTAATTTGCATTTTTGCATAAAATTGAATGTAATGAGCAATTTTGTAAACAAACCTAAAACCATCTTGCAGATTAATCATTCAGGCTTGTACTCTGTGTGCCTCTACCAAATTAATACACATCTTATAAATAGTTTGAAGCAAATATCAATGTTCCCATTCACAATGTATAATGAGCCTTGCTCATTGATAATTGTGTGATTAACACTATTGACTGACTGATCCTCTGGTCTTGATTACGTCAGGGCTAATCATACTTTCCTAAGACAACAGATGTTGACTTTACCAATGATCAAATTAAAATATGAATTGACTTTGTCGTTTTACTAATTTACCTGTTTCCACACATTGAAAGAAGTGGGCATATTTGCACTGGGAATTAAAATGAAGGTATAGTTTTTTTTTGTTTTTTTTTTTCTTTCATAAAATCTCCATACTTCCTGACAGATATCACTGAAACGGGTGTCCTGAGAAACCACACCTGCCTATTAAATGATATGGCAATGTGAATTTTGTTAGGTCACATTAAATGACACTGAAATAAACTCACACTCTCAGTCAATAAATGTGAACAAGCACAGCTGCACAGTGTGCACAGTGACAGAATTCATCTTTTTTTTCCCTTACCTTCTCTCCCTATTTTTCCTCAGACTTTACTGGAGGATGCAGAAAGGTGTCGACACAAGATGCAAACCGCCTCTAGTCTGATCAGTGGGCTGGCAGGAGAGAAAGAGCGTTGGACACAGCTTAGTAAAGAGTTCGCTGCTCAGACCAAACGACTAGTTGGTATGTGTTTACATAAAACCTTCAGGCAATATTTCCTCTTTTAGAGTTTTTGCAATAACACAATTTGGTTGACTTTTTTTGTAAGTAATCAATCCCAGATATGCCTTTTCACCAAAAATTAAATTTTACAGACATGTTGATAATGAAATTTCATAAATTTTTTTTTTTTCATATTATTTTAATATAAACTGCAAAGTCAATATATTATATCAGCAGTGCTTATTAGCAGTGTTTGTATTATTAGCATCACTATTACTGTAGCTTTGTATAACGTGGTCTCTACCATTTGTACTATGAAAAGTGATGTCAAATCGTAGGATTTAGTGATTAAATCGTAGAAGTGATTAAACATACAGTACAATTTCCACCAATAGATGATAAAACAGGCAAAAAACATCCCAACCTGGGCCATATCTAGGAACCAGCATTGTTGTAGGAACCTCCCAGAACTCCATTGAGCATGCCCTCATCCTTCACCATCTGTGGTACAGAAATGAATAATACCTCAAATCTTTCGACAGCTATTTTTATCAGTAATCAACTACCATACAACTCTCTAGCAACTGCCTAGATCACCCTAGCAACAATGTGCTAAAACCATATAGCACCATATAAAACCATGTAGCAGTGACATAGAGTTTCATCCTATTTTTTAAGTCTTAATCTAATTTTACATTTCCCACGCTTAGGTGACGTGCTGCTGGCTACAGCCTTCCTGTCCTACTCTGGACCGTTTAATCAAGAGTTTCGCAACCTCCTTCTCACTGATTGGCAGAGAGAAATGAAGTCCCGTCAGATTCCTTTTAGGACCAATCTGAATCTCACTGAAATGTTAATTGACGCTCCCACAGTAAGTGAATGGAACCTACAGGGGCTTCCCAATGATGACTTGTCCATCCAGAATGGGATTATTGTTACAAAGGCTGCCAGGTTTCCCCTGCTGATTGACCCCCAGACTCAGGGAAAGATCTGGATCAAGAACAAAGAGTCCAAGAATGAGCTTCAGGTGACCACTTAATAGGAATATGATTTGCGCAATGTGGTTCAATACATAATTTGAAGTGTACATATTGCAGTGCTGAAGAAGGTGTTTTCCATGTTAAAAGTAAAGCTACTTATTATTGTACGTAGCCTGTAACTACAGCTAAGCTATACCAGTCTTAAAAATAATTAGCTATACTAATAAAAACTACAATCTAAAAACATGTTACAGTAAACCACCAATAAATCATGAAAACACTATAAATTATATACAGTAATTGCGTTAAAAACACAGTGATATATTTTTGGTAAAATCGTAATATCATGTTTTTGTATATTGCTTTAAAAATGCTACATAAAATCTACTTTATCATGTCAATGGAAAAAGCAGCTTGTTACTGAAATGACTAAAAAGCTACACTGTTTTTAAAATATGTTTTAATGTTGCTATTATATGTAAAGGAACAATAATTTGATGCAACAGGCCTCTGCATATTTAAAAGTTCAACATCTATATTCTTGAAATTCATGTTCAAATATAATTGAATATGCACAGATTGCTCTGATGCATGGTTTCTTTTTAAGAGGTCAGACCTCATAACAAATCACCTCCACCTCAGGTAATAGCTTTCCCCAGTAGCAGAACTTGAGCTGGGTCAGTAATGAGGTCTTCCTGTTTTCACAGATCACCTCACTGAATCACAAATACTTCAGAAACCATCTAGAGGACAGTTTGTCTCTTGGGCGTCCCCTACTCATTGAAGATGTTGGAGAAGAACTGGATCCTGCCCTGGACAATGTCCTGGAGAAGAACTTCATCAAGACTGGGTTCACATATAAGGTATTTTTAGAAGGGCTTAACCCAGTGGTCTCAAACTCAATTCCTGGAGGGCCACAGCTCGGCAGAGTTTAGCTCCAACCAGCTCCAAATCACACCTGTTGGAAGTTTCTAATAATCCTGAAGACCTTGATTAGCTGGATCAGGTGTGTTTTGATAAGGGTTGGAGCTAAACTGTGCAGAGCTGTGGCCCTCCAGGAATTGAGTTTGATATCAATGGCATAACCTCCTGGGGTCGAGGTTGGATTTTTAATGATAACAGTGAAAAGAACTTAAAATGCTCCGTCATTTTTTATTTTTTTAAGAAAAAAGGTCTGACATCATTGTAGTGAATTAAAAAGGCGCCATCTATGATTATAGTACACTTTGCTGTCCAATATATGTATTTATTTAAATTTTTTGTAAGCATGGTCACACTTTAGTTTAAGGACCAGTTATTAACTAACTATTAACTATGACTTTTGCCTCAAACTCCTAATTTGCTGCTTATTAACAGTTAGTAAGGTAGTTGTAAATATAGGTATGAGGTAGGATTAAGGGATCTAAACTGTGGTCATACAAAATAAGGCATTAATATATGCTTTGTAAGTACTAATAAACAGCCAATATGCTGCTGAAATGCACGCTAATAAGCAAATGTCAGGGCTTCAATGAGAGAGGTTTATTAACAAAACAGCTGACAGGACAAGAGGAGGGGAGTGAACACAGTCCAAACAATGAGTAGGGATGTGACTAGAAGACAGGCAGGCTGAGAGAATGGCTGTCGAGTCCAACCCAGGATGGCAGCAGGCCAGAGAGCAGTGAAGGCAGTGCAGAGCGAGACTAGTGGAGAACAGCGATGGCCTGACCAGAACACAGAGCTCATGCTTAAACACTCGAGGCCTCTCAGGCACTGCACAGGTCTTGCTGCTTGGCAGGAGCAGAGAACGGCCAGGGAAGCTCAGCCTACAAGACAAGACAGAACAAAAACCAGACAAGGGCAACTTGTCTCTACAGACTATGAACTGGGAAAACCACAGACGCTATCTGGATTGATAGTCAGACGAACTGGCAAGACAAGAGGGAAAGGGAGCACAATATAAAGGGAACAGAGACATGAGGAACAGGTGACAACTCTCAAACGAGGACTAAGCAAGTGGGCGTGGTAACAGGTAACAAGGTGGCAGGAGGAGAGGAGCACATGGCAAACACAAAGACAAAGCCATGTGCTCAAACACAAAACAAACAAGGAAACACTGAACAGGGACAGGACAGACAAGACTGCAGGGGAGATTCCTGACAGAAACTAATTAATAGTGAGAATTGGTCCTAAAAAAGTGTTACTATAAACATTAAATGCACCATTTCCATATATTTCAGGGAGAACTATGAGGTATGTGAGATTAAATTAACAAAGCATGAAAACTAGCGATATTTGGCTCCAAACTAGCTAGCTAAATGTGCTTCCAAGGGTTTTTATTTAATAGATACATTTTGTTTAATTAATTATGGTGTTAACTGAATGTGCTAGACAATAATAAAATTACACAAATCAGAGTTTTAAATTGTATTTTAACATGTCACAAATTTGGTATAAAATACATTATGTATGATAAAATAAATGTATGACTTTCTAATTGCTTTTGTAATATTTATCATAATATTATGATCACTGTTATAGATTTAATTACTTTTAGAATATTTTGAGGATCGCAATCAACAATTTCAGAAGGTCATGCACCTCTTTTCACTAACACAAGTGTTTAAATGTTTTATTTCATACCTTTTTTGTGAAAAATGCCAAAAGCATAATGATTATAAGGTGTTTTTTCTGTATTTTGCCATCAAAATTGATCATATATAAATCAACAATATAGTGCTTGCTTGGGAAAAATAGGGACAATATCATTAAAGAAAACGTACTCGGTTACTTTCGTAACCTCGGTTCCCTTAGATATGGGAACGAGTGCTGCGTCGTAAGATGCTTGTATGGGAAAAACTCCTTTTTTCCTCTTCAACTGAAGCCTTTTCAATCACGCAGTGAAACTGCACGTCCATTGGTTCGTGCAGTGCTATAAAAACAAACCAATGGCTCGGTGGCGGTGACGAGCGAGCCTATGGGTGAGCAGCCCACCAAAACGGGCAGGGACTGTGGCTATATAAGTGGCCGCTTCACCGCCGCATCTCAGATTTCTTCGAATGAAGCGACTGAGGAGTGTAGCTCATAGAACGGCCAGGAACGCAGTACTCATTCCTATATCTAAGGGAACCGAGGTTACGAAAGTAACCGAGTACGTTCCCTGTCGATATTTTCACTCGTACTGCATCGTAAGATGCTCGTATGGGAACCAGTACAATCACGCCGTGCTATGATGGGGAACAACTCAAAACCAAGACTCCCATGGGAGAAGACCCAGGGGAGTCAATGGAATACACCAAGCACAGGCTGAGCCATCAGGGTCATCCGTGGCCTGGGTGTCGTCCCCTATAGTTTATACCTGGTATCCATATAATATGGACCGTCCAGGTAAAGGAGGGACTTGAACAATGCTGGTCAAGTGAACCCATAAGACTGCTAAACTAGCCGGAGACGTCAAACTAAGCAGAAAGGACTCTGGCCTGTAAGGCAGGGATGTCCAGGTTGTAAAACCTTACAAATGTGGACGGCGAGGACCAGCCGGCCGCCTCACAAATTTCCGAAATGGACACCCCGCTGGACCATGCCCAGGAAGAGGCGATGCCTCTGGTGGAATGGGCTCTGACTCCAATGGGGCACTGCAAGCCCAAGGAGGAGTATGCTAGGGTGATAGCATCCACTAACCACCTGGAAATTCTTTGCTTCGTAACAGGGCGACCTTTAGCGCGGTTACCGAAGCTGACAAAAAGCCGTTCTGATCTCCTGTATGAGGCAGAACGCTCAATGTACACCCTCAGGGCCCTGACGGGGTAGAGCAGGGATAATTCCTGGTCATTCGTCGAAGGGGAAAGCGCCGAAAGTGCTATGACCTGGGCTCTGAACGGAGTGGAGAGCACCTTAGGTACATAACTCAGCCTTGGTTTCAGGACGACCTTGGAGTCGTTATGCCCGAATTGCAGGCAAGCAGGGTTGATGGAAAGGGCCTGTAGGTCTCCTACTCCTATTCGCTTAACCGACGCCAGCGCTAACAGCAGGGCGGTTTTAAACGAGAGTGATCTGAGGCTCATGGTTTGCAATGGTTCAAACGGGGGGACTTTCAAGGCCCTTGGTATGGTTGGTAAGTCCCAAGGTGGAACTGTACGAGGACGCGGAGGGTTAATTCTCCTGGCGCCTCATATAAACTGGACCACCGCAGTATTCCTGCCCACCGATTGGCCAGCAATAGGGGCATGGAAAGCCGCTATGGCTGCCACGTAAACTTTGATGGTGGATGAGGAACGCTGTTTATCATAACCTCGTATAACCTCGTCTTATCGTAGCCATTACCCATTCTGATACACCGGGGATGGCCTGCCAGGCCTTGGCCCGTGTGGCAAGAGGCTGAATAGGCTCTAAAGACTGGCTGCATAAGGGCAGGATGCTTATGGTAGGCAGAAGAGGATATTTGCTCTCTTTTTGAAAATGTATGTGTTTTATTTTGTCTGCTATCACAGCAGTTGGATGCCCGGGCGCTAGAGTGGGCCCGTGGGGAACCAATAATACACTTCCCTCTGCACCCAGCGCTGAGCGGGGTGACAAGGCACATTAGAGGCTGCTTGCGGTGTGGTCCGGCGGTAGCGAGACTCGTGCCCCTCCTCTTCCTGCCTGGCTGATCAGGAGGACTTCTGAGGTGCCAGATCCAAGGCGATCTTGGGCCGAGGTCCTTGGCACTTTGGGAAGGGGTAGCATCTTGCCGAGCGGGAATGCCCTCTGTCCTACCGATCCTTAGGAGGTCAGGGCTCGGGAGTGGCCGGCGTTGGCTTGACAGGCTGCTGAGTTGGCGCAGGCTTGGGGCGACTAGAAGCAGCAGAAGAGCTGGACGACTTCTGAGCCTCCGTAAAACGCTCCGCAAAACCCTCCACAGCTGGCCCGAACAGGCTGTTCGACGAGACCAGAGCATCGAGGAAGGGAACTTTATCCGCCTCTTTCATCTCCGTCAACGTGAGCCAAAGGTGGCGTTCCAACACTACCAGGCTGGACATCGACCTCCCGATAGCCTGGGCGGTGGCTTTGGTGGCGCGCAGGGCCAGGTCCGTCGCGATCCTCAGGTCCCTGAGTGAAGCTGCATCGAGACCGGTCTCCTCACTGGTGAGCATCTTGGCCTGGAAGACCTGGAGAACAACCATAGAGTGCAGCGCCGAAGCCGCTTGTCCAGTTGCCGAGTAGGCGCTTCCAGCGAGTGCAGACGTGGCTCTGCACGGCTTGGATGGATGGCTCGCTGTCGCTTTCCATCTGATAGCCGTGGGCGGGCAGAGATGCGCGGCCACGGACTCATCCAGAGGGGGCAGGTGCTCGTATCCCTTCTCTTAACTCCTCTCTTAAGAAGTTATCCCTTCTACCGAGCCCGATAACTCCTCCTCATCTGAAGCCGCCAGAGAAAGGCTGTCATCCATCTATCGTCACTTCCACCGAACGAGATCATGTCGCTCGCAGCCGCGGAGGGACGCTGATCAGGTTGAGTGAAGAGGACCGGCAAATCCTCTCTCTGCGGTGACGGCGAGGCACGCGTGCACTGAGCCGACGTGAGCTTGCTCATCTCCAGCTGCTCGAATCCTCTGTCCCGCTGTCTTTTCCTCGCAGGTCCCTAGGAGGAAGAAGACGGGTGGACGCGAGGGGCGGAGTCGCTTTCTGAAAAGAAAGCTATCCGCGAGCGCAGAGAGGCAAGACTGAAACTCTCGCAATGAGAGCAGTCAGTTCCGCTGAGCGCAGTGTCAATCTGGGATTTCCCCAAGCATGACACACACTCAGCGTGACCGTCATCAGCGTGCAGGGGAGTCCTGCACATCATACAAAAGAGCAAATTTTGACGGCATTGTTTCAAATGCCGCGCCGTCATTGTGAGGCTCTTTTAGATAGTCGCCGGATGGCAGCAGGGGATAGACCGGGATCTGTGAGCTGAGTGCTGCAAAAGGTCCAATCCGGCTGCTGAGGCGTTTCAACGGCGAATCTTGGCGTCAGCGAAGAGTCAGCGAGGAAGAAGCTTCGTCGCTGAAGAGAAGAAATCTGAGATGCGGCGGCGAAGCGGCCACTTATATAGCCACAGTCCCCGCCCGTTTTGGCGGGCTATGGCGGGCTGCTCAGTATGGCGGGCCGCCGCCGAGCCATTGGTTCGTTTTTATAGCACTGCATGAACAAAAGGACGTGTAACACTGCGTGACTGAAAAGGCTTCAGTTGAAGAGGAAAAAATGAGTTTTTTTACGAGTGAAAATATCAACAGGGAACACCATTGTCCTCAGCAGTTCCAGTCATTTTGAAAAAGAAAAAAAAAGTTTCCGTCTCTTTCATTAAATGTATGCTAGTAAATGAACAAGATTGCTTTGCGTAATTAGTAAATACTGTGCATTTGTACAGAACGTCTGCTCCTTCTCATTATTTTTGAAGTTAAATTATAGAGCAGATGAGTTGTGATTGTATTCAACATTCTCTCTGTCATTATGCTTTCTTGGAAAGATATTCATAATGTACAAAATCATAGACAAGTAGGACATAGCAAGTACTCTGAAAAAGCAGTTGTTTTACATAAGCTTAGAATTAAGATACTGAAAAAGGACATAAAATGTACAGATCCTCTGTGCTGTTCCATTTCCTGGTCGAGGTGATGATAGCAGCTGCTCAAGCTGTTTACTGCTAGTGCAGGACACGATTGTGAGTGACAGTCATGATCTTTTAGGCATCTTTCCTTGATCTCATTATCAAATTTCCAGTCGCTCTAAAAATGTGACGCTGTTTCACCATCACACACAGCAGCTGCTTCACACGTTCAAAAAAGAAGTGAAAATAGCAAGCAGCGGAAAAAGCTCTGACAGGTTTAACTAGTCAGCTCTATTAATACAAAGGTGCGAACACCTGATCACATGTTTTATATAGCAGAGTCTGAATGGGAGACACTGACGTCGTTTTATCATTGTCAAACCACTGCATAATAATCAAGTCACAGCCGTGTGCATTTTATTTCTGCTAATTGGCATGGAAATAAAGTGAGTTACTCCCTGTTGAGATAATCGGCATATAATTTTAAACAACTTCACCAGCACCTTTTATGTTAGGAAGGTCATTAACACAGCTCTATTTAGTAACTTCTCTAAGGCTCTCTTAAGAAGTATCTTGAGATAGTGTGAACTCTAGTCATCCTCTAGTGTCTTTACTCTTCAAATACTTTGTTTTCATGTTGATGTCAGAGCAGCTCTTCACCTGGAGTTTTAAATCTCTGACTCATTCTTGTCATCAGGTGAAAGTAGGTGATAAAGAAGTGGATGTAATGAAGGGTTTCCGTCTCTATGTGACCACCAAGCTGCCCAACCCAGCATATACTCCTGAGATCAGCGCACGGACATCCATTATCAACTTCACCGTTACTATGAGGGGCCTGGAAGATCAGCTACTGGGAAGAGTTATTCTCACTGAGAAACAGGTATGGGCCCTTTGAAAATGGGCGTAATAATGATCTGAAATGTGTGTTGGGGGGGGCTATTTTAAACTTTTATAGCTTGACTTATGAATAGCAATTAGGTGATGTAACATTCGACCATTAGTCCTTGCTGAAAGGCAGGTAAGTGGCCACTACTAGCCAAAGTAGATTACCACTCACCACTTGAGCATCATTCAGTCTACTGCCGAAATGACCAGTGGGTGTTTTTTTTAAAAAACATAAATAGACTGTTTTTCTTTTTCACATTTGTAAGTCACTTACGTTAATTGTACTGTAATTTTAGATAATGCTTGATTTGCAATGTGAAATTGTGTAAAGCCTTGCTTTAGAAAATCCTATTTAACCATTTTGGCAGTGCATTCAAAGATATGCTTTTCTCACTTATACCCCGGTTAGAACCTGGTCCCTATGGTTCTACATGAGAAAAAAGAGAAAATCTCAAAGACATGTTTCTATGGCACAGCAAGCCAGAGAGAGAGTGCTTCGGTCATTTTTAGGGTCAATGGACAAAGAGCGTGAATTTCAAATCTTTGTACACTGAAAGACAACTAACATTCAACATAGTCATAGAGACTCAAGGGTTTTATCTAACAAATCTCTTTTGTTTCATCCTCAGCACTGCTAAAAATTATTCCCTGTAAAATATTGATTCAAGAATAATGCATCTATTTTTAGAAAACTTAGTACTACTACAAGTATATCCAACCATACCCAGAGTCACACAGTAATCGATACATACTATATAGCAAATCTCAACTGTTTGATTGTTATATCGACAAATCAACAAATGTATCATAAAATGTAAACTTTATTATTGCCCAATGATATATCAATAACTGCATATATTACTGGATATAATACTGGATATTGTACCTCTTATTTTACTTGCATACATACATTATACCCAAGTAAAGCAATATATACTATAGCAAATCTTGGCTATGTTATTCATACAGTATACTTGCTTAGAACGATATATACAATATGTACTGGTAGATTGTCACAAAAAGTATGTATGTATTGCCCGGCTCTAATCTGCCAAATAAAGCATTATGGTTAGGTTTTAAGTTATTATTAATCTTATAAAAATATATTGTTCATAGTTAGGTCATGTTAACTAATGCATTGAGTAATGTTAGACCTTATTGTAACATGTTGCTGATATAATAAAAAACATGATATACTGTAAAGCTGCTTTGAAACAAAGTGTATTGTGAAAAGCACTACACAAATAAATTTGACATAGTATTGTTTGTTTTTTATAAACATAATTCAAAAGAAATCTCATCATCAAAATTATCGCTGGTGTTGTAAGTTTTATGGTGCTTGACATAGAATATACAGTATATGCATAGCACCTCAAATTGGAGCCAACAGCTATGTCAAGCTTAAGAAGGAACTAAATCAAAGCTAAAGGTATCTTGCAGTACTGCATATTGTTATGGAGAATCGCTGTCATCTCAGCTTATTTCAGCCTAGCACAGTCAGATGGGCTTTGATAGCGCCTGCAGATTCCCAGGTAGAGAAAATTAAAGTGGCATTCAGAACATATTCACTGCTGGATATTGATTTGTCAATCAGGAATAAGGGCCTGAAACCCACATCACCTCTTTACACTCAGCCTAATAAGAGTACAGATCCACATGCCGCCCAGCACCGATCTGAATTATAATAGCTTCATGGCCTCTCCTGAGGCTAGTTAGTCATCTCTGCCTGATGGGGAACTGAAAAGGTACAATTGGACAGCAAGCAAAAAAAGCATTTGACTGGTAATGCTAGGATTGTGAAAGCTAACCGAGCAAAATTGACTGCACACATACTATCATACTATTCTGAAGATGGAAAATTAGGTATTTAACTCAGGTCTCGTGGCTCAGCATCTTGACACTGGTCTGTTATCTCAACGCTTTTATGTCAAAGGCTTACTAAACTGCATAAAAAATATGTAAGTCATTGGCTTGTCATGTACTGTGTATTTACCAGAGAACATTTCCACTCAGGTACCTTTTACAGAGGACGTTTGTGTGTGTGTGTGTGTGTGTGTGTGTGTGTGTGTAGAGTAGAAACAGGAAATGGCTGTTGACATACCTTTATATGTTGCTGGGTTCTATTCAAATTCAATTTTTTTTCAATATATGTTTGACCTTTTGTAAAACCCTGAAGGTTCAAAGTCATTTCAGGTAAATTATTGTAAAATATTGTTTTAAACAAAAGGTTTTAAACGTTCTATGACAAATAATGTATTTAAAGTTTTAATAAATTTGTGCTGTCTGAAAAAAAGATAATACATCTTAATCATGTGAATGCTTTATCATTATGAAAAAAAACAAAAAAAAAACACTGATTTATAAATAAAGCCTCAATAATCAGGCCACATTAAAATCTGCAGAAAAGAATAATGTAAGATTGAAATGTTTTAATATATAAAGTATCAGATTTTAATATTTTAGAATAAAGAATATTGATATATTGATACTACTTCAATGTGATTTTGGGATGGGCTCCAAAAATATCAGTATGAATGAAAAGTAGATCAGGCTGTATAGCCCCAAAAGAACATTTTAGACATGTTAATATTTATTTTATTACATTTTGTTCATGTCATTCTGTCCCTGTGCAGCAGGATTAAATGATTTTTTTAATGCGTTTGTGTATTAAGTGTACACTGCAAGTGACATAAACAAAACAAGCAATTAAATCTTTAATCACAAAAATGTGTATGCCAATTAATAGCCAAATTATATAGATGTTTGTGTGGTGAGAAATGACTGTGTGATGTTTCTGGATTTGTCAGGAACTGGAGAAGGAGCGGACTGACCTGCTGGAGGATGTGACGGCCAATAAACGTAAAATGAAGGAACTGGAGGATAATTTACTTTTTAGGCTGACTAGCACACAGGGCTCCCTGGTGGATGACGAGAGCCTCATCACAGTGCTGGGAAACACGAAACGCACTGCAGAGGAGGTCACACAGAAACTCCAGATCGCTGCTGAGACTGAGATCCAGATCAATGCGGCCCGTGAGGAATATAGACCCGGTGGGGGCTTAGAGCTTGTCTTTCCTTTAATGATTTTTTTTGTGATACATGGAGCACGGAGCATTTTTCCTTTAGTGATACATTGAGCAGTTGCATCCTCTCTAGTTAGTCTTACAATGTGACAATTATCAGAATAACCACAAGCTATAAAACTTAATGTAATTAGAAACCTTTGATCCAGTTGACACCTGTTATTAATTAATATACATCTCAGATGATGCAATCAAGTGTACAATCGGACTGGCAAACCACTTCAGAGGTGGTCAGAAATATTGTACCAAAATGCTCCTGACAATGAGCAAACAAATGCCTACTGATCTTTTAATCAACCATTGCTGCTGACTGAAATTCTGTACATCCCCCCCTTTTTTTGCGAGCAACAATTAAAGAAGTAAAATTTACTGTACTGTCTAGGCTTCATTTTAGATCCTTTGCTTATTATATCCTAATTAATTTAATGATTGCACAAACATTTTTAATCATTAAGCATTTTAATCATATGGTAAACAGAATCTTTTATTGAAGATTTAATGTCACACTCGAGTCTGTCAGTCTGATATTATGGTATCCAGATTCCGTGAAATTTATCCTTCAGATATGTGTGCACCTGCTGGCAAATTTGAAAAGACAACTTAAAACTTCTTGAAACTTTTCATTGTGACAGCCACTTTACAATTGTCTGATTTTAATTGGTCACACAAGACTGAAACCAAACTAACCTAAAAATGAATTGTTCTTCCCAAGTTTTGTCAGTAATGTCTTTCACTGACATTACGTTTTTTGAAAGCTGTGTAAAAACAGTGGAACAATTCCACCTCAGATGCTTTTACAAACTTTTCCTACCAACCCCAACATGCTTATCAGTCATTGAGACCACACCATCCGTTTAAAAACCTACGCAATTTTTCCAATCAAGGCTATTCTGTGTGAAATAGCAATCCAGGCAATGGAAACACTCATCTGTTATCACAACCAAAATGTTGGTTGATTCATCGATTTGAATAGCAAACGAGGGGCTTGCATGCACTCTGTCTAAAATTGGCATTGTCCTTGCTCATCTCAGTCATTTTTTAGCAACATCGTGATGGAAGTTTGGATTTTTATAGCAGCAATTCCACAAAGTACCTCATGACATGGGCCTAGCATGAAGGACCAATCAGAATCAAGTAGTTCAGAGAGATGAGCAGTAAGAAATCACTGAAGAGACTCAAAATTGCTTGAGAAACCCTGTTTTTAATCATGCAGTCAGACCCAGATGCAATAAGTCACAAAATAAGACTCTTCTTTCGAGGTTCACTGACAAAGGGGCCATGTCTAGTTGTATCTCAGATGGATGTTAATACCAGATGTAAACAGTGCCTTTGTTGACATCTTTTCTGTGTGTAGTTGCCACAAGAGGAAGCATTTTGTACTTTCTGATCACGGAGATGAGCATGGTGAACGTGATGTATCAGACCTCTCTGCGGCAGTTCCTGGGCTTGTTCGACTTGTCCTTGGCCAAGTAAAACTCATTTGTCATTTCATACCCCATTTAAATTAGTTTCTCAAAATGGCATGAGACTAAACTGCTTTCTTGTCTTTATCACCCAGTTATCATTTCATGGTGTGAAATATAGACTTGAGGTATGGGCACCAGATGGTGTTTTTTGACTCTGAACTAGTCCCAGTCATATTCTGTATGAGATACAGTATATGGGCTAATTCAGACTGGGACAAATTAAAATAAGGCCAACATGGTGAACAAACCCATTTGAGGCCTATACCTCAAGCCCATATTGTGCTTACATTGACCCCACCATGAAATGTTGGCTTGGCGACAATAAATGTGCATTCACATGATACTGATGTCATAACATAGTGCCTGTTGGTCATACTGTCCGTGTGAGATGTGAAAGTGCAATGAGTAAGCTTCTACATGAGTTCGTTATCAGTAAATAACCTTGGGTCTTTCTCTTGGGGAGTAGGTCCTCAAAGAGTCCGATTACAAGCAAGCGGATCGCCAACATCATCGAGTACATGACCTTCGAGGTGCACAAGTACGCAGCTCGGGGTTTGTACGAAGAACACAAATTCCTGTTCACCCTGCTGCTCACTCTCAAGATCGACATGCAGAGCAACAGGGTCAAACACGAGGAGTTTCTGACCCTCATTAAAGGTCAGAAAGCTTCCCGGCTCCCACGAGTCTCTCTTACTCTTTTTTTTTTTTTCTGTTTTTCTGGCCTGGTCAAAATCTTTCTCCTTCTTCTTCAGTTTCTTTGATTTCTAGGATCTTCAGTAAGAGAGTAATCGGTCTACCAATATTCTTGGACAACAGTTATGTACAAGTCTATGTGACTTGCTGCTGAATTTTACAGTACATCTCAAATACATAAGTTCAGACACAGTTTATGTATTATACTAATGGATATATAAATCCATTATTAATGGGGTACAGAGAGAGGTGTTAAGGCAGTCTGGTGGAGCAGCAGGTTCAGGCAGAGCTGAGCAGCAGGAACACATCAGGGCTAGGCTTCTAGAGCTATTAGTGTGCTATGAATGAGGCACAGAGGTGACACTCTGTGAGGTTGACTGCTAGTACATATTATGATTTACAAGGCTGATGCAGTACATTGTGTGGTGCATACTTCCATGAATTGAGACATAAATGTAGCCACATCTTTGGAAAGAATGTTCTTGGTTTAATCACTGATCTATTATAGACCAGTGGGTTCACAACAATGTGTGATATATTTCAAAAGTATAGCCACAAGACATTACACATTAATATGAGACTGGGGTGAGAATCACATACTATAAAATATACAATTTTAGCTCCTGCTGTGACCATGTAAACCTGGCAAACATAGCAACATTCACGTGATACACAAAAGAATAATATATATGGATATAGACATGCCTGTCTGCAGTGTTTGCATAGACCAGAAATTAATTATCTTAATATCATATTTCCATCACTCCAGGACTATTTAGAAAACTTGACCACATAGCACATTTTTGTACAAAATATGTCTATAAAAATTCTTTAACAAACTGTTTTTGCTGTGGAATGACTAGCCGAAGTAATTCTGCGGTAATCAATAGCATGCCACAGATACTGCCGATATAGCTTAATTTGTATTGGGCCCAGAATCAAGAACAAATTCATACATACAGACAGTGACAAGAGAGAGCAGACTGTGGATTTGCCATTAGAAGCTTTTGTGAATACCTTTTGTCTGGGTAACATGCTTTCCAAAATCATATTTAATGGCTCTTTGCAATTTGTGATCTGTACATGTTGTTCACAAGGAGTCCTTAGTGAGTCTGCAGATTGATGAACTACTATGTGATTATCATGCTGGTTCATGTGGTTTTGCTTCGTAAAAGCATCAGATCTGAAATTTAATCACTGAGAGATCAGGTAGCCTTGTGGTCAGAGAAGTGGCCCATTACCTAGATTCTAGAAGGTCGATTTGATTCCCTGTGCTAGCAGTGCACGTCAAGCCAGTTAATATCATTCTGCTCTTTAATGCACTTTTGTGAGAGCTCTTTGCTGCACTGTAGTTTGTCTGTACCATTGCAATTTAGTGTTCCAAGAATAGGGAAGAACTTCTTTGTTTAGGCAAGATGATTGTAAGAAAAAAGGTATTTTATTAATTTAAAAATAGGATGAAGTCAATATTTCAGTTAACTATACTCAAAATAAGGCAAGACTAAGCCCAAAACTAAATAAATAACGAGTATAACAACAAACAACAATCGACAAGATGTTAGTACAGGAGTATAAATTCCACAGACATCAGTGTAGGAGACTGGGAATGGTTATAACACTTTTTGATTTAACATCTGTATTTTTTTTTTCTTACTCAGCCTCTGTTATATATATATATATATATATATATATATATATATATATATATATATTTTTTTTTTTTTTTTTTTTTTTTTTTTTTTCCAAATTTATCTGATACCCCAAACTCTAACTCATTTAAATTCAAACCAGTAAAAAAAATTAACATTCAGTAACCTGTGAATCAAATTATAATTATTGTTACAATATTATTTGATAGGAATTTCATTTCCTTGGTGAATTTATAAGTTGTTAATTCTTACAAATGGAGCTAATAAGAATATAACTTTAATAAATAATAATGACTTAATAAGCATTGTTTATTGTTAGTTCATATTAATCTATACAACCTTACTGTTTCACGTAATACTTGAAAAAAAATATTAATAATAATGTATATTAAGTCAGCTGGTATTCCATTCTGAATATAGTCAACAACATGCAATAATAGCTTCAATAAACAAACAAACAAGCAAACAAATAAATAAATAAAACATCATAATAAGAACAAGGCAGGAAGCACTGCATGTGATCTGTTTTCTTGATGTCGTCTAGGAGGTGCTTCGCTAGACCTGAAGGCCTGTCCACCCAAAGCTGCAAAGTGGATCCTGGACATAACATGGCTTAACCTGGTGGAGCTGAGCAAGCTGTGGCAGTTCTCTGACATTCTAGATCAGGTGTGTGGTCACACATGGTTTCTTAAAGGATCAGACACATCAACGCATGGAAGACACACACACACACACACACACACACAGACAGAGTATCTGTCGCTTTGAGCTCCCTTTCCTCATTAAATCTTTCTCACTGCTCCCGCTTTGCAGTAAACATGTCAATATTTGATTCATCTTGTCTACACACACACACACACACACACAGAGGCACAAATACATTCACAGCCACTCACACTGATGGCTGATTGGCAGGCCATGACTGCCCAGGGGAACTTCATGCTCAATGCAGTGTGAAATGAGCTCACTTTGGCAAACTTTAAATCAATTACTTGTGGCTGAAAGAAATCAGATTAAAAGCCTTTTGTTTAATTAACCATTTCTGGAGCACTGCAACTACAGGAAAACTGTTAATCCACACATAAGACTGCGTTATACAATATATGTCATGACATGCCAGAAATCCATGCTATCCAAGTCTCATTATGTTCAGTCTTTGCCTTTGAATGAGTTTTGATTAGACAAAACATTCAGAATATTTTTATTTTATGTATAGTTTATTGAACTGTTGAAAGTCCAAACCATTTCATTGTTGATGCTATATAATATATTAAAGTATAAATAAATATAAAGTAAACATTTTGTTTAAATATAAAAATAAATAAAAAATAAATATAAAAAATACATTATAAAATTATGTCATCATTTACTCACCCTCATGTTGTTCCAGACATTTCAGGCCATAAAAGAATATATTTTGAGAAATGACTAATAAGAAATGTGTTTTTTGTCCAAACAGCAGAAGTCAATGGTAACCAAAACTTGAGTGGTTACCAACATCTTCAAAATATCTTCAGAATAAAGTCATGCAGATGTCAAAGATTGCATAATTTGCATTTTTGGTTAAACTATCCCTTTATGGTTCAGTAAATAATATGAGGTCATATTTTTTGACTCTTATAATAATAAACATATAAAAGTGTAAATCTATAAAATAAACAAAAATGCTGTTTAAGTTGTGATTATAAGGTTTTAGAGTTTTATAGCACCCCACAGAACATGACAACTTCTCAAAACAATTTCATGTCAGCTGTCCAAATAAGTATCAGAATCATTTACTTTTGTGTACATGTGTGCATGTGCATTAACAGATTGCGCGTCATGAGAAACAGTGGAAGAGCTGGTTTGATCGAGAAGCACCAGAAGAAGAACCAATCCCAAATGCATATGACCAGGCTTTGGACTGTTTCAGAAGACTGCTTCTTATTCGATCCTGGTGTCCAGATCGAACCATTGCTCAGGTATGAATGTAGTCATAATGAAGCCAGTGTGACAATATTTTTTATGACAGTTAATGGTGGTTTTTCCCTTTTCACCTCTGCTATCACCTAATGGAGTTTCAGCTCATTTAGGGCTTAAAAGACAATTATCACTATCGATGTGACTGCACTATCGGATGACAGCAAAACTTTATCCAAAATTGAGTTGGATAATATTGTCTTCAGTAGAGCTGCCTTTGAACTAGTTTCACAATTGATGAACAACTACAGCACTGCTACTGAACTGAACCAAATCAATTTTGAACTAAATTGAGCTGAATAAATTTCACTATTGTTTTCCTTAGAGCCTCTTTTTAGATGAAGCTAATTTGTAATTGATGAATTTTGTAAGATCAATTGCCATTGAACTGAATTGAATCAACTCTAAACTGACTTAAGTAATGGTACTATTGTCTGCTGTAGTGCTGCTTAATAGCTGTACTGAATTTGTTCATAATAGGTTGTTTGCAATCACGTGATTCTGATGACACGCGAAATGCAGCTGGAGGGCAGGAAGAGATTTCTCCCCATAGGAATCAGTAGCAGAAACTCAAGATGCCTGTGTTTTTCATTGTTTATGAACGCTTAAATCGGTCAAACCAGGAAAACACAAGGAGTTTTTATCATGTACCAAAATGTATTGTTCATAAGGGAGGAAAAGTCAAGAAATTGACTGAAAAACACAGGAAAAAGTGGCTTGTAAACCTGCGTCTGCAGTCGGGAGGAGCCGAGTCGGATAATGCTCGTGTGTGCAAATGGTTAATATAAGATATAATAATATATTATGATATTAATAAAGACATATATAAATAGATACAAGGTGACACAGTCCGAATTCACTCAATGCTAAACGCCACATGTAGATACGATGTAAATAAGATATTATTTGCAGTTCAGAGAGCTTCACTGATTATAAAGGAACCGTGAGATTGCGATAAATTGAAGTGAGTGACAGCTTTTTAGTGATTACATGGACGAGATATTTGCTCATTTTCTAGGCGGGATTCACTTTCGAAATAGTTTGTTTGCAATCAGGGTAAGTTGCTTAGCCTATATCCACCGCCTCAATGGCATGCAAGTATTTCAATTTAGTTAAAAAATTGCTCCTCTTTATAACATAAGGATCACGTACCATATGTTGTGTTTTTCTGTTTACTTTCTCTTGTTATAGCGCCTAAACCAGTACAGTATGGACATTCCTCTATCTCATCCATTCTCTTTTTTCAATCACTCCTGACACTTTGCTGTATACAGGGTTTGTGTACATGGTCCTGTTAGCAGCACGTAAAGCAAAAACTTTTATTCAGCCTAGAAAGCGAGCAAATAGCGCTTCTACATAATTACTAAAAAGATGTCACTCACTTCAATTTATTGCAATCTCACAATGTTCCATTATAATCAACGAAGCTCTCTGAACTGCAAATAATATCTTATTTACATCGTGTCTACGTGTGGCGTTTAGCATTGAGTGAATTCTGACTGTCTCACCCTGAATGCTTGAGAGATGGCAGACCTGGATTATCTATTTATATCTGCATTAATATCTTAATATATTATTATTAGCCTATATCTTAACCATTTGCACACACGAATATTATCTGACTTGGCTCCTCCTGACTGCAGACGCAGGTTTACAAGCCACTTTTTCCTAAGTTTTTCAGTCAATTTCTTGACTTTTCCTCCCTTATGAGCAACACATTTTCGTACATGATAAAAACTCCTTGTGTTTTCTCAGTTTCACCGATTTGAGCATTCATAAACAACGCAAAACATAGGTATCTTGAGTTTCTGCTACTGATTCCTATGGGGAAAAATCTCTTCCTGCCCTCCAGCTGCATTTCGCGCCACAGCAATGAAGTCATGTGCAAACAACCTATTAATAAACTTCGTAATATTGACTCTGTTATTGAACTAACTGAATCAACATTGCACTAAATTAAGCTGAGTAATATTTTGTAGAGCTGCTTTACAGCTAAAATTTAAGCTACTTTGTGACAGCTGAATTTTGCAACAATTTTTCTGTTTATTTCTTTAAAACTGCTGTGAACAAATCTGTATTATATGAAGCACTATACAGGTGCATCTCAATAAATTAGAATGTCGTGGAAAAGTTAATTTATTTCAGTTATTCAACTCAAAATGTGAAACTCGTGTATTAAATAAATTCAGTGCACACAGACTGAAGTAGTTTAAGTCTTTGGTTCTTTTAACTGTGATGATTTTGGCTCACATTTAACAAAAACCCACCAATTCACTCAAAAAATTAGAATATGGTGACATGCCAATCAGCTAATCAACTCAAAACACCTGCAAAGTTTTCCTGAGCCTTCAAAATGGTCTCTCAGTTTGGTTCACTAGGCTACACAATCATAGGGAAGACTGCTGATCTGACAGTTGTCCAGAAGACAATCATTGACACCCTTCACAAGGAGGGTAAGCCACAAACATTCATTGCCAAAGAAGCTGGCTGTTCACAGAGGGCTGTATCCAAGCATGTTAACAGAAAGTTGAGTGGAAGGAAAAAGTGCGAAAGAAAAAGATGCACAACCAACCGAGAGAACCGCAGCCTTATGAGGATTGTCAAGCAAAATCGATTCAAGAATTTGGGTAAACTTCACAAGGAATGGACTGAGGCTGGGGTCAAGGCATCAAGAGCCACCACACACAGACGTGTCAAGGAATTTGGCTACAGTTGTCGTATTCCTCTTGTTAAGCCACTCCTGAACCACAGACAATGTCAGAGGCGTCTTACCTGGGCTAAGGAGAAAAAGAACTGGACTGTTGCCCAGTGGTACAAAGTCCTCTTTTCAGATGAGAGCAAGTTTTGTATTTCATTTGGAATCCAAGGTCCTAGAGTCTGGAGGAAGGGTGGAGAAGGTCATAGCCCAAATTGCTTGAAGTCCAGTGTTAAGTTTCCACAGTCTGTGATGATTTGGGGTGCAATGTCATCTGCTGGTGTTGGTCCATTGTGTTTTTTGAAAACCAAAGTCACTGCACCCGTTTACCAAGAAATTTTGGAGCACTTCATGCTTCCTTCTGCTGACCAGCTTTTTAAAGATGCTGATTTCATTTTCCAGCAGGATTTGGCACCTGCCCACACTGCCAAAAGCACCAAAAGTTGGTTAAATGACCATGGTGTTGGTGTGCTTGACTGGCCAGCAAACTCACCCAACCTGAACCCCATAGAGAATCTATGGGGTATTGTCAAGAGGAAAATGAGAAACAAGAGACCAAAAAATGCAGATGAGCTGAAGGCCACTGTCAAAGAAACCTGGGCTTCCATACCACCTCAGCAGTGCCACAAACTGATCACCTCCATGCCACGCCGAATTGAGGCAGTAATTAAAGCAAAAGGAGCCCCTACCAAGTATTGAGTATATATAAAGTAAATGAACATACTTTCCAGAAGGCCAACAATTCACTAAAAATGTTTTTTTTTTATTGGTCTTATGAAGTATTCTGATTTGTTGAGATAGTGAATTGTTGGGTTTTTGTTAAATGTGAGCCAAAATCATCACAATTAAAAGAACCAAAGGCTTAAACTACTTCAGTTTGTGTGCATTGAATTTATTTAATACACGAGTTTTACAATTTGAGTTGAATTACTGAAATAAATGAACTTTTCCACGACATTCTAATTTATTGATATGCACCTGTAAATGTGACAACTTTTAATTGCATCAGTCTAATTACTTGTTTTTTTTTATTGTGTAATTGAAAGGCACGAAAGTACATCATGAACTCAATGGGGGAGAGATATGCCGAGGGAGTGATTCTGGACCTGGAGAAGACCTGGGAGGAGTCGGACCCTCGCACTCCTCTCATCTGCTTCCTGTCCATGGGTTCAGACCCAACAGACTCAATCATAGCCTTGGGTAAACGACAGAGAATTGAAACTCGTTACGTCTCAATGGGACAAGGGCAGGAAGTTCATGCACGCAAACTTCTGCAGCACTCCATGGCTAATGTATGTACATACTCAACCATTTTTGATATTAAAACTTGCTCCTGTGTCAGCTTAATATATTCAGAAACAACAATAAACCATTTCTAGGCTGATTACCCTTTTTTATTATTTAATTATTATTATTATTTTTCTATTAGGGAGGCTGGGCTTTACTTCAAAACTGTCATTTGGGTCTGCATTTTATGGATGAACTCATGGATACAATCACAGAGACGGACAGCGTTCATGACACCTTCAGACTGTGGATGACCACTGAGGTCCACAGACACTTTCCTATCACTCTCCTGCAGATGTCAATCAAATTTACCAACGAGCCTCCTCAGGGACTGAAAGCTGGACTTAAGAGGACTTATGGAGGTGAGCCTGGCATCTCTGGATATTTAGTCTTTCTTCAGCTGTCAGTTTTCCATGACTCAGTGTCAAGCTCAGGCTATCTTAGAAGTTTTTTTTTTACTCTGCCTGTTTGAGATGAAAGATTCAACCATCACCTGAGGCTATTGATGGATTAGAAACATTAATGGAGGTATAGAAATCTGGGCTGGATGATTATTTATAGAAGAGCCTCATTATTCAAAGATAATCAAGTTAATGATCTATCAGTTTCATGAATAAAAAGGAATGTGTGGGTTGTGTTAATAATAACAAAAGTCTTGAAATTGGTGTTGCCTAATAATATCTTCCAGGTATCAGTCAGGATCTTCTGGATGTGAGTAACATGGTCCAGTGGAGGCCCATGTTGTACGGTGTGGCATTCCTCCATTCCACTGTCCAAGAGAGGCGAAAATATGGACCTTTAGGTTGGAACATTCCATATGAGTTCAACCAGGCAGACTTCAATGCAACGATACAATTTGTCCAGAATCACCTGGATGATATGGACATCAAGAAGGTGAGAGTTGCATAATGGAGCAGCAGTGTTACTGGCATCACAATTATGAAATAAAAATAAAATCAACCAAATACATCATAAACGCATTCCAAAATTTTTTGCTTAATCTGTGCTGAGATTTAAAGACAATTTCTATAATTATACACCTTTAATCTTGTCACACAAACTCAAAAAACATGGAATTCATTATGAATTATGTGGATTCTAGTCAAATGTCCTTCATCTGCTTTAGTATTGAAGTATGACATGAACATATCTGCTTTTTCCACCTCTGTGGGAAAATCCTTTTACATAAATTGTATGAAACAAAAGTATATGATTTAATCTGTCAGCTTTGTCAGGGGTCTATGCAAAAAGTTTCCAAACAGACTTAGTACCTGGCATTTTAATTTGAATGAGTATTTTTACAGGGTGTGTCCTGGAACACCGTACGATACATGATCGGCGAGATCCAGTATGGTGGTAGGGTGACTGATGACTATGACAAGCGCCTCTTGAACACCTTTGCAAAGGTGTGGTTCAATGAGAACATGTTCAGCCCTGATTTCAACTTCTACAAAGGCTACAGTATTCCCAGATGCAATAGTGTGGACCAGTACCTCCAATATGTGCAGGTGAGATACAACGTTCCAATGAAACTGCTTATTTTTGTCCCTTTGGAGTCAGTACTATTTGTTATACAGGTTTTGTCACTAGATAGAGGTGAGAGATTGAGGTGTGACAGTGTGTTGGCAGATAGATTGACACCAGTAAACATTTGCAATAAAATCAGCCAATACTGAGTACCAATACTTAAAAATAAATAAAGAAATAAATAAACTGCTCCAAGTAGAAACAAATTCTCTGTACATCCTCTAAATTAGGCAACCGCTTTGCATAATGCAAAGTATCTTGCCATAGAAGTGTATACTGTAAGCTGTATTGTATTTACATTTGCAATTATAAACTGTAAATCTAAGTGTCTTCATCTAAATCTAAATCAAGTGTTCGTTTCAAATTTAGTGCAAGTTCCTCTTTTTTTTTCTCACTCAGAAGTCTCTGACAATCATGTTAGCAATGGGCTTAATAAGAGCAGACAGTAAATGGTAATACCACTGTACAGGTCTACCAACAGCCCTCTTTTAGCAAATGAGTTGGGGCGAACATAAAGTAATTAATATTCATGACCCAAGTCGCATCTGGCACAGTTTGTATATGCTAGCAGAAAGTGAAGACCAAAAGAGAAGTCTGACAAAAATATGTCTTTATACTTCCAGTATAAAAAGGCCCATCTTTTGTCAACTGTAATGTAATCAGTATGTGTGTATATGTGTGAATAAAGCTGATTCATCAGCAATGAATATATATATATATATATATATATATATATATATATATATATATATATATATATATATACTACCTCATAATAGTTATTCAGGTGCCAAGAGGAACATAACCAGCCTCAGCCCAGTCAGCCCATTGGCCTTATTCCAGTTGTGCATTAAAAGCAGTGAGTCATGTAAAGTAGTGGTGTCCTCATGAGAGAAATAGCATAGCTGCCGGCAGAGTACGGCTGATCTTTATTCTGTCTGAGCTGATTGTGATGGATGTTTTTAGCCCCAACTCACAGCAGGATGATTCTCTTAGACTCAATGACAAACACGGTTCCTGGAGCCAGTCTGTGCAGTCACAGCATACACGCAACAGCATTGTTCAGTGTGTAACACACAATGCTGTTATCACCATTAGTGAATGAAACCACATACAAAAGCTCCTTGAGAAACATGCAAGACATTTTGCTTGTTACGCTAGCTTTCATTCATCTGTGCATCTCTCTAAGCACATGTTGTCTACTGGAAGCTTTGTGTTAAATGGAAATTATGATGAATGAATGTATAATGTGAGATGACTTGTATAGCTGGTACACAACGCTGCATGCATGAATTAATCAACTAATAAACAACTTTAATTAGGATTGCTCTTCGAAAAGGAAGAGAGATGTGGGAAAACATACATCCATTTATCAAAATCATGCAAGATGCTTTAGCTTTCACAGCTAATGAGAGTAAGCTCTTATAATGGTTGTTGATATCATATGGAAATTGATTCCAAGACAGTTTACAACTTTATTATTAAAATATTTAAATTTAGAATCCAATTGTAGACCTTTATGCATTCAAAAAATGAATCATGCAAGCATAGTTTATTAATTATTTGCAT
Organism: Spinibarbus caldwelli; assembly: GCA_039654775.1. Classification (NCBI taxonomy): domain Eukaryota; kingdom Metazoa; phylum Chordata; class Actinopteri; order Cypriniformes; family Cyprinidae; genus Spinibarbus; species Spinibarbus caldwelli. The sequence goes on along the minus strand of CM077226.1, from coordinate 13,518,717 downwards.
ATATTTAATATTATTTAAAAATATGAACATTGTTTAAATATGGCTAGCTGTGGAACAAAAAAGATTCAGTTAGTTAATGTATGTGATTGAAATAAATTGGATTTACTGATGATAAATTCATATCCTGGTTGTTGTGTATTTAGCACATTTGCTTTATTGGTACTATTAAAGAATTCTCATTCAAAATGTGTGAAGGGTTTTCAGATTAATGACAAAAGATACATGAATGCGGGAAGCTGCTGCAGCAGACATTAGTCAGTGGATTGAATAGGGGATTATAGATAGATAGATAGATAGATAGATAGATAGATAGATAGATAGATAGATAGATAGTTGATCTGTTTTTTTTTCTTTCTCTCCTGCAGGGTCTCCCCACATATGACACCCCTGAGGTGTTTGGCCTCCACCCAAATGCAGACATCACCTACCAAAGCAAACTCGCCAAGGACGTACTAGACACTATCCTGAGCATCCAACCAAAGGACAGCTCCAGTGGAGACGGAGAAACCAGGGAGGCGATTGTGGGTCGGCTAGCAGATGACATGCTGGAGAAACTGCCTCCAGATTTTGTACCATCTGAGGTAAAGCTTCAGACTGGGCAACAATGATGCAGCAAAATTTTGTATGGTTGATGGAGAGCTCAGAGCCCAATGGGAGCAAATGGCCTTTGCTGTCTGGAGCTCGAGTACTAAGGGGACATTCTCAGGGTTGACGGATAGTGCTGAGGTCACAGACTGCCTGCACTAATGCATTTTCTTTTTTTAAGGCTCACAAATGTTCTCACACCAAACTGCAGGTGCTTATGAAACATATAGGCAGTAATTGGCTGCTACTCCCTTCTGATTATCTGCAAATTAACAAGGCAGCAGGAAAAAAATGTGCCTTAGGGTGCACAAGGGCTTTTTGCTTTCATTATCTCTCACAAAGGCGAGAAGCAGATTTGTCTCAATCATGAGCGTTCCTAAAATATTTAAAACTCAGTGATGGAAAAAATCACCATGCCCTGCTTTCTGAAAATGTTGTAACTATATTATTATAAACAACTAAAAAAAAAAAAAGAGTTGCTACATGTAAATAAAACAGTGTGTTCTCTACAGTGACCTGACAGTCAACTGAATTCTGAAGTGTTTGCGTACATTTTCTATTGAGATGAGTTTTACAACTTCAGACATAAGCCTACTGTATAAACAAGCACTTTGGAATATTTAAAAGAGCTTATTCATGAGCTAGATCATGGTGGTGAATAATAAAGTATAATACTAATAATAATAAAGTATGGCAGATTTTAGTAGTCTGCTGCATCCTCAAAAAGCTGGGACGCAAACTGGTGAACTGCGCCCATGGAAATTGCATCAGAACTAATATTTGTTATTGTCTCCACCAGCAGATTAATAATAAATAATACCTTCACTGAACCAGATGCTAAAATAATGCATATAGCTTAAACAATGCTATGCAATGCAATACAGTCTTAGCAAATGTTCTTAGGGCTGAGCGCTTGTACAAAACAACATACTTCATTATTCATTCAAATTGCATCATTTATCCAGGTCAGAGAGAGATTGATGAGCATGGGTCCCCTTCAGCCCATGAACATTTTCCTGCGGCAGGAGATTGATCGCATGCAGAGAGTGATTGTTCTGGTCAGGAACACGCTGAGTGACTTGAAGCTGGCCATTGATGGAACCATCATTATGAGTGAGAACCTGCGAGACGCGCTGGACTGCATGTACGACGCCCGAATCCCTGCACGCTGGAAAAAGGTTAGAGGTCGTTGCCTGCCTTTGAGATGTGTGAAATGTGTATAATGTACACACCAAAACATGAATGCTTCACTTGTTATTGCCTGCACATTAAAGTTACAAATTACATTGTTAAGGTTTTATAAAAAGTCAGTTGATTAGACATGTTTTCATGTAACATGTAATTAAAGCATTAAAAACAGAATCCAGAAAAAAACAAAAAACAAAACTGAATTTTGAAAAAATAAAATGGAATTCATAAGGCCCATAAAATGTGAGGAAGTTCAGTATAATGACTTGCCCATAATAATACACATTTTTTAATTGGCATATTATGTTATTTCATTAATGTGCAGTCATGTGTGCATATATACCGTTTGGACTATTTAGCTTTGAACTTAACATTTTGGAGCCAATTATATATGCTTTATGAATTATATCTGTTTATCAAACCCAGAGGTTCCGGGCTCAAGCTTAGCAAACAGGTTTATATAACTCACATGAACTACAGCCAAGCAGCACAACAGCTTCATTTAACTATGCTTTTCATATGCTACTCAAGCTGAGCTAATCATAAGCTAATTGATAATACTGCCTTCTGAATAACAATCAGGCTGTAACTTACCCTGCATGCGCACGTGTGTTGACGTGTGAATTTTAAGTGTCTGTTGCATTTGTTTATGGATACAGTATTTGGCTTATTAGGCTGTTTTGTACTTTCACATAGTGTAGGCCTATCCAACAGGTATCCTTGGTCTCTTTGGCCCTATTTGGATAATAATTGTTTTTGATGGGGACGTCTGTAAAAATATATTTGCATGAGATCTCAGTTATAAAACTCATGTATTAGGATGACGATTTATTCACCATGGAGGAGCCTGTTCTGTGATACTGTGATCCTGCGAACCCGGGAAACAAAATGTCAGTTATAGATTGGATAATTAATAAATTAAAATGTAATAAGCAGTGTAACTATTTCAATTACATTATTAAAGCAATGCAACTGATTGCATTTGATGACCTTTTGATTACTTTTCTAAATGTATAACAAATGTTTTCAACTGTTAATCATCTTGAAACATTTAAACTAGGCAGGGTTAACCTTACAGTAGTACTCAACACTGATTACTGTCAGACTTTCTTAATCCTTCATCACTTGAATTAAGATTATAATAATTTAATTTAAAGCGCAGCCACCAGCACCTCTTCTTACTTTGAGATGATTCTGAGGTTAAATACAGATTTAAAATGATAACGAGAAATAGTTTAGTAGCTATGATATTGTTTTTGAAATCAAATATTTATATAGTTATGACAGGAAACACTGGCATCTAACAGTTAATCTTAAAAAATTGAAGCATAATCATAAATCCAAATAGGAAATAAAACAGTTATCGAATAAGCATGTGTCCTATTCTGTGTCCTAAACTCCTGAAATATTGGAGTCTCATATTTTAGAGCAGTCAGTGCAATTTGGGAAAGAAATCAATTAAATCAGTATATGGGGATGTGTGAAAAAAAAATCAGATGTAACCCCCTTTGTAATCGTTAACATTATATATATATATATATATATATATATTATTATTATTATTTTTAAAAATAAGATATTTTAAAAATAGGAAAATGAACCCGCTAGAGTTTAAGGGCTAGCTTTACTAAAAATAGGCACATTTTCATGAGACTGCAATCCCATAAAAGTGTCGATGGGAGAAGAAAGTTTTGTGGGGGATCTGCTGGCAATGTGCAAATTAAAGAACACAGATGCGCCAGCTCATTTCCATAATGACTATTACAATCTACCAAGAGCAGCACAAATTAGCATGGGGCCAAAGATAATCAGGTGCGGGAAATCTGCTAATAACACAGGTGCAAAATTGGTTAAGACATGCTTCTTTGCGGTGTTAAAAAATGGTGAAAATACTAGTAAACTGACTACCACAAAGTAAATCATCTAACATGGTTAATTTAAATACTCTTCTCCCATGAATTTTGTGCCTGAAAGGGAAACCTCTTACAAATGCATATGCAATGAAGTAAATTTCATCGCTAATTTTTCACTGCGTGTCTTTAGTAAGTCCTGACAGTGTTTTTTTTTAATGCCAGAAGAGGGTTTGTGCTGGCTGTTAGTAAATCTCCTAAATGTCATCCTTATAATCAACTAATCTGTGTCAAAACATGAAAATGCTATTGCTTTTTCTATATCTTATCACTGAATGTAACATGCTAATTTATGGAATAAGTGCAAGTGCGATTGGAGAGTTTCTAAGAAGGGCAAAATTTTTAGTGAATAATGACTTATTTTTTTACCAGTTTCTCACACAAAGAGCTGTTTGATATAATTTTTTTTATGGTGATTTTTACTTGTTTTTATGCTTGATATCCCAAAGCAGAATGAAAACCCTTGTCTTGTGTGTATTACTCTTATCTATATCTTATCTTTGTATGTGTTAACTGTGGTTCCGCTTAGGTGACTTTGTGTGTGTGTGTGTGTGTGTGTGTGTGTCTGTCTGTATGCAGGCCTCCTGGGCTTCCACCACGTTGGGGTTTTGGTTCACAGAGTTGCTGGAGCGGAACCGGCAGTTCCACTCTTGGATTTTTGAGGAACGACCCAACTGCTTTTGGATGACAGGCTTCTTCAACCCACAGGGGTTCCTGACAGCTATGAGACAGGTGGATAACTATCACACAAACACTTCTGCTAAACTTACACTTGTACTTGTTCCCTTCCTGATGTCTTGAGCTGATCAGATATGTTTCCCTTACCACAAAAGCCATTTTAATTTTGTCCTTTGTGAGGTAGTTTTTAACCCTGTAAAGCTTGCTGCATCGTATTTGATTCACACATTTCTAGGGCCTCTAAATTGTTGCCATGACAGCCCTTTGATTGATAGTTTATACTTTTTTTTTTTTTTCCAAGTAAAAAACTTTTTAGAATAATTCTGTAAACATTACGTAATGGGACACCTGTGTTTTTGCTGTGAAATCTTTTATGACTTTTACAAAGTAAATGTAAGAATAACTTTTATATTTTTGAATGTCAAGATAAATACTTACTGAAGCAGCTTAGGTTTACTTGAATATCCATAGTTTATTTTTTAGAAAATTATGTTAGCTTGGTCATAAAACTCAAATGTCATCTTAAGACGTTATTTGGAGGTATAGAGTGACAGCTGATTTTAATATGCATTTAATGAGTGTAGTCTGTTATACTGTTATAAAAACTGCACCAAATTTGGTGCATATTTATGCTCAATTTGAGCCTCTGAATAAAAACTGTTATTTCATATGTCAGGCTTTCCAGGGTTAAAATGAATATTGATACATCCTGGTTTTTTTTTTTTTTTTTTTTTTTTTTTTTCACCAAATATATGTTATGGCAAACATCTGGTATAAATCTTCCCTAAACATACTTTTTGAGTGGCAGATTACTCTCTATATGCATGATATCCCTAAAGGAATCAGTAATAGTGAGTTTAGAGGTCTTTTGGGCTATGAGGGATCTGCTCAGTGGGACATGTTCTAGCTAATGCCTTGGGGTAAACAGCTTGCACGAAACAGGATTCTTTTAATTAAAATTGGGCACCCGTCCTGTTTTCTGTTCTCAGCTGTGTTTCTGTGCCAACACCTGCAGCTTTGAGAATAAACTTAGGGAAAGAACCCAGATGCTTCATATCAGTCACAGCTAAAAATGCTTGTTTTTTTTTTTTTTGTTTTTTTCAACACAGATCGGTTTATTGCTTTAATTGAGGGGCAAGAAGGCAAATTTAATTTGGTTTGAGCATTAAAACAAGGAGAAATTTTGTGTGAAATATATCAAATTACTTATATATTTTAATATTCATTTGATCATATTCAGGTTTAAATATCTGTTATACTACACTATATTATATTTCTATATATGGACATGAGATTTTTCCTTTATTTTGAGTGATTTAATAATACGTTACAAGCACTACATGTTAATCATTTAACTTGACAGGAGATCACTCGTGCTAACAAGGGGTGGGCGTTGGACCGTATGGTTCTGTGTAATGAAGTTACAAAATGGATGAAGGATGACGTCACGCAGCCTCCTGCAGAGGGGGTGTATGTTTATGGCCTCTACCTGGAAGGGGCCGGCTGGGACCGCAGGAACTGCAAGCTCATTGATTCAAAACCCAAAGTACTGTTTGAGATGATGCCTGTGGTCAGGATGTACGCAGAGAACAATGGTAAGATTTATTTGTTGTTTTTTGTTTTTTTTTTCATTTTTTTGCTGATTACACTTTGTTCCATACTTTTAAAAGTGCAAAAAAATAAAAATGCAAGGAAATGATGTGCTTCACAGGCAGGAACAGCAAACATTTGGTAATGAAAACATTTGAATGGAAAAATTTTAAATAAAGGAACATACCAACAAAATGTCATTTAAAGCAGACAGACAGATAGCCTTCTGATGTTCCAGTAGAAATACATGACAAAGAAGAGATTAAAACTAAAAGACCAAAAAAAAAAAGCATGTTCTTTTTGCACCCTTTGTGGACCCAGGCTTATAGTTCAAAGACTGTCAGACTGATTAATCTTCAATAAACAGTAGTTGGTTGAATAATGATCTTGGATACTCAGGTCAGAAAATCAATATTATGGCAAGTGCAGACTAACACCTAACCAGCCGCTATCGATATTTGGCTGAAATAGTAGTGTACGCTTAGAATGTTATTACAAATTCAGCTATTGTGTGACTGAATGCTTGATTTTATGCACCTGATAGTAATCAGCAGTTGATGCGGCCAAAACACATGAATTAAAAGGAGGATATCCATATGCCATACAGAGTATATTTTATATCTTTTGCAATATGCAAATAAGTTTAAATCAGGGTTTAGGAATGCACAGTGTGAGATGTCATCTTATAAATACCCAGGACTGATTCTTAACTCCAGGTAAATTATGTAAAACATGAATAAATATTTTCTGTTATGTACTAAAATAATTTCTGCAGCCCAGTGGGTGTCATTTGCTTTTAGACAAAGTAAACAAATCAGGTTTAAGCCAATATAAGAATGCACTTTAAATAAATGACATGGTAGTTTCGCTTTTAGTTTAACTTTTCAGTTTTAGCAAAGGGAGTATTAACTGGAGGGGTACCAATAGTTGTGAAAAGTTATTTTATTTATTTATTTTACTGATTTAACTTTAATAAAAGGCTACATTTTATTAAATGTAACATTAAAAGCTAAAAACCAAATACAATTTTTCCCCCCATGGCTACCAAGTGTGCCAATATTTGTGGAGGGCACTGTATGTTAATTTCCGGGGGGTTGAATTGTTATTTTAGCCTAAATTAATGTGATTTGGACTCATTTAAACTATGCAGTGGATTAACATTTTCAAGTAAGAATTTTGCCTTTTATACCTTTTTTTCCCCTTAATTTTTCAGTTAATAGTCTTTTTAGTAAAAGCATGCAAAACCTAATTGCTGTATAACTGTATCTTTCCTAAGGTGTCAAAGATCCTCGCTTGTACTCATGTCCAATATATAAAAAGCCTGTTCGAACAGACATGAACTACATTGCAGCTGTTGACCTGAGAACCAGTCACCCTCCAGAATACTGGATCCTGAGAGGAGTGGCCCTCCTGTGTGATGTCAAATAATCGTCTTTTAAAATGATTGTGTACAAATGTAGAAATTGCTTGTCTGATCTTTTTCTGTATTTTAACTGATATTTACCCTGAACACTTGAATAAATAAATATGCACAGCTGTCTATAGCACGATACATAAGATCCTTCGGACCACGTCAAGAACCTTGACATCTAAACCTGTAAATCCATCATAAATATTGTCGTTGTACATTGTCATATGCGTTTCTGAGTGCCTCTCAAGACCATCTGCTGGGTCTCGTCTTTAAATGCATGAACCTGTGGATTAAAGGCCAAATGTAAGCCTGCTGATTAACAGCCCAGCTGAAGCGTACTGTCCTACAGTAAACACTCTCAGGTGTACAAGTCAAGGTTTATGTGTCTGAACTGTGGAAGAGATTCACCTCAGCCCATTTTTAGCATCTCAGTAGAGATCATTTATTCTGAGACGCTGTCTAACATTTAAAATTAAAGTCAGAATATGATTTTCAGATTCAGTTATTTTCCATCTGACCCAAACAGACATGGACATGAGTCGCCCAAAATCATTTTTGACAAATATCATCTTAGCACTGAAAAGAAAACATTGAGCAAGTTTGAGAACACAGGACTGTTCCACAAAGAGAAACAAATTCAGGTTTTCTTAAAATAAATGTTATTGTATATCTCTCATTTTATCATTTAAATTTTGTCATTTCTTGTTGAAATTTGATTTCATTAAATGATCTTGTCAATATCTCGTGACTCAGGCCAGCACTGAACATGGAGAAATGTTGTGACTAACTTCTAAATTGGTTCTAAACTGTGCACAGTTACTTTTTTCTGAGACGCACAGCCACCCTAACTCTGTAAAGCCTACTGTATCATATTTGATGCGCACATTTCTAATGTCTCTAAATTTTTCAACATTATCAAAAATTGGCTGAAAAACCTGTTGTGCACAATCTACTGCATGCCTTCTGACCTCTAATACTTTTTACTTTTTTTTTTGAGTAAAAGACCTTTTAGTATAATTTTGGTTGTGGTACACATCTTTTTGTGAAACCTATTGTTGTAATTTTTCTAAAGTAAATGTAAAAATAATAAAATATAATAGTATAATGTTAGTAATATTTCAAGATGAACACACTGCACTGAAGCAACTTAGATTAACTGAATATCTGTACATATTTTTTTAAAAATAAAAATCATGTTAAAATGTATCAAATATGATACATCAGGCTTTTGAGGAACATTTATTTGTACATCTCTCAATCATCATTGTATTACATTGTGTTCTATGTTTTGCCCTCAAAATAAAAAACAAAACTACAGAAATTTTATCAAATAACTAAGGTTTTCTCTAAAGGTTTATTATTATTATTATTATTATTATTATTATTATTAATATTATTATTAATACTACTACTACTACTACTACTACTACTACTACTACTACTACTACTACTACTACTACTACTACTACTACTACTACTACTACTACTACTACTACTACTACTACTACTACTACTACTAATAATAATTCATATGTAGTCAATGCCGATAGCCTCATGAGCAGTGCGCCGACATATAGTGCTGTTGCGCTTTGGGTGAATCGAGTTCGAGTCTTGACTCGCAGACCTTTCCCAATCCTGTCCCCCCTCTCTCTCACACCTCGTTTCCTGTCAGTATATACTGTCTTATAAAGGCAAAAATGCAGGGAAAAAAAAAAGAAAATCATATGTCAGACTTTACAGAGTTAAGTCCCCTTTCATTTGGCGAACTACAACTGAACAATTAATACATTAAGGCATAAATTTAAAGTTCAGAAAAACTACTCTTTTTTACTGCTGTTTTAGCCCATTATTTGTCCACTTGTGACAATAATGAAACAGAGAAAATATACAAACACCTCTCGGGACTTGATGACAGTGGTCCAGTGCTCAAAGAAGGTGCACAGAGGTTGCAAAGAACAACTTGACAGTACACCTAATGTTCATGAATTGTGTAAAGGGAAAAAAGTATTTTCATTATGAATAAAAACATGAAACAGACATACAAACGTAGAGTACTATATTGCATTCACAACTCTCATAGGGATATGTCCCTACTGTCCAAAGCTACATATATATGCCCTTGGTGTAAATATGCGACACATCATGCACAGCATGTTAGTGACACGACACAGAAACACTTAAGTACTAGCTTATTCCTGTAATTTGTAACTACAGCGTATCAAAAACTCTTACTGTCTTAAAAATAAAGATGCCCTCAGAAAGACAAGTACATATAAAGTTTAATGAAGTTTTTAAAAAAGGAAAAGAAAGAAAAACAATGGCATTAAAACATCAAAACACTTTTTGTTATATTTGATTTTCTTACAAAATAATTGCTACCATACTTACAGTAGTACCCTGTGCACAAACCCTGCCTATGAGATACAGTAGAAATGGTATCACTTTCAATACATCCAATACTTCGTGCATCTAAAGACTAGGCGCAATTATTTACAAATGTCTCTTTTATTCCCGTTTGTGGATGTCTGCAGTTCATTGCATGTTTGTTGCTATGCTTCATGGCATTACATTCCCCTGGGATAAAGACCGGCTCATCTCAGTGTGGACGAAGTATGTTTTGAGCTCTCCTTTCCCTTTCACATTTATAATTCCTCTGCAAGTGCACATATAGCCTAATGTCTGCAAGATACGACTCGTCTCTTCTGTAACCTGCAAACACACATGCACACAAAGGAATTAAATGGGTTAATGAGTAACCGCACTACACCTTGTCCAAAGCATGAGCATTCTCCTAACTAGAATCTCATTGGTTTTACACACAGAGGGTTACTTTAACTGTAATCAAAAAATCTATAAAAGGATTTGATTCAATTGAAAACATTAAAAACCAATAAAGAAGCAAACAATGGTTCTTTACAGTTAATAATAATAATAATAAACCTACTTACCTGTATTTTTCCCAGCACTCCTGTGCTGTCCATTCTGCTTGCTACATTCACTGTGTTGCCCCAGATGTCATACTGGGGCTTCTGAGCTCCAATCACCCCAGCTATCACAGGTCCATGATTAATACCTGCAGATAGTGATATACAGATTATTGCCAAATTTCATTCATGCTGTTTGTATATACAGTGCCCTCCATAAGTATTGGAACAGTAAAGACAAAATTGCTGTCTCTACTGTGGAGTCAAGACATTTGCAAATATGATTAAAAGATGAATATGAGACAAAACTGCAGAATGTCACATTTTATTATTAGCCGTTTCAACACATACATGTTTTACCAAATAAAAAGGACAGCACTTTTAGAGTTCATCCCACTATTTAATGTGAGCATAAGTATTGGAACAGTTGCCTCACAGGTCTTTCTAAGTGATCAGCTGTGACCTGTTGCATTAATTCTTCAGATATTAAAAGCAGGGAATGTGTCGTATCAGTTATATCCATTACTTCTGCATTCTGAATCTTGCATTCGATGATGACACACAAACCAGGATGAAAACGAGGAAGCTGACTCTGAAAGAAAAGCAAGCAATTTGGATGCTAAAAGAAAAGAGGAAGTTAATTAGAACTATAGGAAAAACAAAGGGCATGGAGAAATCAAGAGTTTGGAAATCCCCAGCGACACCAGCAACCAAACAATTACCTGATCGGCTGAGAAAACAACAGTAGTTGATGACAGACAAATCATAAAAGCGGTGAAAATGAACCCTAAAATACGTGTCTGTAAAATCACCAACAACCTCCAGAAAGCTGGGGTGATGCTCTGACAATCTACTGTCCTCAGGAGACTTTGACACAGAATTACAGATGCTACACAGCAAGATGCAAACCTCTGACCAGCACCAAAAATAGAAAGGCAAGATTAGAGTTTGCAAAAAAAGCACAAAGGTGAGCCAGAAGAGTTTTGGAACTGTGTTTATGGACCAATGAGACAAAGATTAACCTTTATCTAAGTGATTGGAAAGCAAAAGTGTGGAGAAAAAAAGGGAACTGCAAATGATCCTAAGCATACAACCTCATCTGTAAAGCTTGGTGGAGGTGGTGTCATGGCATGGGCATGCATGGCTGTCTCTAGATCAGGACCTCTCAATTTTAATGATGACTTAATGTATGACAGTAGCAGAATGAATTTGGAAGGGTACAAATCCATCTTGGCTACCAATATTCAAGAAAATGACACCAAACTCATTAGAAAGCACTTCATATTGCATCAGGACAATGACCTAAAATACCCTGCCAGTTCAGTCAAAGAGTTTATCAGGGCAAAGAAATGTAAAGTCTTAGATTGCCCGAATCAATCTCCAGATTTAAATCCGATTGAATATTAATTTCACCAGCTGAAGAGGAGACCAAAGACAGAAACTCCCCAAAACAAGCAACAGTTGGAATTGGCTGCATTAAAAGCTGGGAAAAAGCATTTCAAAGCATAAGACCAAGAGTCTGGTGATGTCTATGGGTTGCAGACTCACTGCTCTGATTGCATGCAAGGGATCTGCAACAAAATATTAGCTTTTAATCTTTTACATCTGCCTTAAATTCAACTGTTCCAATACTTATGCTCCCATCAAATAGTGGGATGAACTCTAAAAGTGTGGTCTGTTTTATTTGGTAAAACATGTATGTGTCGAAAGACCTAATAATAAAATGTGACATTCTGTAGTTTTATCTCATATTCATCTTTTAATCATATTTGCAAATGTCTTGACTCCACAGCAGAGAAAGCAATTTTGTCTTTACTGTTCCAATACTTATGGAGGGCACTGTGTATATATATATATATATATATATATATATATATATATATATGTGTGGGCAGTTGACGTATCAATGTGTCCTATGGTGTGACGGAAAATGTAAAAAATAAATAAATAAATAAATAAATAACAATAATAACCTCTAACATTGAAGATAAGCCTCTCTCATGCTATTTGTAACTCTTAAGAATGAAGATACATTTTTCTCATGTTATTTGTTCTACATTTTTGCTATGTCACTCCATAGGACACAGTCCAGTTTTTATTTGTCAACTACCCATGTGTGTGTGTATATATATATATATATATATATATATATATATATATATATATATATATATATATAATACACATATACATGTAATCAGATGGCAGTAAATAACATATATTTGTATATATTTTATGATATGGAAAATATTTGTTTAAATGTATTGTCATTCAACTGAAATAAGATACAGTATTATTTGACTCTTGTACTATAATGCATGGTATATTACTTCCATAAAGTGCCACTTAAAGACACTTAGAAAAAGACACTTTAGGTTCCACTTTATTTTAAGGTGTCCTTGTTAAAGTGTAATTATACATTTAAGTACTGATAAATATCAATTAACTACATGTACTTACTATATGGTTAGGATTAGGATTAGGGTTTGGCTTATGGTTACTTGCATGTAATTATGCATAATTAATTATTATAATAGTAAGTACATGTAACGTGTAACAAAGACAACTTAAAATAAAGTGATACACTGCATCACTGTATCATCTACATGAGCTGTTTATGCTTGGACCATGATAATCATTGCTTGCGGCTATATATATACTTGTTTTAATTTGTACTCACCCACTCTGAGTTTGAAATCATTGAAGGAATGTTTATTGATGACATCAAGCTTCCCCACCAGTGCAAAGGCAAACTCCACCATCGTACCAATGTGCATGTACTGCCTGTCATGCTCCTATAAACAAACAAAAAAAAAAATTATCTTTATTCAAAGGGTAGAGTTGGACCACCAAATTTATTCAATTAATAAAATAAATAATCAGGATGAAAACTGCATCTGATTCCCATGAACGATTTGCATAATTTCACAGATGACTGATTGCACACATTCCTGATACCTGTGTATATTCTGGTCCTGGTGTGGCATTAAGTCCAGTGGCTGCCATATATGTGCTTCCAATGGTCTTTATCTTCTCCACTCCACTAAACTTTGGCTTAGAGAGCAACTACACAGGAAAGACAGCATAACCATAGCAGAGTTAACATCAAACAAACCATCAAAACTGCTTTGTGAAAAATGACTGCATCATGGTAATAACATTTCTTTTTGACATAATAAGATCAATTTCATGGGCGAATGCAATTCCATAGCAAGCAAGCAGAATTTGCACACTACAGTAAGTTCAAAGTACACTTCAATGGGATAAAATTTAAAGAGTAAAAAAGGAAACAACTTTTTTTCTAAAAGTACCTGAAGAAGCAATATGTTACCTCATCAAAGTCTGCAATGATTTCATTGAGTAGTCTGAGGCACTCAAGACCCTCCTTGTTTACATCTGATTCTGTGTAGAACTCTTTGAAGTCCGGGATAGAAGCAAACATCACACACACCAGGTCATATGATTGGTGATACAGATCCTGTCATTCACAGAGGAAAAGGCAGCTCAGCCATAAATATCCAAGAACTGACTTTCAAACAGACAGCATTACTTAAAAGTTATAATCTCAAAAGGTTTTTCTTCAAAGCTATAATTCAAACAGAAGAAAACGACTGTCAGTTGTCAAGCACTTCCAAGCTTCTAAATTCAAGTTATTGTTAGATGTGCTTTTAATCTCATTTTAATCTCATCCTTCAAAGATAAAATGTTTATCTGTGCTAGTTAAGTATATATTTTTAGGTATGAAGTAAGCCAGTATGGATGAGACATATTAAGACATATTACAATTTTGTAGTGCAAGAGTCTCTTTTTTTCTGAATATATAACACAGTATTGTGGTAGCTTTGAAGTAGGGAAGCTCATTCTGTTTTCACCATGTGAATTTGGGATGCATACCTCCTAATACAAACGGTATATAAATTGCAGTACAGGCTAGATCTTTAGTTGTTCTATCCATCTTCATTCTTACCTCGTTCTTCCAGTTCCTGGCCAGAAAGTGCTCTGCTACATGGGCTGGCAGAACGTTTTCCAACAGAACACGATTAAGGTTCTCCATGGTTTCTATCTCCTCACATTCTTTCTTGAACTTGTTCTTCCACAGGAAATCCAACCTACAGTAATATTCATTCTGTTACAAGAGGACACAGAGGTAAAGAGACTGGAGGTCACATCGCTATTTCAGTTACAAACACCACAGAGCAAATCCATATGATAAAAGAAAGTCCTATTTTCATCACACACCATCTATATGTACAAAGCACAAGTACACAATGATGCTTTTTTTGCAGTTTCACTTCAAAGTTTGGGATATATATATATATATATATATATATATATATATATATATATATATATATACGTGTGTGTGTGTGTGTATTTCAATTTAAAATTTTACAAATATATTTTCATTTAAAATAAAATGAAAAGCTTTTATATTTACAATTAATTGATAAAGCTTCTTTGTAAAATGTAATTAATGGATATCTATAACTATTTTATTACAGTAGTCCTTTCTGCTTTCACGGCAGCAGTAGCATTTCTTCCTTCTGTGAACATGCACACATACAGTATGCAAATAACATAATGATAACCATCAGCTGTTTTAATCTATAAGTGAGCAAATGTAACTCAGCTTTAAAAAATAACACTCACCTGTCTAGCTAGAACAAGCAGAGTGACGAAGAATATAAAGAGAGATACAGATCCCATAGTTTTCAAGTCTTTCAGAACTCCTGGCCTTGTTTTGATGAGAGACAGAGAGAGAGAGAGATAAGACTTGTCAGCATCACTGTTTTTTTTTGTAAAAAAAAAAAAAAAAAAAAAAAAAAAATCATGTCATCTGTAGCACAGGATAACTAGCAGACCATGTCCACCCAGCTGTCAATTAGCAGGAAGTGTCTGTGCTGGTTCAGTAATTTTATTTTCAACATCCAGTTCTGATTTTTAGAACAAAATCTGTAATCCTCGGGAAACTATTGAGCATGAAGCAAATACAAATTTTATTTTGTTGTGCTAGTTTTTGTCATAAATGAGCCAACTATAGCAGTTTTTGGATTATTGCATAAATTACTTGACACAAAAATCCTGTCATCATTTATGAATCTGACGGTTTAATGTATACACATGGTTACCTATGATTACCATATCAGAGCAGATTTGACTAGCTGCTGTACACCATAAGCATAATATACTAAATAAATAAATAAATAAATAAATAAATATTTAACATTATAAATATAGAGACATACATATAGAGAACATACGTACTACAATACTTAGCAAAAAGTATGTTGACACTCCCTTCTGCTTAATAGGGCCCTAAAATCCAGTGAAAACAAATCCTAATCCTACAACATACAATGACATCTGGATAATTGTGTGCTTGGCACATTGCAGCAACAATTTGTGGAGAGTTGTTTTCTGTTCCAGCGTGACCCGTGTGCACAAAGTGAGATCCTAAAGAAATGGTTTACCAAGTCTGGTGTGGAAATGACAGACTTAAAAAAAAAAGTATAAAAGCATAGACCTGAAACCCACTAAGCATTTAAATGTTGACAGCAAAATTATTTTGTCTGAAAATTTCTGCAGCCATGTTCCAGTTCCCTTCCCAGAGGAATGTAAGTTGTTATATTTAGAGGTAAAGGAAGGACTGACTTTCTATTAATGTCAATGCCCAACCACATATTAGTGTATTGGTCCCTACATAATTCTGACCATATAGTGTATAACAAGTTCTCACCTATCCAGGATCTCTGTTTTGTAGAGGAATTTACTGTACTCGTCCAGCAGAGATGCATGTGTTTGAAGTATGATGACGCTGTAGAGCACCACAGCTGTTAACATGATGAGCATTTTCAGCTCATAGTTGATCCTCAGAAACACTGAGCAGGAAATCAGGCCAAGAATGCAACTGTAGATAAAATACTAACGGCAGAAAAAAAAACAGAAATCATAAATAGCCTATATCAAAAACAAAATCAGTCAGTTATTCTCTATAGACTAAAAAGCTATGCAACTTGTTAAACAGTAAACACTATGCCATACTTTGAATTCATGTGTTTAAGGACTTTCTTCAGGCTGAACTGCCTTTTGACTCCTGTTATACAGTATAACCAGTAAAAACATCTTTCCAAAGTGTATGAAACAAAATTAAATTAGAAAAAGCAAGATGTGGTATATTAGAAATATTTCAGCATTGCGTAATTAGGTAATTAAATCTCTGTTTGAAAAACCAGGTTAAACTGCATTAATCATGAAATCATAATCCAATAACAACATCATCCATGTTCATAAATAAATCAGATGTGCAAACTGACCTTCACACTGAATAGTTTTCCATGAGTTGAGCCTCGTTCACACCAAGAACGACAACTATACGATAACCATAAAGATAACGATATTAGCGTCCACACCAGTGAACGATATCGTCTGTTTATTCTAAGCGCATGCGAGTCTGCCGCTTTAAATTCTTGAGCTCGTTATAGCAGGATGGATTCTGATTGCCTGTCAATGTTTGTATCGTTCATCATCTGGAAAAAAAAACGTTCTGAAAGTGATTCCAACGATATCGTTTCTCTGTGCCTTTATCGTTATAGTTGTGGTGTGGACTCTGCTATTCTTTAATACTGAGAATGATTTTTAGAACTATATCTTTATCATTATATTTATAGTTACCGTGCTTGGTGTGAACGGGCCTTATGCATTGAGTATATGCTCAAGAAACCTCTTTGGCTGAAATTCATTTGTTAACAGTAATTCCACATGTTGGAAACAGGATTTTTTTAAACATTAAAATGTGAACTACCTCATTGCATAAAATCACAAATTAATGCCTTGTTGTTAATTACCAGCTATTATAATTTCAGCAGAAAAAGAAACATCCCATTTTCAGGATACTGTAATTTGAATATAATTTTGTAAAAATTAGAATTTACATAATTTACACCTCAAGAAATTAGAAATAAAAGCAGTTGAAAGTGAGAGGACGTTTCTGTTTTTACCTAGTTTATAATGAATGTTATTTCACATTACATATAATGCTGGTCAAATGTCCAAGAAAGGACACACTACATTTCACATTTACTCTTCGGATTTACAGTCTGAAGGTCCATCAGAAGAACTTTTTGATTTTATTAAAAATGGCAAAAAGGACAAACAGCACTATAGTTAACTCACAGGAAGGTAGAATGTGTTGTTGTCCAGGTAAGATATGAGATGTCCATCAGGCTGAAGAAGGGTCTCATTTGATGCATTATAAACAGTATCTGTGGATGTTAGGTTGTCTTCTACAAAGAACTGCAAGAGATAATTAAAATGTAATGATTTTTTTTTTTGTTGAAGAAATGCACAAAATACAGAAAGTGTTATCGATAGTTACATCAAGTAAGTTAAATCACAGCGACATGTTTTGTTCTTTAAATTATATAAACATGTACAATACAAGACTGAAATCGACAAATTTGTTTCATATTTGTTTACAAAAAGTGACATATGCCGCAAGTGGAATGGCCAAATCTGGAGGCCAAACAGCCCTCTGCAGCCAGGGCACAGATGGACACAAATCTCTGCCAAGAAACTCTGCAATAACGCATGTCAGACTACTGCGGTCAAGGCCCCTAATGTAATGTGTGTGATCCAATTAGGGAGCATCTCAATGTCTTATTTGTAAGACCATAAGCACAAAAGTATTCATATGAAAGTTCCTGGATCATTGTGGTTGACATACCATATTGAAGACAGCCATGATCAGGATGAGGGCTGTGGTTGCCATGGTGAGGGTGATGCGTGGCCAGGGCTTGTTGGCGATGATTCCCGAGGATCTGAGGATCCAGAGCCAAGAAGCGGAGGCTGTCTTATCGCAATGCTATTGTTGGTCAATACGAATAAAAAAATAAATAAATACATGCATACATACATACATAAAAATGCATATAAAATCAGTAAAATCTTTAATTCAGAAAATTAAAAAAGATGATCAGAAAGAATTTCTCTGAACTAATTTGTCTTCAGTATAATTTGTTATTATAAAATCATTTAAATACACAATGGAACATATATATATATATATATATATATATACACACACACACACATTAGTGCAATACTGAATGATGTGGTTGGTTGGATGAATTGTATTATTGTGATATGCCTTGGGAAATCTGGATAACACATCCTCATCAGACTGTTATCACAAGGTCATGGTGGAGAATAAACACATGATTCACTTCATTTCACGCACCAGTTTTCTTTTCTTGTACATTTGGGAAATCTTACTGCGGTTGATGCTTTTTTGGGAAATAATAAACAAAGCTACCTAAGAGCTGAGTCAGAATAACTATCACAGTATTGAACAAGCACAAGACCTTCCAAAATTTACACAATGAAATTGACGTCAGCACCAACCTGTGCAACATTAAACTCTAAACTCTGTTACCATCTGTTTCAAACTTTATTCTGTGAGAACAAAGATCAATTTGATTTTAATGGAAGATTGTCAGTGATTATGTAAAATATATAGAGCATAATATATTGTGTCTAGATTCTTTCATTTAGTCCATGCACTACCAACAGACGAGGAATTTACCAATGACATCTATTTGTGTATTTGTATTTGGGTTGTGACTGAAAAATGGGTAGGCGATTTGTTTTCGTGGATACTGTGTTAAATTAATTAACCATACAAGCATGAGAAGTCGGGATCATAAAATAAATGTATTTATCAAGTTTTAAAAGGGAGGAGAAAATGCTTCCCATATCTTTTCTTCTTCGCTAAAGGCAGTAAGTCCAAAAAAATTTAATTTAAGGCAAAAGAAAATACAATTAAAAACTCCATTAAACACAGTTTACATTTATGTCCAAAGTGAAATAGGGGTGAAATAGGGGAAATAGGGGCCTTCTCAAGCCGTATGGCTGACCCATCTAATCTGCGGCCTACTATGCATCAAACTAAGATTGCTGAGACACAAAGTAATGCCATCAAGTTAGCATTTTTAAACATTCGCTCACTAAAACAATAAATCATTTCTGACCAATGACTTAATAACCACAACCTGGATTTTATGTTTCTAAATGAAACATGGCTAGAAGACAGCTGCAGTGCAACAGTCCTAAATGAAACAGCCCCTCCCAACTTTAATTTTATAAGTGTCTGCAGGACTTTTTGGAGAGGTGGAGGTGTAGCTGCTCTATTTAAAGATGTCTATCAATGCAAGCAAGTGTCATTTGGGCAGTACTTATCTTTTGAATATCTAGGTATTGTGCTGAAAGGTGCTCCACGTATTCTGTTTATCATTATTTACAGGCCTCCAAAATACTCTCCAGCCTTTGTTGAAGAGTTCACAGAACTGTTATCAATGATTTCCTCAGAGTTTGACTGTTTTGCTATTTCAGGGGATTTTAATATCCACATAGATAATGCAGAAATCAAAACTACAAAAGAAATTATAACTGTTTTAAACACTTTTGACCTGATTCAGCATGTGCATGGACCCACACACAATAGTGGACACACTCTAGATTTACTCATCAGTAGAGGTCTAAACATTTAATCCAATGTTATAAAGGATGTAGCACTATCTGATCACTTCTGTATTTTCTTTGATATATTGATCTCTGTTACCACTGAATCTAGATCTTTCTCTGTCAGAAAGAGATGCATTAACGAAAACACTAGTGCGCTATTTATGGAGGATATATCTTTAACACCAAGCATTTCTGCAGACACTGTTGATCTTCTCCTTGATTCCTTTAACTCAAAAGTTAAGAATGTTATTGATGATATTGCTCCCGTGAAAGTCTGCAAGAAGAATGGCAGACAAAAATCACCTTGGAGAAAATCAACAGCAGTTCATAGTATGAAAAGACAATGCAGAAAAGCTGAGCGGATGTGGCGGAAGACAAAACTCAAAATTCACTATAGCATCTATAAAGACAGCCTTCATGCTTTCAATGTGGAACTAGCCACAGCTAGACAGACCTTCTTCTCAAACCTTATAAATAGTAACTTAAACAACACTCGCACTCTTTTTGCTAATGTTGAGAGAATAACAAACCCCCCAAGTCAGATTCCCAGTGAAATGCTTTCCGACAGCAAATGCAATGAGTTTGCTCCCTTCTTTTCTGAGAGGATCAATAATATCAGAAAGGTGATTGGCACATCTTCTAGTTATGCAGAGGTCACACAGATTCGACCGCAGTTTCAAAAAGAAGTAACTATGTCTGTTTTTGAAGCAACTGATAGCAAAATTTTGGAAGAAATAGTACAGCACCTTAAATCATCAACCTGCTATCTTGACACACTTCCCACTTTTTTTTTTTTTTCAAAAGTGTGCTTAACTGTTTAGAAGCAGATCACTTAGAAGTGGTGAACGCCTCACTTCTTTCTGGGACTTTTCCAAACTCCCTGAAAACTGCAGTTGTTAAGCCCCTTCTGAAAAAGCACAATCTTGATAACACCATATTGAGCAACTATAGACCAATATCAAATCTTCCTTTCATAGGTAAGATTATTGAAAAGGTAGTTTTTAATCAGCTGAACAACTACTTAAACTCAAATGGATACCTGGACAATTTTCAATCTGGTTTCCGAGCGCATCACAGCACAGAGACAGCACTCATTACGATTATAAATGATATTCGCTTTAATTCTGATTCTGGCAAAATATCAGTGCTGGTACTACTACATCTTAGTGCTGCGTTTGACACTGTCGATCATAACATACTTCTAGAGAGACTGGAAAACTGGGTCAGGCTTTCTGGGATGGTATTCAAATGGTTCAGGTCATACTTAGAAGGGAAAGGTTATTATGTGAGTATAGGAGAGCATAAGTCTAAGTGGCCATCCATGACATGCGCAGTCCCACAAGGCTCAGTTCTTGCACCGCTCTTGTTTAGCCTGTATATGCTCCCACTAAGTCAAATAATGAGAAAGAACCAAATTGCCTATCACAGCTATGCTGATGATACCCAGATTTACCTAGCCTTATCTCCAAATGACTATAGCCCTATTGACTCCCTCTGCCAATGCATAGATGAAATTAACAGTTGGATGTGCCAGAACTTTCTTCAGTTAAACAAGGAGAAAACTGAAGTCATAGCATTTGGAAACAAAGATGAAGTTCTCAAGGTGAATGCATACCTTGACTCTAGGGGTCAAACAACTAAAAATCAAGTCAAAAATCTTGGGGTGATTCTGGAGACAAACCTTAGTTTTAGTGGTCATATCAAAGCAGTAACTAAATCAGCATACTATAATCTCAACAACATTGCAAGAATTAGATGTTTTGTTTCCAGTCAAGACCTGGAGAAACTTGTTCATGCCTTTATCACAAGCAGGGTGGATTATTGTAATGGTCTCCTCACCGGCCTTCCAAAGAAGACCATTAGACAGCTGCAGCTCATCCAGAACGCTGCTGCCAGGATTCTGACTAGAACCAGAAAATCTGAGCATATCACACCAGTCCTCAGGTCCTTACACTGGCTTCTAGTTACATTTAGGATTGATTTTAAAGTACTTTTACTCATTTATAAATCACTCAATGTCCTAGAACCTAAATACATTGCAGATATGCTCACTGAATATAAACCTAACAGACCACTCAGATCATTAGGATCGAGTCAGTTAGAAATACCAAGGGTTCACACAAAGCAAGGGGAGTCCGCTTTTAGCTATTATGCCGCCCACAGTTGGAAACAGCTTCCAGAAGAGATCAGATGTGCTAAAACATTAGCCACATTTAAATCCAGACTTAAAACTCATCTGTTTAGCTGTCCATTTGTTGATTGAGCACTGTGCTACGTCTGAACTGATTGCACTGTATTTTATGTATAATCATTTTCTATTCTTAACTGTTTTAAATTAATTTTAAATGAATTTTTATATCAATTTAAAAGTTTAAACAGAAGGCTAAAGTAAGTACTGTGATGGTAACGAGAATGTGGGCAAAGAAAGACAAGTGTGTTGGTTAATCAGTTGAAAGTAGGACCTCTGAGTTCGATTTGTTTGGTTTATGATGGTCAAATTAAGTAGGGGGTGAAGTAGTGGAATAGTTAGGTGTTTTGGAAGGTTGTTTTCATTTAGTGTGGAAGAGTTTGAACAAAGCATGAGAATGTTTTTAAATTCCTTGTTTTTATTGTTGTGATTATTATTATTATTATTTTTTAATTCCTTGTTTTTATTGTTGTGATTATTATTTTTTAATGACTATTTTACTTCCTTTTATGTACAGCACTTTGAATTACCACTGTGTATGAAATGTGCTATATAAATAAACTTGCCTTGCCTTGAAACCAGTTGAGAACCACCGCGCTTCCCTTTGTGAAAAAGACATGTGTTTGTGCTGAATCTACATGTTTGGTTCACTTGTTTTTTTCATGGCCATGACATATTAACCTGTGGGTTTATTTGTTATGAAAATATGCTGTGGCCACAAGATATTAAATTGTTGGAACGTCATAGCATGTCGAGGTCATGACATACATATATTAACTAGTGGCCACGAGATCATTTTGTCGAGGTAATGGCAATGGGTTATGTCATGGCCATGCAATATATAGACAGGATTCAAATGAAGTTTATTGCCAATAAATGCCAAAAGAATATGTACATAATATAGGCCTACAAGAAAACATTTTCACCCATCTCACCCTACTTTCTAAATCCATTATTATTATTATTATTATTATTATTATTATTATTATTATTATTATTATTATTATTATTATTATTATATTAATTGTCATGTCATCTTCATTTCATATTTCTCTTTATCTAATTGACGTTGTAAAGTAAAGTAACAATTTGCTAAATCATTTTTTTTTTTTTTTGGATCTTAAATATTAGGCTATATTAGTAAGTAAATTTATAAACTTGTAGCAGTTTTGTTGAGGAATGAATCTATCACACTCCCACAAATTAATATCTTGTGGCTATGACATAGTATCATTCCTACTAGTTACAATGTCGTGTCCATGACAAAATTAAGTGAACCAAATATGTCCTCTCTAGGTCACTGACACTGTATACTTAAAATCTTAAAAGTATATATTTTTAAATATACTGTTTCTTGACACACATAAGTATGTCACTTTGTAATAATGACAAATTAAAAGTTTACTTTAAAGTACATTTTAAATCATTGTTTAAATAATATTTTGTCATGCTTTAAAGAAATACACTTATTTTGACTAACAGACTAAACCACATGTGAAGTACTTGATTACAATTTTACCTCTTGCGTTTTTTTTTATCACATTTAATGTTATTATATTGTAAATTTACTAAACTGTAACTTTATCTTTACAAATGTTTGATTACAAACATATTTTAATACATGACATACAAGTATAAATGATATAAGACAGCAGAAGTCATTATGAAATTACATAAAGATGGGTCAGAAAGCTCTCTTAAGTTCAACTAATTGCATTTAATACAAAATTGAACTATAATAGTTTTATTTAATTGTAAACAACATTCAGTTAAGTGTTCAAAACCATTACATTCAACTTGCACTTCAATTTATTTTTTATTATAAGTATTATTTTTTAAAAGTATATTGAAGAGTACTTCTTTTTCACAAGTGTACCAAATGCCCCAAACAATAGCAGACATATGTGTTTCTTCCAAAAAAGATTTCACTAAGTAAACAAGAATCTAGTGATCTAAAGTAAAGAAGTTTGCCTGACAAAGACCTTAGCGCCAAAACGCTGTGTTTATTTTAATAAATTGATCTTTGGGAACAGCAGGTGCAGTGTGCCGGTACTTGTTTACCTATAGTGAAGTGCTTCATTTGATTGAGCACCTGCCTAAAATTTCTGGATGTGCACATATTATATATTTTTTTTTTCTCCCAAAAATAACAAACAGCACTATAATGTAATGTACATTGTGTTAAACGAATGATTGGGTTTTGCTAAAATAGTGTTACAAATTTTTTACTTACCAAGAAATGCCCAATGAAGCAAATCAGCAGAATCACAGACAGAATTAAGAAAGACATTCCAAATGATATTCCCAATATTGCAGTTCTGAAATAGATAGAGAGAATATGGAGTCTAAAATCACAAATGGAAGAAAGTGAGAACAGGTGTTCTCGCTCACAAATTCATCCTGGCATCTCCAACTCTAAATTCAACAAATTCATCCTGACAGCTCCAGTTCACTACAGTGAAGACTTAAATAAAGACCTTAGGTAACAGATATTAACATAAGTCATTAGAAATGAAGAATTCTATGTTAAACAAAATATTTCTATGCATTTGGGTACAGATTGCATTCTTTAAACCCTTCTATGACATTTCCTGTGTTGTCATGCATTGTGAAACAGGTGCAGAATATGAACAAACTTACTTTGGCAGAACCAGGATCTGCACAATGAAAATGCAGAAGAATATCAAGCAGGCACAGGTGACGTAATATTTGAAGGCCGGGAGGGTCGTTGCTCTATACTGCAGGGAAAGGACACACTTTTCTCATACAGAATGTAACAATTTGGTACTTTTTAATTTAGTTGACTGATTTGTCTCATTCTGTCTTATCCTGGATGACAAACAGGTTTATGTTTCAATTATTGATATGGTGATGTATTATTAAAAAACTATGGATGACTCTAGTTCAGATTAACATAAGCTTACAAAGTATCAGTGCTTACCTCTTTTTCCAATGTTTTATTGTGGAAAAACAAAGATATTCTCTGAATATCCTCCGATTTGAGCCATTGTCTATGGAAATAAAAAGACACATATAGATAAAACCTACCAACAAAGAACTGGAACATTAAACACCATGGGAAAATAAAGCAGAGATATGAGATGACCTACTTTTGAGAATTGATGCCATCAAAAGTTCGAATCATCCTCTCGTTGAGTTCCTCCTCAAAACGCTTCTTCTGAGATTTTGTTCTGAGGAGGACACTGACTTATTAATGACTCTGTCTAGGTGGCTCTTAGGCATGCATTCATAAACAAAATATCTTTGCCATTTCAATTAATTCTATACATATTAATTGTACTGTATGTATTTAAATACTATGTTTATTGCAAAAAGGTCAAAACTAGGATCACTAGGATTTAGAACAGATTAAATATGCCACCTACTGTAGCATAACTGCCCTTTAGTACAGGCTCAAAAAATTTTACTGTTGAAAAAAGATACAGAAGTTAAATCACCTCTCTGAACGCCTCTGAAAGTGGTACTGGCCCATGGGGACATCCTGTTAATAAGAAAAGAGTAGGTGGTGAGTAATTTTAGCAGTAGGGACATCTCAAACAAATAAAAGCCACAAGAATAAAAGCAGTTTTTATATGTTTTTGTAACATTTTTTTAAAAATACATTTATATTTATTTATATGGTATTAACATTGACATCTCAAACACATAAAAGCCACAAAAACAAAAGCTGTTTTTGTAAAAAAAAACAAAAAAACAAAAAAAACAACAACAACAAAAAACATTTTGTATTTATTTATATGATATTAACATGTATTGGCAGCTTTTACGTGTACATGACATATGTCCAAAATTGTATTACACATACATGAAAACATATTTGTATAATCAAGATATATGTGGTAATATATAACATTCCAATTTCTAATACTGTAGGTTTCATATATGTTTTTACGTCATGTGACAATCTAGTTCAAATATGGAAATGTAATATATGTACATATATTACATTTGCGTATGGGACTGGGGGGTCTTGAATTGTAAATAGGATGAAAATAGGATGAATACAAATATTACAACTAACTATATAATTGTGCATAGTTAGAATAATATTTGTATTTATTTATTTATTTATTTATGTATTTATTTATTTATTTTCTATTTAGCATCAAAAGCTGATTTACTTCAATATATATTAATTTTACCAAGTGTTTACCAAGAATGGTAAAGAAACTTCTACTGCTACTTATGAATTTTAAAAAGTGACAATTGGTCAAGTTTAATATATTTTTAAAAATAATTTAAGGACATTTTTATTTACTTTTGTACATTAAGCAGTTTAACTTTAAAATGTCCACTCTAAAATCTAAACCCTGAGAAAAAAAAAAAAAAAAAAAAAAAGAAAAAGAAAGAGAGGACAGTGAAGAACTGCTATTGTAGATTTCATAGTGTCTCATAGGTAAGCTCACAGCGGTGTTGATTTTTCCGTTCTCATTGGTCATG
Source organism: Spinibarbus caldwelli (assembly GCA_039654775.1). Taxonomy (NCBI): domain Eukaryota; kingdom Metazoa; phylum Chordata; class Actinopteri; order Cypriniformes; family Cyprinidae; genus Spinibarbus; species Spinibarbus caldwelli. The sequence continues at coordinate 13,492,263 of CM077226.1, read as the reverse complement.
CTGTCTCTGTGGTGAAGGTTGGCAAAAGGCTTGGCTGCACCCCATGACTCCAGGTATCTGGTCATCCTCACTGAAGCTCTCATTTTAGCCCCATACATGGTGTGTCTGGGTCTGTAGTGGTGCTGAGGACTTTTTCTCTCTGCCTGAAAAAAAACAGACCACAGTCTAAACAAACTTCACTAAACCTACTCAGCTGCATTTAGTAAGTGCCTTGGATAGCTTAGCAACATGATACATATTGCCACTAGATTTTGTAACAACAGCAGCATTGGCAATAATAGCTAGGTTTTGAAAGAAAGCTTTAGACTTGAAGGAAACAAAAGCGACCGTTAATTTGTTCTTCATACCTTTGGGTTGATCACTAAGTAGGTTACAACTCCATGCTCTTTTAGATAAGGATCACGCTCCTGGCCATCTCCATCTTCAACCTTATATGCCCCATTCAAGTGCTCAAGAGTCACTGAGGTGATGTGGACTCGTCTATTCATCAAGAACTTGCAATTACTATCGTTTTTCTCACCAGATTGTCAACAATTTCACATCTTCTACAAACTGAAAATGCATATTATAATTATGAATAGCTTTAATTAAAAATTAAACAAACAATAAAATAAAAACTCCACAATGGCTTACCCGGGTACACCACCTGCTTCCATGTGATTGGCTAAAGTCACATCATGTGACCAGACATCATATTGCCACTTCTGGAGGCCAATCACACCACAAAGAACGTTTCCAGAGTGAACACCAACTCGCATGTTAATGTCCACTCCTGTGGCGTCTCGCACTTTCCTATACAGAAAAGGAAGAAGAAAATAACAACACACCCCATCACACACCAGACCATTGATTTAACCTTATACCATAACACGATTAGAAACACATTGAGACAAGAGACATGGCTTTGACCTTTTAAAAGGCATGACCTTTTGAATGTTGTTTTTGTCACTCCAATTCACAAGTTGCAAGAGATGCATCAAAAGTGGTGAGCATGACCCTGTTGAAAATTAATCATTTACTCATCCTGTTGTTCCAAACCTGTAACTTTCTTTCTTCCTTAGAGCATAAAATAAGATGCTTAACAGCATGTCCTAGCTGCTCTTTTCCATACAGCGATCTGAGCAGGACCTTAAGATTTCAAGTTCCAAAAAAGCACCATAGGACAACAAAAGTAGGCCCTGTGTTTCTTTTGTCATATTACATGTTTTATGAAGCCATACAATTGCATCATGTGGGGACAGACTAAAATTTACATTAACTCATAGCTCTTAAATATTTCTTTAGCACATTCAAATCTGCAGTTTCATGATCAGTCACAAGTGATAACAGACCATGATCAATTTTCTCAAAATTGTCTCAGCCGTTAGAACATTATTTAAAATTTCTTCTTTTGGTTTCCACAGAAGAAAATAAAAGGGTTTAGAAAGACATTAGACTGAAAAATTAACAACAATTTTCATTTTTGTGTGAATTGTTCATTTTATAAAATGATGCTGATCTGCAAAATATTTATTGGCACTTGTTTTCTACACTATGGCTTAGTAGTACTCAAAACATACAATATAGCATTTTCATAGAATAATCATAAAATGTACTTTTTTTATTTATTTATTTTTTTTTGGTTGATAATATGTTATTTTACAACACTGTGATTCCGACGAGTTTTCTTTCAATCCTTTCACAGGAATTCACAGCATATTTTCCAAAACCACAATTTGCCAGCAACTACTAATAGAGAGATTTCATTCTTCCAGGTTTCTGCAGAATAGGTAGAGATAAGAGAAAGACAGCTCTCTCGTCTAAACTCAGCACCAGTCATTTTCCACAGTCTGACCTCTGAGGCCTCCGACTCATTATCGGGATGGCCAGGTATCATGTCCTTCACAGCAGCACTGGGCCGAGACCAATCAGCCCCTCTGCGCGGAGGATTATAGGACTGGAATAGAAGCTTTGCTGCTGGACTGAATCTGCCTAAATTCTATCATAGAAATAGAGCACACAGTTTGCTTAAATCCTAGTCTGTTTATTGTATAATAAAATGCTTTTAATTTGATGCAAATTGAAGTTACATGTAAATAGAAACAGAATGATGATTTAAATTATATATGTTCTAATCTCCTGTGGTAATGTGCAATAAAGCCAGATGTTCAAAGTGTTTTTCTTTAGAGACAAAGCATGAAGAGGTCTGCAGAATATATAATAATTATGAACCTAGGACAGATGTTTTCAAGCTAATAAGAGGCAAATAATCTTTCAGCTAAAATCTAATAGAAAAAACAGATGTACAAGCTCTTTGGAAATGTACAGTTTGACAGATGTTTAGACTGGTGGTTCTCAATTGATTTTGCTGCAGAACCCAGATTGTAGACCTTAAGTACCAAAATCGTTTATTGTAGTCTGTAGTAGTATTAGTACAAATTAGTATTAAAAACACCAGCTGAGAACCACTGATAGCAGACATGTGGGGCTGAACTTACTTAATAGCTTCGCACATGTCAAGACCCATCTTCACACAGTTTCTGGCATGATTTGGCAAGGACTCTGGGAGGCCAGATACACAGTAATAACAGTCCCCTAAAATTTTTATTCTCATACATTCATTTTCCTGAAACACACAGAAACAATCAAGAATGTCAACAGCCAGAAAAATGTTTGAAATTATCTGCAACATTTGGTTTGAGTTTTACAAAGTAATATATTTTCCAAACCAGAAGGTTTATATCAATAAAGTGCATGTCAGTGACTGGACTACACTGAAAAAAACTCATTGAATTTGCAAAATTTTTTTAAGGTTGACTATTTAGTTGACTAACTTTCAACCAAATGTATTTATTTAAATGTAGCTAAAATAAATTGATTGCAACCACTTACCTTAAAAATTTTTTGTAAATTCAATGAGTCATTTTTTTCAGTGTAGGAGATTCAGCTTACCTTGGCAATCTGGTCAAATTTGCCAAATAGCTCATTCAACATATGGACCAGCTCTCCAGGTGAGCAATCGCTGGCCAAGCGGGTAAATCCAACAATGTCAGCATACAAAATACTGTAAGAGAACATAAATTTGCATGGGTGACTCAGGACTGGAAAAAGATTTATTTAGATTAACTTTTTTATGCATCTGATGCTGTTTAATTGCTTTGGACTTATTGTATTTCCCATGCAGCAGAACAATAGAATAATGCTAATGGCAATGTTCCCCTCAGACCATAACAGAATGAACCACCACAAGAAAAGCACCCTCAGAATATTGTGTTTCTCAAGATCTCTGCGTGTCTGAACGTGTGACACTTCATATGACATAATTATTTTGTATTCTTTTAAATCTCTGACCTTTTCATTTCTGTGCATTACAGACATAGAAAAGATTTGCTGCTAATGCTGCTGTCTCCCAGGGAATGAAAGCTTAAGTAACAAGCAAGAATTTTGGCACTCTAAAATATTATGTTAAAAAGTCATTTAAAAATTATGAGACACTGGAAATTGATGGACTTGGTTACTTCACTGGAAGTCCAGCATTTGAAAAAAAAAATAATAATAACACGTTGGGTGACTAAATGCGATTAGTCACAAACAGTCCAAATGGGAGGAATACAACTCATCTGCTCGTTGCTCTGCACAGCAAAACGGCAAGAGTCAAAAGAGCTCAAACCAACATCCCCCCCCCCCAATGCCCCAATCTCCCCCTTCTTATTTTCTATTTATATTATCAACACACCTGACATTGGTGTGACGTTGTACATATAAATTATGGAAGTTGTTGGTGTTTTCCACCTGACCAAACTTTGGCCCCTGTAGTCTCTGTATGATTTCAGCTTTCATCACACGGGCAATGTGAGCAGGAAGCAGAGACAGCAACAGACGTTCCTGTAGCAAAAACACACCACAACAGGGAATGAGATAATTATATCTCACATACACACTTGTCTGGCTTGTCTCTTTGATATGTGCAGCAGAGATTTGAGTCTAATATAAAAGCTAATATATAAGTTACCTGAAATAACTGCACACACAGTCTTCTGAACAAAAAAGTGCAAAGAAATAAGTGAAGAAACACATCCACTGTATCATTTACCTGCTCTGTTCCAAAACCTGGAGAGCATTCAAAGGCACCATACAGACATGTTCCCAATATGAAGGCTATTCTAAAGGGTATGTAACTTTATTATGACCCCTAAGAATTTTTTAGTCAATAGGCTTTGCAAATAAATAAATAAATATATTAACCAATCAGCCAACTGTGAGGTTTCATGACAGTTATGATGAGGTAGGGTCAGCTACCTACACTGTAAAGCATGATAACCTGCAATTGTTACCTTAAAGAGCAATTTTTTTACCTGATTTAACCACTAAAAATGAGGTTTGTTGGTATAAAATTAAGATTTGCCATTTTTAGGTTACAGTTTTCATTGGTTTTATGACATTTGGAACTTGGATGTTTGTTTGGTGAATACAACAGTATTTATAATAAATGGGAAATTCTATAACTTTTGTAATGTCACAATAAAAATTAATATTAAGCAAGACCAAATCTGCAGGTGGTTAATCCACATTTAAGCATCACAGAAAATTCCTGCTGCACATTAGTTCTGCTATATTAGCCTTTCCGTACTGGAGCTCTTTAAGCAAATTATGCCTTAGCTCACATTTTTCACAGGAGATGTGAAAATCCATGAGTCAAAGGCTTCTGTAATGTGATATTCTTCTGGGACTGATATAATTGGGTTACAGTGGACTTTTGTGAAAAGGTGAAACTAAGATTACCGCATTCAATTTTAGATTTTATAAGATTTCCCCACTAGGCATAAAGTGTGAATGAGTTTAATTAGATCTAACAGGGATGGTCTGGAGGGTCAAAATGACAGCTTATGATAGCTTGACTCTGTGCTACACGCAAGAGAAGGTTAATTGCCCAGTAGGTCTGGTACATTTCCCCTAATCAACAATAATGAATTTGAGCATCTACATAAAAGCCATATACGTTAATTTACACTGTGACAAATGCATCATTATCCTTTTTCCACTAATTAATGTGCTATACAATGAATGTAGTATCTATTACAATTACAACAACAGCAGAAAACTGTGCAACGTTGCAGTGGTAGCTGAAACCACTGTGCTGTGGAAAGCACAATTCATCATCCGTAGCCTGAGAGGATATTCTTAAGAGGTTAATCCAGAGGAGAGCAGAGAGGCAATGTTTGACCTCTTGCAGGGCATATAGTCTGATGGAAGACAGCCAATATGCCAGCAGCGGCCTTCAGACTTCACAGAGACAGCAGTGGGCTTCAGTCACACCATCTGCCTTTGTGGCCCTGTCTAAACTGGGAGCTGAGAACCAGCATCACAGAAGCGTCCTGGTTTCCACTCATTAGCAACTGGGCCGAGAATAGGATACTGTAAAGTTTTGCAGTATCTCAAAAGGGACCCACTGATAACTTCATGTCAAACTTATGGAAAAGTAATATGGCTGAGAGTCTAGGCATCAAATCAAATTCAATAACATTGTGTCCTTAATAGGCATGACATGATAAAATAACTTATAAAAGCAGTGTGAATCTGTGTAAATCTAGTGTTACGTCCCTGGACGTAAGTTGTTTTTCGTATTTATTTATTTGCATTGGCATGTATTGTATATGTTGTATTGTGTGCTACGGATTGTGCGCAGTTCTCTTTTTCTCTTCCTCTCTCTCTCCCCCTCCCTCTTCTTCTGGCAGCGCTTGATTGGGACCAGCTGAAGGAGATTGCGTTGTGAGTGGAAGGGTTTGAATGCTAGGAAGCAGAGCAGTGTTGGAGAGCTTCTGTAGTGTGCGCGTTGTGAAGCTCCGCCGTGGGTGTCGTGCCATTTTGTCCTCTGTCTCCTGCCCCAGACAACGTTTGTTTGTGTAGTGTTGTTAAATGACGGCATTGTTGACTTGCCGTTGAATTAATGTGAGTAATCATTCTTGAGTTGTGCCACGGAAACACCGTTTCCTGCACGACAAGGACTAAGCTATATTTGAGTCCTCCGTAATCCAACACTCAAGGGTTTTTGTTTGTAAACAATTATTTGTTATCTGTATCATTTATTCGTTATTTATAAACAATTATTTGTTATTTCTGAAGCAGTAGGTTGGGGATTGCCTTTTATTTTGTGAACCTTGTTTCCTCCTGGTTTTTGTCCAGCTAGGGAGTTAGGGAAGACCTCTGTATTTATTTTGGGAATTTTCTTTGTTAGGTAATTTAAACTCTCTAAACCCCTAGTTAGTTTTCCTTTGGTTTGTTATTTTGGCCTGGATCCCCTTCCAAAGAGATGCGCTTCCAACCCATGACTTAAGATGTAATAAACTTTTCAGCTTGTGAACAAATCTCTTTTGTGGTCATTGTGAGCTGGGACAGCAGAGCAGGAGCAAAAATATTCTTTAATTTTATTCTTGTCATCAGCCTTACCAACCCTAGACTGGTCGGGTCGTGACACTAGGTTTTTTTTTGTTCTAACCAGGAGCAACTATTACAATTGACAAGAAGCAGAGCAGGTAACACTTTATAATAACTGCTCGCTATGAACCATTAGTTAAACATTACTAAATAGTCAATTCATCATTTATAAAGGATTGTACCACATTAATAGACAGTGGTAAGCAGTTTATAAATGCAGCTATAAATGCTTTGTCCTTGATTTATGAGCATATCTATAATGTGTTAAATAATTGTATTTTCATAATTTATTAATGATCAATTCACCATTTCTAAATTAAGTATTACACTATTAACAAACAAGTTATTTAGGCATGGTTTATAAGATCATTTAGAAAGTGTAAGTATGTGATTATTAAACTATTTAAAACGTATTATATAGACATATAGTAATAGTGTGTTAATAAATGCTTTATTAACACGTATTCCTACTGTAATTAATGATTAATTCAGATTGTTATAAAACGTAGTAGTTGTCAGTTATTTTTGTGAGCTCATCTAAATTGAGGACTATTTATGCCTTGTAAATATCTTCTAAATAGAAAAAGGAAACAAACACAACAGAGTAATACAGAACATATATATACACACACAGGTATATATATATATATATATATATATATATATATATATATATATACACACACACACACACACACACACACACACAGTATATATATATATATATATATATATATATATATATATATATATATATATATATATATATATATATAGTTAAGTCACCTTTATGTATATAGTGCTTTTAACAATGCTTTTTAGCTTTACAGTATTAAATAGGAAAATAGTGTCAATAATCAAGTTTCAAGTTTAATTTATTTATATAGCACCATTACAACAGCAGCAGCTGACCAATGTGCTTTACAGCATCAAATAAAATAAGTAGTAAATAAACCAAAGTAAATAAATAATAATAATAAAAAAAATAATAATAATAAAATCACAGCTAAAAAACAAATTACACCAATATTAAAAAAAAAAATATATATATACATATATAAAATATATAAGAAATAGAACTGGGAATTGCCATCAAGTCGAAAACTGACATGAAACATCAAGGAACATTGAAAGCAGTGGAGAAGTAATGCGTTTTATTAGAGATTTAAAATCCTGTAAAGTAGGAGCAAATCTAACATGAACTGATCAGCTATTCCATAGTTTGGGGCCTACAACAGCGAAGGCACATTCCCCCCTTTTCTTTAATTTAACTCTAGGAACAGTGAGCAATCTAAGACTACCAGATCTAAGAGTTCAAGAAGGGTTATGTAAGGAAATTAGTTCAGATAAATATGAGGGAGACTAATTGCTTAAAGAATTAAAAACAAAAACAAGGATTTTAAACTCCACTCTAAACTGCACAGGCAGCCAATGCAGTGAAGCTAGGATAGGAGTGATATGGGTGAATTTACGTAGGCCCATTAAGAGTCTTGCTGAAGCATTTTGGACCAACTAGCGATGGGCCAAGGGTAGTGGCATTCATTCCACAATACATTGAATTACAGTAATCTAAATGTGATGATATAAAAACATGAATTACTTTCTCAAAGTCTTGAAAAGAGAGGAAAGGCTTTATTTTAGAGAGAAGACGGAGATGAAAGAAACTATTTTAGGATTTAACCACAGAATGTACTTGACTATCAAGTTTCAGCTCACTGTCAAGCAAAACACCTAAGTTTTTAACAATGGTTTTGGCTTGGGATATAACAGTGATTACTGAGATATTTTAAGGGAATGCCACTAGGGGGACCAGAAAGTATAATTTCAGTTTTCTTTTCATTAAGGTTGAGAAAATTTGATGACACTATGAGCATTTAAGTGGCAAATAAATCTGGGCATCATCAGCATAACAGTGAAATGACCTGAACGAATGAAGTGAACGTGCTTCCTAAAGATGGAGCCCAAAGAGAGCATATACAGAGAAAAAAGTGTTGGAGCAAGTATTGATCCCTGCGGGACCCCCATGGGAGGTTAGCAGCTGATGACATGTGGGAGCCAAGTCGAACTGAGATCCTCCGGTCCTTTAAATAGGAGCTAAACCAACTTAAAACGGTTCTTGTCAAGCCCACATAGGACTTGAGTTGGGCAATGAGAATATTATGATCGATCATATCAAATGCACAGTGGTGTAATGTAACAAAGTATGTGCGATCTGACATTATCAAGTAGGCTATATCACCAAATCACACACGAGTGCACGCACATTGACTTATTTAAATTCAAGGCATTCTAAATTGTAGACGGCAAAGATGCTTCTGTATGCTTTTTATTATTACGGAAGGAGACTTACACAGAGGATTAGAAAGCAAACAGGTGTATTTATTGACAGCAACTGAAGCAGATGGTAATGGCAAGTGAGTATCAAGGGCAATGGAACAGTTCTTAGATAGATGGTGACTATAACCTTGTTTCTTGTTTCGCAGGAGATCGTAGAAGGGAGACTGGAGACAGCACACACCTCTTATGATAAGTAATGGTAATATCCACAAGGAGATGACAACTGGAACAGACGTTGGAGCGGAGAACAGGAGAACAAATTGGAAGAAACACAGAAGGTAAGTATACTGGTAGGTAGGTAGCTCAATGTATCGTGTAGATAGCATAGAGAGTCCTCTTCGAATGAACGAGGTGTGTGCAATCAGTACTCTGGTGAGGGTGTGCGCTGTGATTGGGTGGTGGATGAGCCTGGCCGATCCGTGACAGTACCCCCTCCTCCACGGCCTGCTCCTGAGGGCCAAGGACCCCGACGTTGTCGTGGTCTACCTCTCCCTTGGGGCCCAGGATGATTTGGATGAGTGGAGTGAAAGGCTTCCAGCAGTGTGGGATCGAGGATGTCTTCTCTGGGAACCCATGACCGTTCCTCTGGCCCATAGCCTTCCCAGTCCATAAGATATAGCAAGAGACCACCACGGCGCCGGGAGTCTAAGATCTCATTGACCTTGTAGATGGCGCCGTCCTCCTGGATTAACGGAAGAGGGGGTTCCTCTGTAGGGCCAGGCTCTGTGGAGACAGAAACAGGTGGGTGGTAAGGTTTAAGCAGTGAGACATGGAAGGAAGAGTGAATCTTATACTGTGATGGAAGCTGAAGTTGGTACGTGACTGGGTTTATCTGCTTGATGATGGTGAAGGGGCCAGCGTATCTGGGACTGAGCTTCTTGGAGGGCAGATGCATCCTGATGTCCCGTGTGGACAGCCAGACCTTCTGAACAGGTTGGTATGATGGAGTTTCAGCCCTTCAAAGGTCTGCTGTCATCTTGCTTCTGCACACTGCCCACTGGAGTTGATGGTGAGCTGCATCCCAGACCCTCTCGCTCTCTCGGAAGCAGTAATCGACAGATGGGACATCAGACGGTTCCCCCAACCAGGGGAATAGGGGTGGCTGGTAACCGAGTATGCCCTGGAAGGGAGTGAGTCCAGTGGATGGCTGGCGAAGAGAGTTCTGCGTGTACTCGGCCGAGCCTAGGAACTGGTTCCAAGAGTTCTGGTGGCCATGGCAGAAAGTTTGTAGGAAACGCCAATTTTCCTCTCCATCTGCCCATTAAACTGGGGATGGTATCCCGACGAGAGGCTTATGGTCACACCTAGGAGAGAGAAAAAGGCCTTCCATACCCTGGAGATGAATTGGGGTACACGGTCTGAGACTATGTCTTCTGGGATCCCGTAATGTCTGAAGATGTTGTTGAACATTATCTCAGTGGTTTCCATAGCTGTGGGCAGGCCTTTGAGGGGGAGAAGACGGCAGGATTTAGAGAATTGATCAATGACTACAAGAACACATGTGTTATCCTCCAAGGCAGGCAGATCTGTGATGAAGTCAACTCCTAGGTGTGACCAGTGGCGGTTGGGAACAGGCAGCGGAAGAATTTTGGCAGATGGTAGATGTCGTGGGCTCTTGGAGATGGCACAGTCGGAACAGCCTTGTACGTACCTTCTCACATCCCTGGCCATATTGGGCCACCAGAAGCGATCTTTCAGCAGCGAGAGGGTGCTGTTGGCCCCTGGGTGTCCAGTGCCCTGAGAAGTGTAAGCGGAGTGAATCAGGGGAGTGCGTTGTGCTCTGGTGACATACTGCAATCCCTGTGGACAGCCCGGCGAAGTAGCCGTGGAAGCATTGGAGGGGATAGCTGGATTGGAGGTCCATTGAATGGGACTTATGATGATTTCCTTGGAAATGATGGATTCTGGTTCCTCACTGACCTCTTTGGGGGCATGAAGGCGAGAGAGAGCGTCTGCTTTCACATTTTTGGGACCTGGACGATAGGAGATGGTAAAGTTGAATCTAGTGAAAAAGAGCGTCCATCGTGCCTGGCGAGGGTTAAGTCTCTTGACGTCTCGCAGATATTGCAGATTCTTATGGTCAGTGAGGACTGTGAATGGATGTTGTGCACCCTCCAACCAATGCCTCCACTCCTCTAGGGCCAACTTAATAGCAAGGAGTTCCCTATTGCCAATGTCGTAATTTGTCTCCGCTGGGCTGAGTTTGCGAGAGAAGAAGGCACATGGATGGAGTTTGGCTGGAGTCCCCTGCTGCTGAGACAGCACTGCTCCTACCCCGGTTGTGGAAGCGTCCACCTCCACAATGAAGGGCCTGTTGGGGTCTGGATGGATGAGGAGGGGTGCACAGGTGAAGGCTTTCTTGAAGACTTCAAAGGCTTCAGTGTCAGCTGGTGACCAGGACAGAGATTTGGGCTTGTTTCGTAACAGATTAGTGAGTGGACTGGTTATGGAGCTGTAGTTGTGGATGAATCATCTATAAAAGTTCGAGAATCCCAGGAAGTGCTGAAGTTCATTGATGGTAGTTGGAACTGGCCAATTCCTGATGGCCTCTACCTTCCCCTCGTCCATCTGGATGCCACCTTTATCTATGATGTAACCAAGGAACTGCACTGAGGACTGATGGAAGGAGCATTTCTCGGCTTTGAGGAACAGGTGGAATTCTCTCAGGCTTTTCAGGACCTCCGCAACGTGGTGCCAATGTTCGGCCATGTTCCGGGAGTAGATGAGGATGTCATCAATGTAGACAAGGACGAATTGATGTAAATACTCCCGGAGAACTTCATGCATGAAATCCTGGAATACGGAGGAGGGGGCGTTTACTAATCCATATGGCATGACGAGATACTCATAGTGGCCAATAGGGGTTATGAAGGTGGTCTTCCACTCGTCCCCCTCACGTATCTGCATTAGGTTGTACGCGCTATGAAGGTCTAACTTGGCGAAGATGGTGTAATCTTGCTCAGCGCCCGGTAGTCAATACAAGGCCTCAAACCTCCATCCTTCTTGGCCACGAAGAAAAAGCTCGAAGCAGCAGGGGATGTAGAAGGGCGGATGTAACCATGATGTAAAGCCTCCTCAATATACTCTTCCATGGCCTTCTGTTCTGGGAGTGATAATGGATAAATCTTTCCATGGGGCACTGGCTCACCCGGAATCAGATCAATTGCACAGTCCCATGGATGGCGCGGAGGTAACTGGGAGGCTTTCTTCGGGCAGAATACATCACTGAAGGGGACGTAACAGGTTGGAATATAAACTGACTTTTTAATACACGAAATACAGCTGTAAGATCTAATAACCCTAATACAATACTGTCACCCTGGTCAGTTACCATATAGATATCATTTAACACCTTTAATAGAGCCGACTTAGTACTATGACATGTTCTGAATGCTGACTGAAATGTTTCATAGATAGACTTTTTAACAAAAAAGAGTATAATTGAAGTTGAATGACTTTTTCAAGAATCTTAGCAAGAAACGATAGATTAGAGATAGGCCTATAATTAGCAGGATCCGCAGGGTCAAGATTAGGCTTCTTGAGAGTTGGAACTACCAGTGCATGTTTGAGATCAACTGGTAAGGTCCCCAAACTAAATGATTTGTTGACAATAGCCAGAAGACTGGGTCCCAAGGTCTCAAAGAGTTGTTTCAGAATACAAGAAGGAATGATATCAAATGAGCAAACAGTAGGTTTTAGTTGGGCGATAATTTCTTGTAGAACAGACAGTGAGGTGTGTTCAAAAGCACTCCATGTAGGAGCACACAAAGGAGGTTTGATAATATCACAGTATGTTATTGCAGACTGTGCTCTCTGATCAGTAATCTTTTTGAGAAAAAAGCTAAGAAAATTATCCTATGTTAAGGAAGAGGATACAGTATGAGAATTTGCATGAGGATTGAGAATTCTAGGATTCTATTATTGAGTCAATAATAGAAAAGAGAGTCTTAGGCTTATGACAATTTTGATTAATAATATCAGAGAAATATTTTGTTTTAGCAGCCTTAGCTGTTTTTTGAAAATTAGCCAATACAGTCTGCAATACTTCATAGTCAACTTGAAGTTTGGACTTCTTCCATTTTCGTTCAGCTTGTCTACAGTTTCGGCTGAGAGAAAGTGTGTGGTCGTTTAACCAGGGCATTGTCATGGGTTGTTGAGGCGAGGAATACGAAGGAGCATGAAGTAGGCAGATATCAAACAAACTGAGTCTTTTAATAAATCCACTTGGAGAAAATGTAGGAGAATACAACCACATAAAACAACGTTTAGACAGGACAAAGAACTCTACGAACTGAAGGCATATAAAGACATGGAAACAAAGGAGCAAAAGAGATGATTAATTAAACACAGGAGAACTGAATGAATGATGATTAACTAAGAACAGGAACTACCAACTAAGGAAAACAGGAACTCAACAGAAACATAGACGTGACAGATCGCCCACGTCCCGGACGGCGCGTAACAGTACCATCGGGGAGGGAGGGCGGGTGCCCTGGAGGCTGGTGCAGGACTGGAACAGGGCGGAGACCAGGAGAGCCTTCAGGGTGGATCAGGGAGCCATGGCTGAGCAGACAGTTCGGGAAGCCATGGCGGATCAGGGAGTTCGGAAGGCCATGGCAGATCAAGGTACTCAGGCGGCCATGGCGGATCAGGAGACTCGGGAGGCCATGGCGGATCAAGGTACTCAGGCGGCCATGGTGGATCAGGAGACTTGGGAGGCCATGCCGGATCAGGAGACACGGGAGGCCATGGCAGATCCGCCTCCGTGGCCTTGGCCCTTGGCCCGGCCACTATGGCCATGGATATATGGCCCCCCCAAAATGGCCCCCCCTCTTTTCTTGGGGAAGACTATGAAGTCAGGGGGGCACTCTGGAGGAGCGGGCACTTGAGGGCACTCTGGAGGAGCGGGCACTGGAGAGCGCTTTCGAGGAGTGGGCCCTGGAGGGCGCTTTCGAGGAGTGGGCTCTGGAGGCGTTTTCGAGGAGTGGGCCCTGGAGGGTGCTTGCGAGGAGCGGGTTCTGGAAGGCGCTTGCTAGGAGCGGCCTCTGGAGGGCGCTTGCGAGGAGCGGGCTCTGGAGCTGGGCTCCAACTCATACCCTCATACGCCACCAGTAATCCCAGGGCTTGACTTCGCCGCGGACGGCGGGCATACTTCCCCCCGGATGGCTGCCTGGAATTCCCCGCGAATGGTGGGTTTGAGTGAGCCGCGGACGGCGGCCTTGACTTCGCCATGGACGGCGGCTCTGGGCTGAGGAGGATGGAGCTGCTTCGGAGGAAAGGGGGGTTTTTGGGGTTGGGCAGGCAGTCCATTTCACAGACCATTTCATTCTAGGGAGAAATCCTAGGGTTGTAAATGGACATGTAAAACCATTTCTGGAGAATTTTTGCCCTTAACTAAGCCACATACCTTCTATGTAGAGAACAATTTAAAATATTGTATCAGTGCATTCTATGGCACCTTTAAATAGTATCTGTGCAATCAAGTCGAAGACATCACTGGAAATTAAGTGTCCCCAACTAAGCAGGCCAGAGGCGGCAGCGACAAGGAACCAAAACTCCATCGGTGACAGAATGGAGAAAAAAACCTTGAGAGAAACCAGGCTCAGTCGGGGGGCAAAAAATTTAACTGTACACTAGATATAAAGTGAACAATAATGCCAAAATTTGACAAAATCTTAGTGTGGCAAATTCCAAATAAATTCTACATTTCAAACTGAAGAATCAAAATGAGCTGAAATAGAAAAACAAATATGTTCTACAAATGATAAAGCAATATTTGAAACTTACATTTACAGCCATCTCAGTTATACTGGTTACAGTGACTGAATTTGACTACTTGTACTTTCTTGAAATGTCATGAATGAACAATATTAGGAAGATCAGGTCCTTTCTTTCGGAACATGCAACACAACTCCTTGTTCAAGCTCTTTTTCTGTCCAGACTTGACTATTGCAATGCTCTCTTGGCAGGTCTTCCAACCAGTTCCATGAAACATCTACAATTAATCCAAAATGCCACTGCAAGATTAATCTTTAATGAACCGAAAAGAATGCACGTCACACCTCTGTTCATCAATTTGCACTGGCTACCAATAGCTGCTCGCCTAAAATTCAAGGCATTAATGTTTGCCTACAAAACCACCTCTGGCTCTGCACCCCTTTACCTAAATTCAGTACTTCAGACCTATGTGCCCTCTAGAAGCTTGCGTTCTGCAAGTGACCGACGCATTATTGTGCCATCCCAAAAAGGCACAAAATCACTTTCACTGACTTTTTCATTCATTGTTCCCACCTGGTGGAATGACCTGCCCAACTCAATCCGAGCAGCTGAATCCTTAGCCATCTTCAGGAAACGGCTAAAAACACATATCTTCCATCTTTATTTGACCCTCTAACTCTATCAGTCTCTATTCTAATTCTATTTTATCTATCTCTCTTCTTTTTATTTATTTAAAAAAAAACACACACACACCCTTGACTATATATCAATTGCATATTTATTCTCTAACTGCTACTTTTTCTTTAAAAACTAACACTAGCTTTCTTTTTTTCTATTCTATGTACTTTTTTTCTAAAAAAAAAAAAACAAACAAAAAAAAAAACAACTGTTTCTTTTTTCTATATTCTATCTGCTTGTTTTCTTTAACAAAAAAAAAACAAAAACAAAAAAAAAAACCTTGCTATGTGTACTGCGTTAGGCTAACGGAGACTTGTCATATCGTTTGCATGTTGTTGCTCTTTTGTTGGTTTTGAATGCTTCTGTTGTCCTCTTTTGTAAGTCGCTTTGGATAAAAGTATCTGCTAAATAACTAAATGTAAATGTAAATGTAAATGAATGAATTTGCCAAATGCACCATCATAGTGTTTCTTTGCCACCATTCATTCCACTCAGTCACTGCAAGGTGTGTGTTCTGTCTTACTCTGCGTTGTGTTTCTTTCCTTTTTCTGTTCAGAAGATAACCAAGCCTTTAAATCTCCTACTAAATGTTTTATAACCACCTCAATTAATAATGAATAACAGTAAGAATGTGTTAATAAAGCATTAATTAACACACTGAATAACTATTAAGATGTATAAATGTACATTTAAATAGTTTATTAATCATTTACTTACTCTTTCTAAATTATCTTATGAACCGCTGATGACAAATAAATAACTGGTTGGTAAATAATGTAATAATTAACTTAGAAAATTAATAATTTTTAATTAATAATTAAATAATTTAATTAAAATTAATAATTAATAAATTATTAAAATACAATTATTAAACACGTAATAGATATGCTTATAAATCAAGAACAAAGCATTTATAGCTGTATTTATAAACTGCTCACTACTGTCTATTAATATAGGGACAATGCTTTATAAATGATGAATTGACTTTTTACAAATGTTTAACTAATGGTGCATAGCGTGCAGTTATTATAAAGTGTTACCCAAAGCATTTTGCTGAGTATTCTGGAAATCAAATCGCCTTTCATGCACTGGCCTGCCATTGGTAGTCACTGCATAGTTGCATAAAGTTCAACTTTTGTTGCATCACCAGTGGCCGTTGTGACACCAGAAACCAGTGATTGAAAATAAATGATTTGTTACTGCAAATCGCTGTCAGCGTCTGCAGTCCTTTCTCAAACCGAAAATTTGTGGCCTATATAAAACTGCATTACACTTGCGGCAGAGACATGACAAAATTTACCTTTAAAAACTTCTTAACATGACCAACTATGAACTGTCAAAAAGAGGGAAAATCTATCATAACACTTCTGATTCACTTCACAAAAGAAGCCATATTAAAGAAGCTTCTGTATAATCAAATATATTGTACTTTCAAATTCCTAAAGACATTTGCAAAAACATGCATGTAGATTAAATAAACTTGAAGTTTGTCTGATACATCTTAGGAGGTTGAAGAACTATTATTTTTTTACACTAATCTAATCTAGTTTTGTCATTCTTTCAGCAAACTGGCACACACCACAAAAGCTTTCCAGTGTTCCAGGACTAGACCCAATTCACTCCTGAATTCACCAATGTTAAGTTACCCTGAGCATTAAGTGCTTTGCCAAAGGAAACATGGAATATCTTGGTTTTGGCAGGTCTTTCAACTCCAGCCACAGACTAGCTGAAAGATCATGACTTTAGAACTGATAGATAGTAAAGCAAGACTGAAATATAACCTGTTGTCGCTTCTCAAACTCCAGTTTGATGGGTGATTTTATACAGTTGCAGGTGTCTTGATATGTCTGCTTTAGCGCCAGTTCCATCAGATGCTTATGGTATGCTCCTGCCAGGTTCCCACATATGAAAATTATGATATTTGCCAGGATCTAGAGAAATAAAACAAATAAAAGTGAACAATAAAGACTAAGATATATAGGATAATACCATAAGAATTTACAAATCTGCACTGTTTTTGTGGCAAAGTTCTGACATCTACCAAGGGGTATTACTTAACAGGAAAGGTCAGATTTCCTTGGTTTCACTTTAGACATGTTTACATTAAATTCAATTCAAATTAATATCAATTATTATTTGTTATGAACTGAATTGATGAATTTGTTATGCTGATGATGTAATTTGTATTTTAAAAACATCATTAAAACACAATACAGATACAATTTTGGACCTCACTGTACACAAATATATGTAAAAAAAAAAAAAAAAAGGAAAAAAAATCTTAGGCAATAAAAGGTTTGAATCTTAGGCAATAAAAGCAATATATTTCTACAGTATTTCACAATAACTATGCCCTTTTGAACAGTGGAAAAGGATTGTGCAAGGAATCAATTTCCAGCCAAAAATATTTCATTGACACCAGCTTACGTATGGATCACGTATCATACAACAGTACAGCTCCTTCAGTTTTCCATTTCATTCTCAAAAAGCTCTTGGAGAATGATTTTTGACAAGAGCTCTGCAAACCCAATCAAATGTTCAAGCATGGAGGAGAATTTGGTTATTGTAGTCAGTATTAGCAGCAGAAAGAAGTACTTAAGTCCCCAATTCCTAATGTTAGCTTTCAGACCTCTTTTTTCTCACTTCTCTTTCATATTCCCCTCGTTCAATTACCAGCCCAGTGTTGCAAAGCCATGTCCCTGATTACTTCCTTTCTTTCAGCTAAGTCCTTCAGTTCCCCATCTTTTTAAAGCTCACTATTCAACATACTACTCAACATTCAGATGAGAACAGTGCATCAAAAGCTTGGCTGCACGAGATATTTTTTTTAATTGCTCTTGGACATCTATTTCATTTGGGTCACTGTGGAAAGAGTCTCAAACTCATCTTGGCTTGTCACACTTTAAACCATGAAAACTTCAAAAGACATCAGTCACTGACATGGATGGAATGAAAGTGAAGAGTCATTCACAATGACAGAAAGCACAACAGTATGTTTTCATACACAGTAGATTAATAAAAACAGAATTTTTTTGACTTTCATTATTAAATTTCTACTTTTTTCACTGACTTTTGTAGGACTAGTTGAAGAAAAATATTTCATATTAGTATTTTAGACAACAAACACATTACTTTTCAGATTTGATAAAAGACACCAAAACACACATAGGAGGCAAAAAATGTCAATTTATCTGATCTTTTATTCAAAATTTCAACAGTGGCTAACCATGGTAAGAAATGGTAAAAAAAGTATCTGTGAGGAATTTTATCATAAAACATATTGATGTCCAGATGTTATCAGCAGGCATGTAAGAAGGTCAGTCAGCTAAAGTAAACAAACAGTGTTATAATTAATTTGTAATAGATGTACAACACTCATCAGCTGTGTATGTAAAATCATAAATCATTATCCATTGCTTTCAGCGAGGCAATAAAGCTTCTTATTCTTCTGACATGAGTGGGATCATTTACAGTTTCTGCTTTCTGACTGATGGATTAAGAATTCATCTATTTATATGAATAGATATCAATGTGGATTAAAATGTAAAGTTTCAACTGTGTTTTAAAACAAAGAGTGAGTGTTTGTAATGAATCAATTATTCCACTTGATAATAAACTGAAAGCTGATAACAAAACACGCAGCTATTTATTAACACAGCAAACGGCAAGTACACCTTTTAATGCTTAAAACCTTATTATAAAGGTTTAACATCGCATTGGGATGATCATACTATTTATATATATATATATATATATATATATATATATATATATATATAGGTTATCACTAATCTCACAAATTCACTACAATAAAACAAAACAAAGCAGGAGCAAACAAACAAAAACTGTACATGTCCTTACAATAATCATAATTTCATGTTCAAGACTAGGTTAATAACAGATAATATGCAAATCTAATCTGTTAAACACAATCAGACAAATTTGTCATTGTATATTTTCGCATTAAAAAATAAAACTACATGAAATTAATGAATAACCATAGCAACAAAGGATTTGCGGGAAAATGGAACAAAGGAAATCAGATAAAAAAGGATATACAATTTAAAAGTCTACAAAAATGAAAGCAAAACAGACAGCATGTGATTAAAAAGAGATCATGCAGTAATACTTTAGTATAGAGACCAATTCTCACTATTAACTTGTTGCTTATTAGCATGCCTATTAATAACATATTGGCTGTTTATTAGTTCTTAAACAAACATTTATTTACATGACCATAATCTACCTCCCTATTCCTACCTAATACCTAAACTTAACAAGTACCTTACTGACTATTAGTAAGCAGCAAATTAGTAGTTTATTGAGGCAGATGTCATAGTTAAAGGTTTGTTAATTGCAAGAACTGGACCTCAAAATACAGTCTGACTGATCATGCTGACAAAGATTTGACTTTATGACTGTATTTCTGTAGGCTTATGCCATAGGTGGTGATAAATGAGTGTCTGTATAATGTGAGTCATTAAATCTTTGACTTAACGGTAAATAATTTATAGATGAAACAATGAATTTACAATGTATGTTTTTATGTCATTCTTAACTCAAAATAAAAAGTTCATTTATTAATGATCCCCATTTCTGATTATTCTGTGTTTACGCATTGATCTGGTGGCTGGTTATATACCTTATTAAACATAAGGCTGTAATCTTTCTTCTTACAGTAAGGCTGATGATACACTGGGCACCTTTTTGAGCAATGTTGCCAGGCAACTTCGGCCAATGTTGCTGTCAACGGGCAACCAGGTGAGACACAGGGCCCACAACCAATCGAAAATATCCAGATAGAAATTTGTTACCCATCCTCAATGGGAAAGTGCCCAAGCAACATTGCTCAAAAAAAGTTGCCTAGCAAAATTGCTCAAAAAGTTGCCTCGTGTATCAGCCTAACAGTATGCTTTCACAGTACATCAAGTTTTGATTTCCAGAAGAAAGAAAGAAAGAAAGAAAGAAAGAAAGAAAGAAAGAAAGAAAGAAAGAAAGAAAGAAAGAAAGAATAAACTGATGTATTGTAAGTGCTGAGACCAACTCAGTGGTAATAATCCAAGAGAGAGAGAGTTTATGCATTTACCTGTTTGTTCGTGAAATGCTATAATCAGATTATCCCAGCCAGCATGTGGGAATATGCTTAGAGTGGATTTTGAAACTCATTAAAAAGACTAATTTAGAAGCAGCTGCTACTAAAGGTCATGACTATTGAATTTTTAAGACCTCACAGCATGATATATTGTAGTACTGTTGTAAAATGATACTGTATGTGAATAGTGCTTTAGATGTACACAAACAGAAAAAGTATTCGTTTTGCAAGATGATATGCCTTTCTAGGTCACAAATAAATTCATGAAAAGCTCCTGAATCTGACCCCTAACACAAGCAGGTAAAAGGACTGTTGCTTTCTAAAGCTTTCCTACTACCTTTTAAAAGAAATCAATGAACAACTCTTAGGTCATACCTCAATTTTCACAGCACACTAAAGCTGTGGCTTACAATCTTTTCTTTTGGAATCTAGTCACACACATACAGATCGTGCTTAATCCTGAAAAGCACATGGATTTCTGCCTGAGGCTCATTAAGCACCTGTGCCTGCTGCCTCTCCACAGATGTTTACACAGACACATACAATTTCAAGAAATGTTAAAATCTGAAAGACGACAAACTTACAGAAGGGAAGAGAGAATTCAAAAGGTCACAGACATGCTGCATGCCTCCAGATGAAAGAAGCAAACATTCATAAATGGTTACTCTTGTTTTATCTTGTATTAAAGACAATGTGGGCTACAGGAAAATTTAATTGCTTGGATGTTGCACTTTCAAAGCTCAATGTAGTTCTATATGATATTAAAAAGTTGTAAAATGTGAATGTGCTTTAGATGCACATAAACACAATGCATTTCATTGTCATTCACTTCACATGGTTTTGCAGGATGTTGGAGTAGCTCCTTAAGCTTTTTTTAATGCATGTAAAACACACTGTTAATTCCTAAAGATTTCCTACCTTATACAAAATGAATGAACAATGTCTTACAATCGTTTCTTTTGGAATCTATAGAAGAATCTGTTTAGAGATCTTTGAGTTCTCAGACCTTTGACTTCTAATTAAAGATTTTTTTTTCAAATCTAAGAAAAAAAAAACAAAAAAACAACAGAGACAGCAGGCACTATGTTTGGACTCATTTTAATCTCAAGAGAAACATTTCAGAATCTCATTTGTGATTTTGGTTTGGTAATCTGGAGAAGCACAGACTGCAGCATTCTGTGGCCCAGCTTCATCTCTTGTGTTGAATAATCTGGACAAGCGGAACTTCATAGAAGCAAAGTTTAATGACTTCTACAAGGAGGTCAGAGTATGTGGACACTTCCCATGCGTGAGTGTGTCACTCTGAAGAGTGCATTAGCATTAAATCATGTTATTTGCATATTACCCACTGGGCTCGGAGAGGGGATGCATTTCTTTTCCAGCTGGTTTTGGCTGCGTGAGAAGCAAATGTATTTCAAATACATATATGGATGGAAGGATGGATGGATGGATGGACAGGTGCATGTACACCTTCCTGGACTAACTGTTTATACAGTATGAAGGTATTTACAGGTATAAGGACATACTTTTTATTTATTTGGATGGATACTAATATATACAATACAATGCATAATTATATACAACAATTAATCCAGATCCTAGATTTAAAAAGTATGTTCATTCCTACTTGGTTAATCCTTATTGTGTGGGGTGGTGAACATCTGTCAACTGCTGCCACGTAAACCGATTACCAGCAATCAGTTGCATCGGTGGCCAAGATTCTAATTAGTATTTGTGAGCATTACATTAGCATAATGTAGTGACTTCTACCTGAAGTAGTAATGATTGTATGTTTATATCCAGGTAGAATGTAAAAGTGAGAAGGAATGAGACAGCCAGGATATAGTACTAGCTGGTGTGCTGTTTATAGTATGGTAAAACACTGTTGTCAAATTCATAATATGGCAGGCTGTTTGAATATCCCCCCCTAATCAGAGCTTAGATTCTCAGGGGTGGGGGGGGGGCTGTTTTTGAGTGAGTCATGTGTCATAAGTGTGCAGTATTGTGTAGAGCTGTGTCCATATACTGACTTCCTCCTCCTTATACAGTGGAACTATGTGATATGTGACACAGTAGTGAATAGTAAATGAATGAATGATATCGCTTTTCCACCGGGGCCAGAGCATTATTGGGAACTAGGCTGCACTTTTCCACTCAAAAAAATCCTGGCCCGATGCCTAGATCCTGGTTCCGACCCAGCCCCAAAAACTTGCTTGTCTCAAACAAGGGAGCATATGACGACAGTAGGTAGAACTTCCACTATGGACTGCAGTTTGAAAGGCACCGTTTTTAAAAGCCATTGGAGTTCAGATAAATGAACAAAATTAACAACAACAGTTAAATATGTCTGTTCAGCAGTGGTTGGCAGAAGAGATCAACATTCTCCTTCTACAAGAGATAACAAGTAACTGTTCAGGACAAACAAGGGACTCATGAACAACTAAACAAAAAAAAAAACACAGCTGTGGATCATTCAGGTAACAACATAGTATTAAGAATCAAGTGTAAGTAAACTTTTGAATGGGGTTATTTTTATATATTTATTTTATATAATTTTTCTCTTGTGGACTATATGTATATATGTATACACATATTTTATGTGAAATATCTTATTCAGGTCAGTACTAAATAATAAGATGCTTTTTGTATGATCCCTCTTATTTTGGTAAAATAATTACAATTTTGCAGATTCTGCAAGGTGTATGTAAACTTTTGACTTCAACTTTGTGTGTGTGTGTGTGTGTGTGTGTGTGTGTGTGTGTGTGTATACAAAATATGTATGTATGTATGTATGTATGTATGTATATATGTATGTATACATATATAAGGTGTGTACAGTGCCCTCCACTAATATTGGCACCCTTGATAAATATGAGCAAAGGTGGCTGTGAAAATAAATCTGCATTATCCTTTTTATCTATCATTCAAAAAATTCACAAAATTCCAACCTATCATTGAAGTAAAACAATTGAAAGTGGGGGGAAAATCTCGTTGTGAAATAAATGATTTCTCTAGTTCATGTTGGCCACAATTATTGGCACCTAATTATTGCAATGTCCTTTTCCCAGGGTAACGTTCTTAGTTTTCCTATAATGCCTGAAGAGTTTGGAGAACACCTGATAAGAGATCAGAACCATTTTCTTCATACAGAATCTCTCCAGATCCTTCAAATTCACCGCTCCATGTTAGTACTTCTTCTCTTCAGTTCACCCCACTCATTTTCTGTAGGGTTCAGGTCAGAGGACAGGGACAGCCATGGTAAAAGATTCATTTTGTGCTCAGTAACCCATTTTTGTGTTTATTTTGATGTTTGTTTTGGATTGTTGTCCTGGTGGAAGATCCAAACGCGGCCCATTATAAGATTTCTAACAGAGGCAGTCAGGGTTTGATTTTTTATCTATTGGTATTTGATAGAATCCATGATGTCATGCATCTGAACAAGATGTTCAGGACCTCTGGCAGAAAAACAGGCCCACAACATTAAAGATCCAGCAGTATATTTAACCGTGGACATGGGGTACTTTTTTATCCCTGTTTGTACTAAACTCATCTGGTGGGTTTGCTGCCAAAAAGCTCTTATTTTCTGTTTCATCTGACCATAGAAGCCAGTGCCATTTGAAATTCCAGTCGTGTCTGACAACTGAGTTTGCTGGAGTTTGTTTTTGGATGAGTGACCCTCCCAAACAACATGTGATGTAGGAGATGTTTGACACATACATATACACACACATACATACATATATATATATATATATATATATATATATATATATATATATATAAGGTTTCTGACCCCAAGACTCAACTAATCTCTACAATTCTCCAGCTGTGATCCTTGGAGAGTCTTTGGCCACTCAAACTCTCCTCCTCATAGAACGATATAAACACACGTCCTCTTCCAGGCAGATTTTTAACATCTTTAGTTGATTGGAACCTCTTAATTATTACTCTGATGGTGGAAATGGGGATTTTCAATGCTTTAACTCTTTTCTTACAGCCACTTTCTATTTTGTGATGCTCAACAATCTTGTTCTGCACATCAGAACTATATTCTTAGGTTTTACTCCTTGTGATGGATGATTAAGGGAATTTGGCCTTTGTGTTCCTCATATTTATAATCCTGTGGAACAGGAAGTCATGGCTGGACAATTTCATGCTCCTAGTCACCCTGGTGTGCTAAAAAATGTAAATATGAATGGGAATATACTTCAGAGTTATTTTACTCATAAGAATGTCTAGGGGTGCCAATAATTGTGGCCAACATTCATTGGAGAAAAACATTTATTTCGTCATGAGATTTTCTCCCCACTTTCAATTGTTTTACTTCAATGATAGGTTAGAAGTTTGTGAATTTTTTTAGTGAAAGATCAAAAGGATAAACAATGCAGATTTATCTTCACAGCCGCCTTTGCTCATAATTACCAAAGGTGCCAATATTAGTGGAGGGCACTGTATATACAGTGGGTACGGAAAGTATTCAGACCCCCTTCACTTTTTTCAATTTTGTTATGTTGCAGCCTGATACTACAATTGTTTAAATTCATTTTTTTTCTCATTAATCTACACTCTGTACCTCATAATGATGAAGTGAAAACAGAATTTTAGAAATGTCTGTAAATTTATTAAAAAGAAAAAACTGAATTATCACATTTACATAAGTATTCAGACCCTTTGCAACAACACTTGAAATTTCGCTCAGGTGCCTCCCATGTCTCTTGATCATTGCAGAGATGTTTCTACACCTTGATCGGAGTCCGCCTGTGGTAAATTAAATTGATTGGACATGATTTGGAAAGCCACACACCTCTCTGTAAAAGGCCTCACAGCTGATAATGCATATCAGAGCGAAAACCAAGCCACGAGGTCAAAGGAACTGCCTGCAGAGCTCAGACACAGGATTGTATTGAGGCACAGATCTGAGGAAGGCTACAAAAAAAATTCTGCTGCACTGAAGGTTCCCAAGAGCACAGTGGCTTCCATAATTCTCAAATGGAAGAAGTTTGGCACAACCAGGACTCTTCCAAGAGCTGGTCCCCAGCCAAACTGAGCAATTGATGGAGAAGGGGCTTGTCTAGACTGGTGACCAAGAACCTGGTGGTCACTCTAGTTGAGCTCCATGATCATATATGCAGATGGGAGAAACCTACAGAAGGACAAACATCACTGCAACACTCCACCGATCTGGGCTTTATGGCAGTGTGGCCAAACTCAATCCTCTCCTCAGTGAAGACACATGAAAACACACTTGGAATTTGCAATAAAGCACCTAAAGGACCCTCAGACTCTGAGAAACAAGATTACCTGGTCTGATGAACCTCAATTCTAAGCATCATGTTTGAAGGAAACCGGCTCTTCTCATCACCTGCAGAGTACCATCCCAAAAGTAAAGTGTGGTGGTAGCAGCCTCATGCTGTTGGGCTGTTCTTCAGCGGCAGGGACTGAGGAACTCATCAGAGTAGAAGAAAAGCTCAATGCACCAAAATATTGAGATAGCCTTAAAGAAAACCCAGTCCAGGGCATTAGAAACCTCAGACTGGGCCGAAGGTTCACCTTCTAACATGACAATGACCCTAAGCACACAGCCAAGGCAACACAGGAGTGGCTTAGGGACAACTCTGTGAATGTCCTAGAGTGACCCAGCCAGAGCCCTGACTTGAACCCTATCGAACATCTGTCAAAAGGCTGTCAACAGATGGTTCCCATCCAACCTGACCGAGCTTGAGAGGATTTGCAAAGAAGAATGGCAGAAATTCCCCGAATCCAGTTGTGCAAAGCTTGTTGCGTCATACCCAAAAAGACTCGAGGCTGTAATTGCTGCCAAAGGTGGTTCAACTAAGTACTGAGTAAAGGGTCTGAATACTTATGTAAATGTGATATTTCAGTTTTTTCTTTTTAATAAATTTACAAACATTTCTAAAATTCTGTTTTCACTTTGTCATTATAAAGGACAGAGTGTAGAGTAATGAGAAAAAAAAAGAATTTAAACAGTTGTAGTATCAGACTGCAACATAACAAAATTGAAAAAAGTGAAGGGGGTCTGAATACTTTCCGTACCCACTGTATACATACATACATACATACACACACACACACACACACACATATATATATATATACTTTCTCTTGAGATGTATACACAACATGGTTCCTGACAACCCATACCCCTCCACATGTCATCTTTCGACATAAGCTATGCTCACTCTCACGGCTATCTGCTATGGTTTCATCTTTGCTTTCTCCACCTAAACAGTTAGCATCTCTTGATGCTAACAGTGCTACTGATACTTTCTGCTCCACTCTTACATCTTGTTTAGACACTGTACTGTCCTCCAATTGGTGTTCTTATCCAAGATTAGACAGCCAGCCAAACTCCCTTCATGAATAACATGAGAGTCAGGATATAGCTTGTTAGCTCCGTTTAATAGAGACTGCATGAACAAAGGAGTGAAACTCCTAAAAAAAAAAAAGAAAAAATACACTAAGATGAAATTGTAGCTTGTACAATAATAACAGAACTTAATTACAACTAAATAGATTATCTGGGTAAATGACCAACCATGAATTAAACACAAACATTTTATAATTTTAAATCAACATGAATTTGCCACAAATCTATTGTTAGAAATACTGTAACATAGAAAATATAAATCACTTACAGGCAGTTCTGCTAATGAGAATTCAGAACGCAACAAGGGATTATTGCAGCTGGAACGATCTTCACCATGCGCTTAGATCAGGGGTGTCCAAACTCGGTCCTGAAGGGCCGGTGTCCTGTAGAGTTTAACTCCAACACTAATTAAACACACCTGAAGCAGCTAATCAAGCTCTTACTAGGTATACTATAAATTTCCATGCAGGTGTGTTGAGGCAAGTTGGAGCTAAACTCTGCAGGACACTGGCCCTCCAGGACCGAGTTTGGACACCCTTGGCTTAGATTCTTAAATTAACTTCCTGGTTCAGGCCGCAATACTATAATTGACCGCTAGAGGTCCTAATTAATCTAATAAGCTAATACCCAAAGGGCAGAACACTCCCTGCTTTTGCTTATGACACCACTGTCCATTTTGCTACAATTCAGCATAAACCTTTAATCCGTTGAGGGTTAAAGTAGGACGACCTCTGTAATAGGCCTTCTAAAGGTCTTTGGAGTACCTTGCGCAGTGGTCCTTAGATTAACTGTTCATACTTTTCCATCTTGGCTATGAATAGCAGAAGTGATCACTGCCATTCGCCACATATTACGAGCAGCTTGGTTATCCTTCAATCAGACGATGTTGCCTCCTTGCAAATTGCGACGCATTTCATTCCACTTCCTGAGACTCTGGAGGGTTGGTAGGTAATCCCTTTTCCATCTGAGCCAGAACTCATTGGCAAGGGCATGTAATTGTCTCCACTGATTGAGAAGAAGGTCCCTGTCACTAAACTCCCCTGGTGGAGATGGGACTGCCCCTTTCTGAGTAAGCAGCATTGCTGGAGTCAAGATAAATGGAGACTGTGGGTCAGTTGATACAGGAATGAGAGGTCTAGCGTAAATGATGGCTGAAACTTCGGCCATAAGTGTGCACAAGACTTCATGGGAGAAAGGAGCATGCTCTCTTAGTAAGATGCAATCCAGAATTCTGCTGGCCACTCCAATCATACGTTCCCAAGAACCTCCTCTGTTCGAAGAATGAGGAGGATTGAACTCCCAGGAACAGTTCTGCTCACTCAAATATCTGAGAATCCTTTCTTCCTGTTGCAACTTGCTCAGCCCTAGCTCTTTGCTCGCTTCCACAAAGTTCGTGCCAACATCGGACCTTAGCTGCTTTGCGGGTCCTCGTATGGCAAAGAATCGTCTGAATGCGTTGATGCAGGTGGAAGCATCCATTGATTCGATGACCTCAATGTGCACCGCTCTTACGCTCATGCAAGTGAACAATATAGCCCAACGCTTACTCTCTGCATGTCCGCCTCTAGTGCGCTTAGCTCTGACCATCCAAGGTCCAAAAACGTCCAGTCCTACGTAGGTAAATGGGGGATCCATGTTTAGGCACTCAGGTGGTAAGTCTGCCATAACTTGTTCCTCCATTTTTCCGCGGAGCTTACGACAGGTGACACAATGGTGTAAGACTGAACTAATCAGCCTTTTCCCTCCTATAATCCAGAACCCAGCCATTCTCAAGGCTCCCTCGGTAAAATGACGCCATTGATGTTCTACTTTCTCATGCTTGTGTAGAATCAAGGGGTTCTTTTCTTTCTCCTTCATCATATCTAACAGCTGACGACTTTGCCATATTCTTCATTAATAAAATTAAAACCATCAGTGCACAATTTTCCCACCACAATCTGTCAAGCACATCTTACCAGCAAAAATACATTCGTTCACATCCTTCTCTTCACTCTCTAAGGCAGAAGTCTCCAAACTCATCCTTTCTAATCATCCAACTACTTGTCCACTTGATCCTATTCCATCTCATCTTCGTCAAGCCATTTCTCATGCGGGTGTACCTGCACTCACTCACATCAACACATCCCTTCACACTGGTGTTTTTCCCTCAGCATTTAGACAGGCTCGCATAACCTCACTACTTAAGAAACCCACTTTCAACTCATCTCTTTTAGAGAACTACAGACCAGTTTCCCTTCTTCATTTCATTGCAAAAACACTTGAACGAGCTGTGTTCAACCAAGTCTCTGCCTTTCTCACACAGAAAAACCTCCTCGACAGCAAACAGTCTGGTTTCAGAAGTGAACATTCAACCGAGACTGCCTTGCTCTCAGTTGTTGAAGCCCTAAGACTGGAAAGAGCGGATTCCAAATCTTCAATACTTATCTTGCTGGATCTTTCTGCTGCTTTTGACACGGTTAACCACCAGACCCTCCTGTCAACCCTATTTGCAAATGGCATCTCGGGAACTGCACTCCAGTGGTTTGAGTCTTACCTCTCAGATAGGTCCTTCAAGGTATTTTAGAGAGGTGAGGTGTCCAAATCGCAACATCTAACTACTGGGGTGTCTCAGGGCTCAGTTCTTGGACCACTTCTCTTCTCTGTCTACATGGCATCACTGGGTTCTTTCACTCAGAAACATGGCTTTTCATATCACTGCTATGCTGATGACACTCAACTCTACCTCTCATTCCATCCTGATGATCCGACGATAGCCATCATTTCATCACAAATTCACCATCCAGTTAGGCACATCAACCATAACTCCTTCAAAAACAGCCAGAAGCCTTGGAGTTATAATTGATGATCAGCTGACTTTCTCAGACCACATTGCTAAAACTGCCCGGTCCTGCAGATTTGCTTTATTCAACATCAAGAAGATCAGGCCCTTTCTTTCGGAACATGCTTCACAACTCCGTGTTCAAGCTCTTGTTCTGTCCAGGCTGGACTATTGCAATGCTCTCTTGGCAGGTCTTCCAGCAAGTTCTATCAAACATTTACAATTAATCCAGAACGCAGCAGCAAGATTAATCTTTAATGAGCTGAAAAGAATGCACGTCACTCCTCTGTTTATAAATTTGCAGTGGCAACCAATAGCTGCTCGCATAAAATGCAAGGCATTAATGTTTGCCTACAAAACCACCAATGGCTCTACACCCTTTACCTAAATTCATTACTTCAGACTTATGTGTCCTCTAGAAGCTTGCATTCTGCAAGTGTCCGACACATTATTGTGCCATCCCAAAAAGGCACAAAATCACTTTCACAGACTTCTAAATTAAATGTTCCTTCCTGAAGGAATGACCTGCCCAACTCAATCCGAGCAGCTGAGTCCTTAGCCATCTTCAAGAATCGGCTAAAAACACATCTCTTCCATCTTTATTTGACCCTCTAACTCTAGCACTCTCTATTCTAATTCTATTCTTAAAAAAATAAATAAAAAAAAAACACTAGCTTTTCTAATCTTTTTGTATTCTATCTATCTGTTTTCTTTTTATTTATTTTACAATTAACAAAAGCAGAAAAGGCCTCTAACACTAGCTTGTTCTATTCTTTTTCTATTCTATCGGTTTTCTTTTTATTTATTATATAATTGAAAAAAAAACTTGCTATGTGTACTGCGTTAAGCTAACTGAGACTTGTTATAGCACTTGCATATCATTGCTCTTTTGTTGATTTTGATTGTTTCCATTGTCCTCATTTGTAAGTCGCTTTGGATAAAAGTGTCTGCTAAATGACTAAATGTCTAATGTCTAATGTCCTCAAGCGTTGAGTCGCAGCGACAGGCCTCAAACGGCTCAACTTTTTCACCGTGGCTCTTCCGGCCACAGCGCCGCATGCAGCCGGGTCTCCAGCTCTTGTAGCAGACGCTAGCACGAGGCTGCCTCCGCTAGCGGCGCAGACCGTGTTGCAAATTCATTTTTAGGTAAAGTCGCTAAAGGCAGATCGTTTGTTTCTAAAAGTTGTTAAACGATGTGGTGACATAATGGATGTTGGTGTCATTTTGTAACCATGATGCAAAACTGTGTAGAACACACAATAAAATTACTCAAATTTTCTGTATTAATTTTCACTAGCATTTTACCTGTATTTTAAATTACACATTACACTCAGATAGACAGATAAGATGAAAAAGATTGATTTTCGAGAAAAAAAGTTCAAAAGTGTACCTAAATAATTAACAAATATAGGTACAAACTAAAAACTAAGGTGTATCATAAAGAAATAATGGTAACAATTTAGAATAGGGAACACTTATTCACTATTAACTACAACTTTTCCCTCAGTGAATTCCTAATTTGCTGCTTATTAATAATTAGTAAGGTAGTTGTTAAGTTTAGGTACTGGGTAGGATTAGGGATGTATAATAAGGTCATGTAGAATAAGGCATTAATATGTGCTTAATTACTACTAATAAATGGCTAATATTCTAGTAACATGCATGCTAATAAGCAACTAGTTAAGATACCCTAAAATAAAGTGTTACCGAAACAATTATTATTATTATTGAACAAGTGCAACTAGCAACCTAATTCACATGTGATGTGCATATTGCTAGGCACCTCTCTCCAAGTCTCTACCATCTGATGTGCTGCTTGGCTGGCTAGCTGTTTCAATACTTTCTTTTTGTGTGATTAAGAGGAAAAGCATGTCTTTTCATCATTTTATCACTCTTTAAAATTTGCTAAAAGTTTCCAAATACTTTTTTTAAATAGCTAAATTCATTGTTAGTGCTTTAAAAACAAGTTACTAGGGTAGTCTGAGAAGTTGTTAAATCTAGCAACAAAATTGCTAAGTTAGCAACACTGCAAGCTACTCAGGCATTTCAGTATTTCCTGCTGAATGTCACAAACCACTCCCCTTTCCTGTGGCCTACAGCTAAAGCAGCTGAAGCAAGCATGAGGCTGCCTCCACTTCCAACACAGGCCCTCACATCTCAGACTTTCCTCCTGCTACTTCTGTCTTTTCAGTGGTCTCCAGCTTCCGTAGCACACACTAGTGTGAGGCTGCCTCCACTAGCTGTGCAGGCTACAAGGCTCTCCAGCATTTTCCTCCGAATGTCACAAACCCCCGTGGCCTATAGCTACAGCAGCTGAAACAAGCGTGAAGCTGTTTCCGCTTGCAACACAGGCCCTCACATCTCATTCAAAAATCACGCCCCGTTCCACCAAATGCTGTTGCCTCAGAAGTCACCCCCAGTGGCTCTTAAAATCCGAGCACTGATCCTGGCAGGTGTGGACATAGGCCTCTCATCTAGGGCCGTCACTAACGATTAATTTGGTAACCGAGTTATCGGTCGATTATTCTGATGATTAATCAGATAAATAATAATTTTTATTTTTTTGGTAATAAATTCGGCCTAATCAACAATAGCTTTTAAAATGACCAAAAATACATATATAATAGCAATGAGGTTCAAAACTGGTTCAAATAATTGGTTCAAATAAAGTATCAAAGCAAGTAACCATATGTTTTTGTTGAACAAAACTTACTGTATTATAAACAATATTATGTACATTAGCATTATATCAAAACCCTACAGAGGGTGCCAATGGCCTGACGATTGTTTTCATCAACACTGTTCGAACTCTACCCTCTGGTCGTCACTGCCATTTTGTGGGGAAAAAGCTGGACATCAAGCAGAATCTTAGTTTACTGCGACAACGAAGCGACTGTTCACTGCATAAATAAAGGCCGTTCTCATTCCCTCGCTCTCATGCCACTACTAAGATGTCTAATCTGGATTTCAGCATGTGATCAAGTTATTTTAACTGCTAAACACATTCCCGGATCCAAAAATCAAATTGCTGATTCTCTCTCGTTTTATGTTTCAGAAATTCAGAGCGCTGGCTCCGGAGGCGGACCCATTGCCAACCCCAGTACCTCTCTATCTGCAACTCATATTTCCATAACCCATCCCTTAAAACCTCTCCTTGACGCATCACTCGATTGAATCCTCCGAGCAGTTTCACCCAGAACTATCCATTCATATCTAA
This sequence comes from Spinibarbus caldwelli, assembly GCA_039654775.1. Classification (NCBI taxonomy): domain Eukaryota; kingdom Metazoa; phylum Chordata; class Actinopteri; order Cypriniformes; family Cyprinidae; genus Spinibarbus; species Spinibarbus caldwelli. The sequence goes on along the minus strand of CM077226.1, from coordinate 13,459,601 downwards.
CAGCTTGGAGATGTTTCAATGCATTTCACCTCCCCTATAACCTGCCATTTCCCAATTTTTCTCTCCTCGTAATTTATTTCCTACCTTAATTCCGTTAAGAACCTCCAAGCCGGGTCTATTAAAGGTTACTTAAGTGGCATTACATTTTTTTCACAAACTAATCTACGGCTTCCCCTCCCCCGAAAGAAATAATTCTCAAACGTCTCTTTTGATTAAAGGAATTCAGCGCTCTCAACCATCAAGCCCGGATTCCAGACAACCTATAACTTTGGACATCCTTAAAAATTGCATACAAAGTCTCTGCACAGGATAACATTCAATCCATACCGCTCATACCCTCGATGCCATGTTTTTATTGGCATTCTTCGGTTTTTGAGATGCTCAGAACTGGCAATAACCTCTAAATTAAACCCCAAACTCCATCCGACCATCTCTGATTTATCCATACTTAATAGCGAAACTATCGCTTACTTCATTAAGCAAAGACAGAACAAGAAAGAAAAGGCCACTACATATACATTTTAGACCAAGAAAGAAAAGGCCACTACATATACATTTTTAAACTCTCATCCCCAATTCAACCATATCAGGCTCTTTTTTCTTACTTTCAACTCAGGAACGCTCTATCTGAATCCACTCTGAACCCTCTTTTCGTCGACGACTTTAATCACCCCGTTACACGTTTTTGGTTCCAAAAACACTTAAAACTGATTCTCGCTCAATCAGGCTTACCTGCTGAAAAATTTTCCAGCCACTCATTTTGCATCGGGGCTGCAACTACAGCAGCTCAAAAAGATCTCTCACAGACTCAGATACAAGCTCTCGATCGATGGTCATCAGATGCTTTCAAAAGCTACATCAGGTGTAATCATCTCTACATAAAGGAAGCTCATCTAGCCCTGATCAGTTGAAAAAAAAAATTAAATAAAAAAATAATTCCAATACAGTGAGCCGCAGGCCCCCTTCGGTCGCAGTGAGAGCCCTCCATCCGAGGCATCAAACCACACCTCGTATTCAGGACTCTCCCTTCTGGTGCAGCAGAGCCGCAACTTCCTTTCGGACGCAGCAAGAGTCCCTCCATCAGTCACTTCGAATCTCCTTGCTTATTCAGCATTGGACAGGCCTCTCCCTTCCGGTGCAGCTCCCTTCGGTCGCAGTGTGAGCCATTTGTCTGTCGTTTTGAGTTACGCTGCGTACTCGGCAGCAGACGGGGCTCTCCCTCACAGTGAGAGCCCTTCATCCGACGCATCAAAACGTGCCTCGTATTCAGCTGCAAAAAGGGACTCTCACTTCTGGTGCAGCAGAGCCACAGCTCCCTTCGGATGCAGCGAGAGTCCCTCATTTGATGTCTGCCATCGTGCTCCTCATTTTGCAGCCTGTAAGGCTCACCAGTTCGACACTGCAAGCTGCAACTCCCATCGAGCACTACACGGGCTCTCCCGGTCACCCTGTCCCCTTCTTCTTCGCAAATTCTAACCCATATGTCTTCACGGCACGCATATTTTGGGGGGCAACCAACAAATTTTGCTCTCCGGCTGCTGTCCCATGCTTATAAGCTTCTTTTGGGGAGTTCTCTGGGTTCGGGCTATATTCTGGGTTCGGAGCCCTCCCCCAGGACAGCATGCCAAAATATGCTTACTATTTGCTCAATCAGATTATATGTGAGGGTGAACTCGTGAAATTATGTTTTATTAACAAGGTTTGGGAGGAGCATGATCAGATAATTATCCAATTTGACACAGGTGTAACCTGTTTAGCTAATCATCCTAACTAGCACAATACGTTTATATATATATACAAAGGCTACTTACCTCTATCCTACGACAGTTTTCCAGCATCCCTCCTCCACCCCAACTCCTCACTCTTAATCTATTCTCATCCCATACTAGGGATAGGGTGAGTTCTCTGGGTTCGGGCTATATTCCGGGCTCGGAGCCCTCCCCCAGGATAGCACGCCAAAATATGTTTACTATTTGCTCAATCAGATTATATGTAAGGGTGAACTCGTAAAATTATGATTACAGGGCAATTAATGAATACATGCTCATTTCTGCGAGGTTCCTTGCACAATACTGCAAAAATTATGACCTTAAAACACTTCTACCATATTGCATGATTTGTAAACTAACACATTTTAACATTTACAAATTCACTAAGTATGTACAGCTTTTCCGAAGTTGCAAGCTTGCTTGGTAGCTCACCTGGTTCAGCATTGTGTTGCACATGGGTACAAGTTCAGTGAAACATGAGTCACGTTAAAAGAGCTCAAAGATTTGTAAAAGAAAGCTAAAATGGCACGGCTGCCTTGGCAAATGCATTTTTCTTTCAAGTTTGTTTTTGTTAACACTGTTGGTATAGTGTAAGGCAGGGCTATTCAATTAGATTCGTTTGAGGGCCGGATTATCGAACTAAAAATGTGAAGGGGGCCAAGCGGGTGGGGGCTGTCCCGATCACTTTCTGGGGGGCCTATAAAATTAGAAATTAAATTGAAATACATATTTAGCAGTAAAATAAACTAAAATTACCAACACCAACGTCTATAAAAGGTTAACATTAGTGCTGTCTATCAGTCAATTAAAAAAAAATCTAATTTTTTCTGTAATTAATCATGATTAATTGCATATTTATATATATTGATATTGTCATAATTTCACATTGAACCTCCAAATGAATGCATAAACAACATAAAGTCAGTATATTTCTAATATGTGTTTAATGGCATCTTTTTACCAAGTAGCCTATTATTAATGAAGTATTGATTCCAATACTGCTACTAGTGTCCCTATTATATGCATTTTACCTATTAATTATAGCCATTCAACACCACGGTATCATAAAAAGCCATTATTTTTAACATTTAATAGGCTTAAATATACAACTTTTAATTTAAGTTATTTTAAAACAATCTTCACAAACTATAAATTGTATATGCATAAACTAAATAGATTATTCTTTGTTCAAGCTACAAAAGTTAATCATCGACTAGAGCAGCAGGTGATTATTTCTCTTTTTCTTTGATTTCTATCAAAGACAGTCTTCAGCAGATTTCACTTTAAAATCACCACTCTCTTTAAAACCTGATGCACATGAAGCAGAACTGACACATATTCGATTCTCCCAACTCTTTACGGTCATTTAAGACTTTATAACTCATTTAAGCATACGTTTATAAGGTAACTCGCCAAAACCGCGCATTTGTCATAATTGTGTGTTTTTGTCTGTTGCAGCGCTACTGGCGCTCTAGCGGCCCAGTACACCCGAACGCGCAGCCTTTCAATTTCATTTGATAATACTTTTCGTCCAATGTTTGCGCAATTTCTTGCCAGAAGTTATGAACGATGGCACTGTGTTTATACTCGGTTAAACTAGAGTTGTGGATATCTCATAACTCCCTCATACAAGCGTTTGTCAACGCTGCCGTCTATTGATATCGTGGTCTCCAGTAGATTGTTGTTGTTCTTGCGTCTCTTTCTTTTTTTTTTTTTTCGGCTGACCCGGGCAGTGTTGCCACCTTGTGGACAAACTAATTAGTGCAATAACAATTCAGGCCATATGTGCGACCTGTGCGTACTTCTCCCTCGGGCCGGATGACGATGATTGGCGGGCCGGATTGGGCCCGCGGGCCGCCAATTGAATAGCCCTGGTGTAGGGTATAGGTGGTATATTAATATTAGGCGATAGAGCATTAACATTTTAGTGTCACTCAGCAGACATTTAATTTCTGGAATGCCGTGAAACGTACAACAAACAATGCAATAACATGTAAACTGTTTTGGATAAAATTACACACGCTATTTCATGCTACATTTTAAACTGCTGTGAAGTGTGCTACAAGCAACACAATATTAATTTGGATCCATTTGTGACCTGTGCTGCTGGCAAAATGAGTCATAATGAGCAAATTTTCAAAAATTAGTTTTTTTTTTTTTTTTTTTTTCATTCTACATTAAAATACCTTTAAAATGATATATGACCTGTTGGAATCCGACAAAAAAAAAAAAAAAAAAAGACTGAGCAACAGCCGTTTGAAGGTGACAGAGTCAGCAGAGTTGATTTTGAGAAAAATCGAGTTAAAGATTCCAAAGCAAAATCACCTAGCAACGTTGCATATTTTCCTCCAATTCTTTACTTAACAATAATTAGCCTACTGTATTAATCACAATATAACTATTTTGACTTTATATTTGCTATTAAAAAAAGAAAAGATGCAAATAAACAGTAGTTTAATCAAGAGCAGCGAGTGCACGATTCCTCTTTTCTTTTAATGATTAACATTGAGACAGATTAAGACCTAGTGTAATGTATGGATCTAATATGATGTTACACATCAGATATTTCCCCAACTATTACCTAAACGTTTATGTAAGACATAACAGATTATGTTTGTGCGAATCTCGCCAAGACATAGGCTATTCCGCAATAATGTAAAGGGAGATCGCGTGCTCTGGGAGAGGTGCATCTTATGCATGCTCTTTGCACATGTCAGTCAGAGCGATCGCTTTGTTTTAATCAGCATGGGTTTGAAAATCATATTTCACTGGATTGGACTCATGTCATATAGAATTCGATATGATTATTCACAAAGCTGGAATGCTGCGCTTTGCAACAATAGAACTACAACTTGTGCTGAGAAGCAGCAGCAGTCGTCCAGAAGCGAGCAGAGAAAAAGGTACTCCTCCCAGATAACGTACAAATAAACATAATTTTAGATGTTTAATTACTATTTGGAGCATTGGGATTGCTAGAAAAGGGCTGAATTAACTCATTTTTGTGAAAACCTCAAATTTGACATTTTTCACTTCTTTTGCCTGTAGCTCAAAATTCGGCCGTGCACATTTAGACTCATGGATCACATTTTGTATCAACAGGCACATTTTTTAATAAGACTGTTTAATAAACTCGCATCTGGCTCTTATGGACGTCATCTGAAAAGTGCAGTGAAATGTACACAGAGAAACGTATTTCAGGTTTTGCAGAAATGTTGGTCTTCATGTAATTCCAATGAGCCTGGGTTGACCTTGCCTGAAAGATTTTTTTCCCCCCTAACAAAATTCTATTATAAAAAATGATATAGCACAGCAATATACCTGAAGATATCAGTTGTTTGTTGTAAGAGTTATAATATATTTTACCTACAATTTATTGTTCAACTTCATTATAAAAGATGTCAAATGAATTTAAAATCCACTTGGCTCAAAAATCTGAGAATGTTTATATTTCTCTGTGTAACTCAAAGGAAGAGAGAAATGAATAGGTCAACAGATTATTTGCAATTAAATAAAATGGGCATTCTATAGTATCCATTCAGTTAGAATTGCATCAACCCATTCATCTTTTGGATTGTATTGCTGTCCTCCCATTCAACACCCAGTTAAACCTGTGGCTCTACCATCATCATTACACACTAAAGTGCATGAATTGTTATTTACTGAGTGCCCCACAGGGAAACGCTAAACCATAATGAAATTTAACCTGCCAGTGACACCAAGATTAGATCCAATCAACTCACCCTGAGCATCACTGAGGCAGAACACTATCACAGCTCATACAAAACAGACAAAACTGTAATTCTAATTTAGTACCCGAAGGCATCCGACAAAATAAAAAGGTTTTAGAAACATATCAGATTTGAAAAAGGTTAAGAGGTCACTGTCTGTATCACAGGCATTCTGTCTGTATCTGATTCAGACCTTTTAAAGCTCCCAGCATTAAAATATCAGTCTAGCAGTGTTTTAGCTATGTGAATTTTGATCTTGTAATTAACAGTCAGATACATAATAAAAAAGGGATCTACCCAGAATAATAGCAGATTCTCTATTCTCATAAAAATTCTCATAACAATAAGAAAAAAATAAAATAATGAATTGTATTCTGTTTCACACAAAATCATCATATGTTTAATACATGCATAACATGTCTGCACAAATAACAAATAACAGGTCATGCTGTGTGGTTTAGTTAGCTAGCATAGTTTTGACTCACTTTTCACCAGTAATATGGCATGTTAGACATAACAATCACTGAAAAAAATTGATAATAATCATTGATATTTTTATTACATCTGTGTGGATGTCAAACCTGCAACTTAAAAAAAACAAACAAGTTAACCCAAAAATTAAGTCTGCCATTATTTATGAGTTATGAAAGAGACATCCCAATCAAATCAATTTTGAAAGGACAAGCTTATTGTATGCCCCAAAAGCTCATCCTAAAGCATGTGCTTCACTGAATCAAAATATGTAGTGCCCGATATCTATGTTTAACAGCTGGGAAAGGAAATATTATATCATGTAATCAGTATATTATGAGCTGTCCCATACACATCCAGCATAAGGTAAGATAAGTGACACTTTGCTCTTGCAATTAGCAGTTCTACCAAAAATGGCTTTGTGTGCAGTGGTTGAGATGCTGACTGGAAGAGCTGGCAGAAAGATCACACATGCTGCAGAGATTCTAGCACAGTTCTGTGTAAGAGCCTTTCCACCCTGGCGCTCAAAGGGGCAAAAATCTGTTCTTTCACAGTTAGTATGCTAACACCTCACTGAGCAGGACAGAGTCATGCCTTTTCTGTATTTCAGAAATCAGCAAACCTCGTCTGTTGTGAATGCATTCACATTACACTTAGGACTATGAAGTAAAGCTAAAAAAAAAAAAAAAACCCTAATATTGTTTATATATTAACATATCATTAATTAAAGCAAAATCACATCACAACCAAATGCATGCATTTAATATCAAGTCAAGTCAAGTCACCTTTATTTATATAGCGCTTTTAACAATACAGATTGTGTCAAAGCACTTCACAGTATCAAATTAGAGGATAGAGTGTCAGTGATGTATAATAATAAGATTAAACACTCAATTTTCAGTTAAAGGCATTTCATTATTGAATTCAGAGATGTCATTGTCTAGCTCAGTTTAGTTTAAATAGTATCTATGAAATCAAATTGACGATAATCGTTAGAAATTAAGTGTCCCCAACTGAGCAAGCCAGAGGCAACAGCAGCAAGGAACCAAAACCAAAACCAATATCACTGTTATTGTTGTTGTTATTAAACGTGTTAAACATTCTTTTCAAACCCCTTTTTACTCAGTAATAATAATTTACACATTGGAAATGTATTACTTTAGTGTCCACAAGTCCATATGATTTGCACAAAACTGCTAGGGAAGCATATTAATGTCTTTCTCATTGCACTGCCAAACTACAGTTTGCCAAAATGTCTCTCAGTCCTGTGCCTGAGGCACTACAGATGTTAAAGGATACACAGCTTTCAAGACTCTCTCTACCCAGGACCAAAAGGCATAGCATGAAAGGAAGTGAAAGAAATCGAGACAGTGTGAGAAATAGGGAGTAGAAACAGCATTTGGCAATTGTGAGAGAGTCATGTAAGGCAGTAAGGAACATTTCACTGAATACAAGAAATGGACACTGAAAACCGAACATTCATTGAGTTTTTATAATGATATTAAGGGTTACTGCTCATATGAAGTTTGACCTTTTATACAGAATTATAAATACATGCTATTACTGTATGCCATTTACAGAAATTGGCTTTTACTGAAAGGTCATATTTGCTTGTTTACGCATTCATTTGAACTAAGACGGGAGCAAGTTAGCTTCCTGAATTTTCTAAACAAGCAATCTGATTGATAATGAAATCTGACAACAAGGAAAACGAGGAGAGATTAAAACAAAATGAATACAGGCACATTTGCTTTTGATTTATGGAATAAGAAAATGCCTAAATAAGGAACATCATACCAAGGGAAGGTCAGTCTCTAATATTTACAGATATATTCTAAAATGTACAGTTATATTTAGTCAGAGAACAGACATCCTCATTTTCCGAGGATACTCCCTGTTTTTGATGTCTTCAGAAATTTTTTCTATGTTCCCAAAGTGAGATTTATTTTTATATAATTATTTTCTCTGTTTATTTAATTTTGGGTCATTTGTTTTATGATTCATTTTATGATTCAGTTTTGATTTAAATGTGATTTAAATGTTCGCTATATGGATGTTGAGTGGCATAGTGCATGTGCAGAGGAGAAGCGCAGCAGTTTATGTGATGTTTATGTGACACGGAAGAGATATCTCTGACAATAAAAGTTACTGTTACTGTTAAAGTTCTGTTTTTCCTGTGTATGAGACTGGATGTTTACCATATTTTCCTCAAAAATATTTTAATAACGCATTTGTCATTGAATTAAATATTTTTGAAATTGAAACCTGTTCACCTTAAGTAGACTGATACCGCCTGAATATCAATATCAGTTATCAACACACCCATACTAAACTTTTAAAATATATCAATGTCAATGAGCATGCAAATTATAAATCACAAAAATCATCTATGACTTAATAATCATACATAACCTGACTCATAGAGACATGCACAATCACAAGCAATTGGCAAGGATCCTTCTCAACAGACAAGGCAAGCTTCAACAGTTGCCGCACAGGGTAAAGCTCACAGCTCTTGGCAAGCACATAAGACAGATGGGAGAGCACTGACCTGCCATACCAGGGGCTCCACATGGTCGACTGTAGAGGAGAGGCAGACACTGAGGACGACAGTATGAGAGGATGCGGTGAGCACGCTGGCTATGATGGCATCTCTCATGGAGAAGGGGAGCATGGTGTATACCACAAAGATGATGAACAAGAAGAAAGACACCTAGAATCAGAGTAAACAAAACAAGAGACAGTAAAGCATTAAGACAGATTCTTTTGGTTATTTCAGGTGTTAGTTGTCTAAGCAAAAACGTTCCAACTGTGTTCTCAGTTTTGTCATGTCGGGGAAGGTTAACATGTTTTATTTATGAGATAATCACCACATTGGTTGGCCAAAATAATGGTTTAAAATGTTGTGTTTTATTTTCTGCCACATTTTGCTGAAAAATTTTAAACACTCTTTGTCACAACTTCACTCATATTGTATGGTGTTATAACACACTAATGTGTGTTCATTGAACCTTATGTTTTTAATGGGTAATAACAATAATTTAAATGGTTCTGAATCCCAACATAACCGAACATCAAACATGAACTTCATGTCTCCCTTTTCTCATCTTTCTCAAAAGCACAAAAATAATATTCAATTTAAAATTTTTACCCTTCCCAAGTCCCATACGCAACATGCTGAGAACAACAGTTTTAGTTATGCCAACATCAAAAATAATTTGGGATCTAGTGAGTCTGTAAATGTTAGAGTATTACATTAATTGAAATCATTAATTAATCAGTAGAGCATTATCTACGGTGGCCGAGAGAGCTCAACGCAAATTTGAAAAATAAATAAAAAAATAAATAATAAAAGGTGAATAGTTTGCAAACAGTTTGAAAACTGAAGCACCGCACTGGAATTTCTGTAAACAGTAAAGCCCGTCTTCTTTGATTTGACTGGCCATCGCAGTCGTTTTGACATTGATGAGCACTGTCAGAGTGCTGAAGCAAACCCGCTTAAAAATGTACATTTGAAAACTTGTCAAATATCAAATATTTGCCAGGACAAGTGGCCATTTGTAATTATAATGTCCCTCTCAGTGTCTATAGTGGTTACGGCCCTGCTACAGTTTACATATTGTAATCAGCCTGTGTTTTTATTTCTCCAAATCAACTTATGTTTTTATCTCGCCACTCAACTAAGCATTACATTCAGCACCACACATTACAATGAGTCGCCCTTCATCTGTTGTACTAAATTAGGTTTCCTCAAGTCCGCACCTGGAAAGCCACTGTCATGCAGAGTTTAGCTCAAACTCTGATCAAACTCACCTGGCTGTAATTTTAGTAACTTGAATAGCTTGCTCTAGTGTTTTTGGGCTAAACTTTCAATTGTTTTCAAAAGGAATTGAAAATTGTATTTTCAGTTAGCATTTTCCACATGTGGACACATAAATTGTGACAATCCAAACGCAATTGCAAATCTTGCATTACCGTTTGCGTTTTCACTTTCGCTAATGCACAGTGACTGCCAAATTTTCAAATGAAAAAGTCCATTTGCAACTGTATTTCCCATGTCTTACGAGTTATGTCATATTTAAATAGCAATATTAATTACCACATCTGCTTTTTCACTCTCTCTGTGTTGCACATGTAACCTGCCAAAACTCAAATGGAATCACAGTTCCTTTTGCATTTGAATTTCCAGCTAACACAGAAACCTGTCAATCAATATCAGGGGTGGGACTGTAATTTGGGGCGTGTTTGTATTGGGAGGTGACGTTACTCAGACGACGACCGTGCCGAATGCTTTGAACAATGGAGGTAATTGGTAAAGGCTCCACTAAAGGCAGCTGTCAATCAGTTTGTGCCTGTGTGAACAAACAGACAGTGCAACCTTCTTGGCGCAATAAATAATTCTGTCTTTTTTACCCCAAATGCAGCGATTATACCCTGCTAACAGCTGGAGCCACAACGGTACGCACAATAGGTCAATATTATTAACCACATGCTTTTCACCTGCCTCAACATCTCTCACTGTTTACACTCCAACTGATGTTAGTGAGTAAACAGACAAACAAAGTGCAATTCTACACTTATGACCGTGTATTCCTCTCTTTTAATCCATAACAGAGAGCATGTGGTGCCTGCCTCAAGATCTTTTCTGTTTGTACTCCAATGCACGCAAGCAAACAGACAGTGCAAATCTACACCTTATAATAGAACACCTGCCTCAAGATCTCTCAGTTTGTTTACACTCCGATTGATGCACGTGACAAAACAGAAAACACTGCTACTTCTACTCTGCCTGCCCCAGATGAGACCTCACCAGTCGGATCTAGGTGCACCCGTCACAGAACATACCACAGCCACGGTGAGGTAATATTAAAAATCACCTGCATCAATCGCAGTGTCCGGAGGCTGTAAACAGTGAGAGATCTTGAGGCAGGCACGATGCTTAGTTACCACGGGACGTGCGCTTGCTAACGGATTAAAACGGTTGAACAAAATATAAACTAAGGTGGAAAATGGGCAAATAAGTATAGATTAGCACTGTCTGTTTGCTTATGTGCATCAATCGGAGTGCAAACAGTAAAAGATGTTGAGGCAGGTGTGACGCGCGCTCCATTACAGATTAAAAGAGAGGAATATAATATAATATAATATAATATAATATAATATAATATAATATAATATAATATAATATAATAAAGGAAAGGAAAAAGAGGAAAGGAGGTGACTTGTGGCCAAGTATGGTGACCCATACTCGGAATTTGTGCTCTGCATTTCACCCATCCAAGTGCACACACACAGCAGTGAGTAGTGAACACACAAACAAACAAACACACACACAATACAATACAATCCCAATACAAACACGCCCCAAATTATAGTCCCGCCCCTGACACTGATTGACAGGTTTCTGTGTTAAAGTTTTTCTCGATTGCTAACACACAATTCACGAAACAATTCACCATTTTCTCACAACTATAAACACAATCTCAAAACTACACACCCAATTGTGCAAACTTCAAACTTCCAGGTCAAAGTCAAACATTTTAGTCAAAAACACATTCTCTTTTGTCAGAATCTAATCTTTGACCTCAGATGACACACAAAGCTGTCAAATACACAGACTATTTTCCTGACTAGAGAAAACTAGTGAGATCAATTCAAAACACTCTTACAAAAACCTCCTTTTGGGAAATAGGAATCCTTTTGCTAGTCAATGTCTGTTACAGTATACAGCATAAATAGAGGGGTGCAGATACAGTCAAATTCAGCAATAAACATTAAGAAACGTTTACTTTCATTACACGATTGTAAAGTTATCTTACAGTAGATGAAAAGCACTAGAAGAGAAAAGTACAAAAACCAAACAACTGAATATACAGTGAACACATTGGAATATACTGTCAGTTACTGTACAGCAATAAACAAACAAGCAAACAAACAAATAAATAAAGAAATACTGCATCCTCTGCCAAGTTGCAATACAGTATTGGTAATATTCTTATATGTTATACTGTACTATAGCAGTTTCTTAGTCTTCTGACAAAAGACTTTCTCTGCCTTCCCTAGACAGTCGTCTCTCAGTTCTGCACAAATACATGTAAGAACTACTTGGCTACAAATCAATTCAAGTTACAAGTTTGAGGGTGTGTGCTACAGTATTTACAGTACAAGTTCTCTCATCTGAAGTACTGCTGCTATGTACTGTAATTGTGATGTGTAAGTAGTGTAAAAACCCTGTAGATGATCCTGCAGGCAGCTTTCCTTATGATCATTCCATGCAGAAGAACATGCTCAACTGTAGTGCTTTATATTTCATCTGCAACAAATGACCTTTGACTTAGTCCCCTTCATTTTTCTTTTCTCCTCCTCTCTTAGTCCCCTTCATTTTTCTTTTCTTTTCTCTCTTCATTCCTCTTTGTATCCCACTACCAGGATTCATTTTTCAAAACTCGTAATCACCTGTGCTCCTGTTCATATCATCCTGAGATTCTGACTGCTGTGTCATCAGTTTTGCTACTGAATGTTCACACATGGATAAATGTGTGCTATTTGTGTTCATTTTGTGATTCTTGAGGTAGTTATTTTGTATGTTTGTATTTTCTAAACGAGAACATGGTTAAGGCTGTGCAAAATGATACCGTTCTTGTGTAGAGTTTTGCAGAAAACACTGAGCAAATTGGAATGTGTGTGAAAGTAGGAGAAACGTGTCTTTGTTTCAAGAACTGGATGAATGGTTTGGAAAACTGTACCAAGGGAATCAGTTATGGTGTGCTAGCAATCGAGAAAAACTGTAACATCGGAAATTCAAATGCAAAAGGAATTGCGATTCCGTTTGAGTTTTGGCAGGTTACATGCGTGACACAGAGAGAGTTAAAAATCAGATGTGGTAATTAATATATGACAGGCTAAATATGTCGGCGTTGTGTGATTAGTGACGAACACAACAAGAAAAATGTAAAGAAAAATGTTGAGGATTACGATATAAGCCAAGAGGAGACTGGTTTTCCTTTGCTAAAGTAAGGATGCATTGTTTCCTTTGCTCCTGCATATCTCAGAGGCACACGCACGACGCCTACTTTATTTCATGTCTTCTGGACTGTTAACAAAAAGCACCCACTTACCCCATTGTAAGGCTTGGAGTGCCCAGGACAATTTTTAATATAACTCCGATTGGATTCGTCTGAAAGAAGAAAGTCCTATACACCTAGGATGCTTTGAGGGTGAGTAAAACACAGGTTTATTTTCATTTTTGGAAGAACTAACCCTTTAAGTTTTAAGGTTTAGATTAAGGGGTTTGAGTTACTAGTAATCAACATTTAACCTGGTAAAACAATATTTATTTAATTTTATCCGTGTTATATTTCATCTGCAACAACAATGTGAAATTTTCTAAACATCCGTTTGGCCATTTGACCAACTTTTAAATGCATTATTATGCAAAAAAAAAAAAAAAAAAAGAGTGAAAGTTATTCATATGAAAGAACCACGGTTGCTAGATTAATGTGCTACTTCTTTTCTCTCTGACACAGTAGGAAGTTAAAGCTGCAGTCCGTAACTTTGTGTTCAAAATTTACAACATTTATATAATAAGCGAGTACACCATGAATCCATTTTCCAAACCGTGTTTTTGGCTTGTCCTGAATCACTACGGTACACCTATAATAAGTGTTTATATTCAGACTATTTTAGACTGGTTCAGGTAGGTACTGCTGCGGAGAAGCCCAGTACCTGCGTGATTCATCATAGACATAAACAGAGAGAAGCAGCTCGGCTACAATGTTCTTCTGCAAAACGCATGCAGTTCTGTTTATTAACCGCTAGAGCGCCAAAAGTTACGGACTGCAGCTTTAAATAAATTAAATGTGAAGGATGCTAACTGTGACAAGATGATTGACAGGCCTGTTTACAGTGACAGAATGTCCATAACTCTGCTTCAGAGCATCCATTAAAAACGCAGTTTTATGATGCTATAATATGTCCCAAAGCTTGCCTACTCTACTGTAATACTGTTACGGAGCCAACGAGACGAGAGGCGCGCAGATCCATTTGCGAGCATTTATTAATAAACAGTCAAAACACAGGCAGGGTTGGACAAATGGCAAACAGGTATATAGAGGGCAAGACTGAGACTGGGAGACTGGAAACTGAGGCAGGGCCGGCAGAGCAGAGCACCAGGGCGGAACAGGGAACCAGGGCAAAGCCGGAGACCAGGACGGAGCCGACAGAACAGAAGCCCACCAGGGCAGAGCAGACGGTACAGGAGCCCACCAGGGCAGAGCAGACGGAACAGAAGACCACCAGTGTGGGGCATACGGAGCAGAAGACCACCACAGCGGAACAGGCGGAGCAGAAGACCACCAGAGCGGAGTAGACGGACCTAAAGACCACGGCAGGGACTGGGACCTAGGGAACACTGAGACGCACGAGACAGAGCATTTATGGCCCCAAGAGATGAGGCAGGGAACACAACGAGTTCATCGACAGTCTCCCTGATGACAAGCTGAGTGGGTAAAGAGTTCATAATCAGGTTCATTGACTGGAACTGGACCAACAGACAGTTCATAATCAAATGCATTGGCTGAAACAGGACTGACAGATAGCTCAAAATCTGGGGCATTGACAGAGACTGAAGCAGACAGATCTTCTTGACTTGGCTCAAGAAAATCAGCTGTGACTTGACTGGACTCACGAAGATCAGCTGTGACTTGACTGGACTCACGAAGATCAGCTGTGGCATAACGGGGCATTGTTGTGTCCGCCATTTTGCGACCAGGCTCCGCTGTCGCCGCCATTTTGTGAATTCGCTCCATGGCCACCGTTACACGAGTGGGTGCGGTGTCGCGTAAAGCTGAACCAACAGTCAACAAAGCATAGTCCAGAAACTGACTGAGAAATGAACAGGGACCCTCATGGATAAGTTTAGACTTTAGTGGCTGGTTAATTTAGTTACAAAAAAAAAAAAATCAATGAAGACATAATCCGGAAAATCAGAATAATTAGCAACGTCTACATATTCTTGAATATAGTCCTCGAGCGATCGTGAGCCCTGCTTGAGAGCTAATAATTGTCTCGCAGTGTCCATACCTGGCCAGTATCGTTCAGGAAAGCCGCTGGATCCTTGTGTGGCCAAGTATTCTGTTACGGAGCAAATGAGTCGAGAGGCGTTCGGATCCATTTGCGAGCATTTATTAATAAACATAGTCAAAACATAGGCAGGGTCGGACAAATGGCAAACAGGTATATAGAGGGCAAGACAGAAGAACACTGTCAGAGCCGAGGCTCAAACTCGGATTTCTGGTGTGAAAGTCAGATACTCAGTCCTTGAGCCAATGGAGGATGGCAAACCCAATAGTAAGACGCACTTAGAAGCAGTTGAGATGCAGCAGGTTAATGAAGCAAAAACAGAGAAGTTAGTTCTCAAATAACAAAAAAAATAAAAAAATAAAAACTCCAATGATTGAAGTCTACAAAAATATTCCAAAAATATCAGACTACATAACACTCAGGCAGCTGTCTTAGAAGAACTAAACACCAAGCATAGAAACTGTGAGACAGCATCACTTAAATACACACAGCTAAATGAGATACACGTGAACAGAATGACTCTAATTACAAGTAGAGTAAGCTGAACAAGAGAGCATCATGAGGACCTCTAGAGGCCAAAACACAACAAAAGCCAAAAATACTGACAAATACTCAAGTAAACAGGCATGTGTCGATCGGCGGCAAACGTGATCCAGGCGAGGCAAAGAGAGATAGTCCAGTACACGAGCAATAGTCCAGGCAGGGGCAAACAGAGTCCGAAACGGCAAGACAAGGGTAAATCCAAAACAGACGATAAATCCAGGGCAGGCTGCTGACAGAGACGAGACGAGATAAATCAGGCAAGGATCGAGACACGAATGAAACAGACTATAAACAAGGCTAGGCTAGACTTTAACTCAGAAAACATGGAATGGCTCCGTAATGTTGTTATCGCTAGGAGAGAGAGAAACGCAGACAATACTCTGCGATTAGAATGAGGAAGTCCAAGGCTTACCTAGGGTGTGTGATTGCATGATGGGTCTCAGGTGTGAGCGTGTGATTAGTGAAATGGCTGTTGGGAAATGTAGTCCGGGGTAATGTGAAATAGTCTGTGCAACGTGAGAGTCAATATGATGGAAGGGCGACCTCTGGTGGCTATCGGGCGGAAGGCCACAGACCGGATTCATGACAAATACACTCAAAAGTACATACATACTTTAAGGACGTAGTATAAGTAGGCAAATTGGGACGCAGCATGTTTCCATAGCACCTGGAGCTTCTAAAGGCAGAATCAGTGATGTGATAGACCAGGGCTATTCGATTAGATTCATTTGAGGGCCGGATTATCGAAGTAAAAATGTGAAGGGGTCCAAGGGGGTGGGGGCCGTCCCGATCACTTTCTGGGGGGCCTATAAAATTAGAAATTAAATTGAAATACATATTTAGCAGTAAAATAAACTAAAATTACCAACACCAACATCTATAAAAGGTTAACATTAGTACTGTCTATCAATCAATTTAAAAAAAAAAATCGAATTTTTCTGTAATCATGATTAATCGCATATTTATATATATTGATATTGTCATAATTTCACATTGAACCTCCAAATGAATGCATAAAAAACATAAAGACAGTATATTTCTAATATGTGTTTAATGGCATCTTTTTACCAAGTAGCCTATTATTAATGAAGTATTGATTCCAATACTGCTACTAGTGTCCCTATTATATGCATTTTACCTATTAATTATAGCCATTCAACACCACAGTATCATAAAAAGCCATTATTTTTAACATTTAATAGACTTAAATGTACAACTTTTAATTTAAGTGATTTTACAAAAGTTAATCATCGACTAGAGCAGCAGGTGATTATTTCTCTTTTTCTTTGATTTCTATCAAAGACAGACTTCAGCAGATTTCACTTTAAAATCACCGCTGTCTCTTTAAAACCTGATGCACATGAAGCACAACTGACACATATTCGATTCTCCCAACTCTTTATGGTCATTTAAGACTTTATAACTCATTTAAGAATACGTTTATAAGGTAACTCGCCAAAACCGCGCATTTGTCATAATTGTGTGTTTTTGTCTGTTGCAGCGCTACTGGCGCTCTAGCGGCCCAGTACACCCGAACGCGAAGCCTTTCAATTTCATTTGATAATACTTTTCGTCCAGTGTTTGCGCAATTTCTTGCCAGAAGTTATGAACGATGGCACTGTGTTTATACTCGGTTAAACTAGATTTGTAGATATCTCATAACTCCCTCATACCAGCGTTTATCAACGCTGCCGTCTATTGATATTGTGGTCTCCAGTAGATTGTTGTTGTTCTTGCGTCTCTTTCTTTTTTTTCGGCTGACCCGGGCAGTGTTGCCACCTTGTGGACAAACTAATTAGTGCAATAACAATTCAGGCCATATGTGCGACCTGTGCGTACTTCTCCCTCGGGCCGGATGAAGATGATTAGCGGGCCGGATTGGGCCCGCGGGCCGCCAGTTGAATAGCCCTGTTAGATAGACTGTGATGTGATAGCAACTGGCTCTTTAATTTAGAAAGCGGGACTATTCCACCCTATTGCGAAATTGCACTTTCTTCCTTTCATAACTTAAGTGATATGAGTGCACCATCATTGTATATCAAAAGTCTTTATTTAAGATCAGTGTGAGTCTATCAGTTATTTGATTTCATAATCATTGCGTACATTGTGTTTTCACTATGTCAGTTATGAAAGTATTCATGATGACAGAAATCGTGTTGCAATAAGGAGATGATTGATGTGTTCAGTAGACATGACTGTTCAGCTACAGCACAGTGCTGCAACCTTTGATACAATCAGGGCCAATTTATGATGTAGCGGTACCAGCAGGCCACTTGTAGATTCTGTAAGGGGGGTAAACTTATGAGCACAACTATATTGCTTACTCACTAACCAATGACATATTCTGTGATATCATAACATCAAGTACCACTAAATCAAGATTATTTTCTTGACCAACAAAGAAAAATAATAGAAAACATGGACTGAAAATACAGCCATTGTCAACTGTTATTAGATAGCATGGATGTGTTAAAACTTTCCCCCTCTAGTACTGTGCATTTTTGGTTCAGTGAAATGGAGTATGACTTCAGTGTTTGTTTTTTCTGGTGGTGTAATATCATACCATATTCAAAACGTCACAGTCAAGCAACATGAGCCATTACTGTATGTGCACATGTAAGACCTCTCTGATTTCATTCATAACTGAGACTTATTCCTACTCACTGCCTCTCTTTCTTCTTAGTTATTACGAAGACATCACTGAGGTAGGACAAAATTAAAAAAAACAAAAAACAAAAAAAACAAAACAAAACAACTAAACATAAATAAATGTATTGTATATTAATTGTCTTTGTAGTGCCTGAGCAAATCACTCTAATTTTAAAAGTAATTGAATCTTATATTGATAATTAAAATATATTTAATGTAAGACATTTTTACTGTTTATATAACAAGTTTCATGGGATTCTTTTCTTTCTTCATACAGATCGGACCATTCCAATCTTAAAAATGTCTATACAGTTGTTATCTACGGTGCCTGGGAGGGGTCGTCTTCAGTTCACTTAGTTTTGTTGTGGCCACGACATATTAACTCGTGGCCACGACATATTAACTCGTGGGAACGTCATATTAACTCGTGGGAACGTGATATTAACTCGTGGGAACGTGATATTATGTCGTGGCCACAAGATTGTTTTGTCGAGGTAACGACATCCTTATGTCATGGCCTCGAGATGTTATGTTGAGGGAACAACATCCATTTCTCATGGCCACGACTTCTTATGTTGAGGGAACGACATATTTTTCTCGTGGCCACGAGTTTAATGCGTAAACAAAATATGTGACCATAGCAACCCGGTATTATCAGAGATGGATAAAACATTTGTATTAACATTAAACATTTCATTTAATATTTGTATATCATCATCATCATCATCATCATTATTAATATTATTATTATTATTATTGTTGTTGTTGTTGTTGTTGTTGTTATATTAACTTGTTAGGGCTATATTTTTATATTTTTCATATAAATATAATATTTTATTATTTCCCCTTTCAATTCGTGTATCACTTTACCTAATTAATGTTCTGTATAATTATGCTATTTGCTACCATATATTTTGCAAATACTGCCAATACTTTATGATTGTAGGCTATTTATGTCAGTGTATGATGATAAATGAGCGTGTTGTGTTTTCATTTACAAATGAAACTACATGAATGATTCATTCCTCAACGAAACACTAGGCAGTAGGCCATAATATTAATAATTGTTAATTCACAGAAAAAAAAAAAGAAATATATGTTAAATTCAACCTTTAAACTGCATTTCCAATAGGCTATAAATTCCAGTCAGCATAATCAAAGCTTTATGTCGAGCATTTACAGTAGGCTTATTTACCCAGATAGCACACGTACGTCTGCAAGATGTCTGTTAAAGATCTCTTGATCTGGAAAGCATCTGCTGTCAACAAACGTCTGACAGACGTCTTTCAGATGTCAGTTTTACATACATTCTAAATCATAAACATCTTAAAGACATCTAATAGACATCTATTTGACATCTAAAAGGAAACGTCCTATAGATGTCTTGCAGATGAGCAAACACTCTAAAAAATATGTCTTCCAGATGTAAATGCAGACGTCAAATAGACGTCTCCGAGATGTACGTGTGCTATCAGGGTACAAAACTGGTCAGAACGTTATGTAAAGAGATCGAAATTAAGGGAAAAAACAAATATAAAAATATAATAATAAGCTAATAATAATGATGATGATAATAATAGCTAATAATAATATACAAATGTTACGGAAAAAATCAGTTAATGGACAAACACAGCTATCAAGACTGTGGGATGGATAAAAATGTTTTCTTGTAGGTCTATTTTATTTTATGTACTTTATGTAACATTTAGCCTATTTGTGATAAACTTAATTCGAATGTTGGTTACAGGGGCGTAAATTTCATCTAACAGTAGGGGGGGGGACAAGAAACATAAAATTTCACAAGAGCAATTTTTGAAGGGGACACAAATAATACAGCCAAAATTGTACTTGTAAGGATAGATATGTGTACACAGCATGTGTAAACAGCATGGAGACCGTGTTTAAATATGAGTTCGGTTCATATGGTTCACCACGCGGTCATATTATAATGATTATTTTGCGTCCTCCATAGTATTTTAGGTTTCGTCTGGGACCGAGTACGTCTCTTTAGATATTCAACCGCATTAAGCCTGCCACTTAACATCATACTGAGCAAAACCCAACACATCGGTAGGTCTACAATATTAGCCTAATATCAGTTCACACACAGGTTTATCGCTGTGTTAGTTGTAGTGGGTGACAAGCTACGGTGTTAAGCTTGGTAACCTTATAAATTGCTCATATCATTATCTTTCATCATGACTAATTTATTAATGATCCAGCATCATCTGTATTAAAGAGAAAGAATAATTTCACCCGATGTTTAAAGAGAATAAAATAGCCTTGGCAGCCTAATTACTTACACATAACTACTAAGGAACTTTGCTCTCTCCCACCCAGGGTTGCCAGGTTTTCACAGCAAAACCCGCCCAATTGCTACTCAAAACTAGCCCAAAACTAGCCCAATCGCTTTTCAGGGGGATTCCCGGTGTTGTGCCAAATTCTGACCCCCACCAGATTACTACCCCCCTAGTATTGGTAGGTTAAGGGTTAGGTGTGGGGGAAGGTTTAGGATTAGGAGTGGGGTTAGGATAAGGCAATCAGGTAGTGATTTGAACGAGAGGGGGTAATAATTTGGCAGGGGTCGAAAATGGGCACAACACCAGTAAAAATCGCGTTCCGGTGGGGTAAAATACACGTTTTTTGGTGAGGTTCCCCTGATAAATATCGCTTTCCAGGGGCTAAATATCACGTTATTGGGGTCACTCCAACCCGCGGACATGAAAAACATCCCGCGGAAAGAGCGTAAAAGTAGCCCAATTCCGCGGGAAAACCGCGGACTTGGCAACACTGCTCCCACCAGGCTCGTGTCCTGAGTGTGTCGAGGCAGTGGACCAAACCACTGTGAGGCAAGGGAGGGGGGAATCAAAACATTTCTGAACTTTTTTGCGTTTATTTTGTTTTACTACTTACACAATTATTTTAAGTATATGTCCATTATATTATTTTCAAGACACAGAGTTGTAATGATATTTTTAGGGGGGACAACCCTCAGATAGACCCCCCCGGGATTTACGCCTATGGTTGGTTACATCCGGTACAGCCTATGGTCAATATAATAATAATTATGTAGGCCTAATAATTTCTATAATAATTAATATAATAATTTCTTAATTCAAAATAAAATATTAATGAATCCCTGATAATCCCGGGTTGCTATGGTCACGTAGGTTTGTTTACACATGTCGTTCCCTCAACATAAGAAGTCGTGGCCACGACATAATATCACGTTCCCACGAGTTAATATGACGTTCCCATGAATTAATATCTCGTGGCCACAACATATTATCACGTTCCCATGAGTTAAAATGTCGTGGCCACGACAAAACTAAGTGAACCGAAGACGGCCCCTCCCGGGCACCGTAGTTATCTTTACATCAGAGTGCTTTAGAATTCTCAAATGGAACCAGGAACTATTTTACGCTTTGCACTGATCAGCCTGCAGTTCCTTTGTTCTGGTCAGGTTTCTGTGCATTTTGTTTTCTTCTGGGTCTCCCTGCCAGTGTCACTGTACTTCGGGAACTTTGTCAAAGACATCAACAAAACATCTCTACTAATGACTTCTTTGTGTTTAATCTGACCATCACTGATCTTGTTTTCCTAACCGTTTTGCCTTTCGGTGTCTAACTACATGCTTTTGCACAACACAGAATTTGAATGGTTTAATAATTTCACATATTCCCTAACCATATGTGGTAGACCTCTCTTCATGGCTTGTGTCTGTGGAGATTTTTATTTTTCTGTGGTTCATCCAATCATCTACATGACCAACAGGAAAACTGTCATTATCAAGAAGGCAATTGCTGTGACAATCTGGTTGTTTATCGTTTGTTTTGATGTGTACTACTGTGTTTTAATCTTCATTGCAATAAGTTCCACAGTTTCAGGAGGTGTCATTATGCCAGTTCTATATCTGGACAGTATAGGTCAGCTCAGAATGCAAAATATTATAGAAAAAAAATAAAAATGGGGAGATGAAAATGGAATGGAAATTGGCTTTTTGCCTAGTCTCTCTTTATGGTTTTACTTATCCATTACTGAAATTGTGTGAAAATATTTCACATACAGATGGTCTTTTGGGGGTTACTAGGCATATTATTTGAATCTATATAGCCTTGAAACACTTGCTTATATGTATGCATCATGTACAATAAAAATGATAATATCTTACTTGTATATTTAACAACCATTTAAATACTGCAAATCCAAATGGTGAATAAGCTTTTGGTGAATTTGTGACCTTTATTCATATAAATAAATTGTGTGTAATTTGTTCATTTATCATAAATCATTATCCTCATATTTTATTTAGAGTACACACACACACACACACACACAAAGTTTTAAGTGTGCAAAACCAAAGTGAGACAAACTGAACAATGAAAAAAAATCTATTTCTGGGTAAGCCTAAATAAAAGATAATAAGCAATTAATCTTAGATGGATAGTTTAAAAAATAAATAAATAAAAAAAACATTGAAAATTCTTTCATCGTTTACTCAACCTCATGTCATTCCAAACCTATATGAGTTTCTTTCTTTTTTTTTTCAAAAAAGATAATGAATTTTTAAAAAATGTGGGTTATGAAACAGTTGCCATTGACTTACATAGTATGGGGAAAAAATGAATAGTACGGAAGTCAATGGTTATTGTCAAATGTTTGGTTACCCACATTTAAAAAAAATATATATCCTCAGTTTTCAGCAAATAAACAAATAAATACATACATACAGTATATATATATACATACTATATATATATACATATATATAGATTTGGAATGACATCAAGGAATTGAGGAAACTGACATGAGGGAATGACAGTTCCTGTATCAAAAGTCGCAGTAGTAAGTAGCAGTCAATATGTGGTGTGTCCACCAGCTGCTTTAAGTACTACAGCACTTCTCATCTTAATGGACTGAGAAAGATTTGCTAGTTCTTGCTGTGAGATGTTACTTCCCTCTTCCACCAAGGCACTTGTGAGTTCTCAAACACATCTGGTGGCACGTATAGTCACGTGGTCTGGCATTACAAGGACGAGCTGTCTTTCCTGTCTCCCTGTGGCACTGTCTTAGGCTCCTGTAAACTGTTAGCATCTTGAGGACAGTTCCGCACGTGCATTTGAAATATTGTTTACGTTTCTTAAAACAAGCATGAAAAACATTGTTTGAATATTTTCTAATAAAGATCCGTAAAGCTTGTTCAGATTTTGCAATATGATCTTATACAGTATCCTGAAAAAGGGACATTTCTTTTTAATATGTTTATATGTCCAAGTATACGTAAGTATGATTTTGTTAAGTACCTCTCCAATCACAACCCAATCTCACACCCAAAGCATCAAAAATGCCACTTTGACTGTTACGACTGTCATGACAGCAAATGAACATGAAATGTGCCATATCGGACAGGGCCTATGAACTAAATTGCTTTCAGTGAGAAACCTTTGGCCTCAATACACAGATGCAAAGGGCATAGAAATGTAATGTACTGAGGTACAATTATGTCATTATGACATATTTTTTGGGTTATAAGCAGCCACATAATGAATCATTTTATTTCCCTTACACTGTTTAGACATTTTGTGCACCTAACTTGACCACTACCCCTAAACATTACATTACATTTACATAACAAAACCTAACCATTTCTCAATATGAAACAATATAAAGCACAGCATATAGAGCAGGCAAGCGCTATTAATATAGTGATGCTTAGGTTTCGTAATAGTGATGCTGATGCCTCTTGACATTGCTTTATTTTTTGATGCCTGTATTGCACTAGTGATGTGGAGAACCTGGGTACGAGCCAGGCCCGGTTCTAGGATTGCGTGACTGGGGGGGCATTTCAAAAACTTGGTGTGGCAGCATTATTTTACAGTGTGGTGGTGGGGGGGGGGGGTATGTTAAAGAATTGTGCTATAATATCAAACAAATACAACTCATTGTATACACTACACTATAAACAGAGACATGTCGATGTTTGTGGAAGATGTTTTTCTGTTTTGGAGGGATGATCAGCTGATTAGCTGATAACTTTGTCTAGTGCTCTTATGAATGTTTGTAACATGATTTTGTGAACATTTAACTACTATAGTTATGACATAGCATAGACTTCTTCATGTCACTAGTGTTTGCGTATTTCATTTAATTTCATTTCATTATGTAACCTTGTTCTACAGATCTTTGTAGTGTTAAATACTGGTTTTGATATTTTTGCTTTTCCCTAACTGAATGTCGTATCCTGTCAGCAATAACCTGTCCATACATAGGCTTTTTTGATTACTGTCAGTTTGAATGCCGTCGATGCAGTGTTACCAGATAATGCTATTAAAAATAAAAAATAAATAAAAATAAACCGAAATTATTTAAAATCTTTTGCAAATAAGATAAGACAAAGATAT
>CM077226.1:13224959-13429959 GCA_039654775.1 Spinibarbus caldwelli | reverse complement strand
CTGATTTGATTCCTTGAGTACTCTTGAGTTAATTTATTGCATACCTACTCCCTGTTCTGTTGATTATAGTACCTTCCCAGTTTATTTAAGCCTTCAGGTCCTTCAGTTCTGTGTTCCATTCTCATTTGTGTTAATGTGAAATGGTATTGCCTTATTTTCTGGTGAGTCTGTTGCGTGATTTCTTGGATTTTGTTTATCAAGGGACGATTGTGAATTTTCCATTGCCATGCAATGGAATTTTTGGTCCCACTTTATACTAAGTGGTCTTAACTACTAGGTACTTACATCAAAAAATAAGTACAATGTACAGATTGTGTTCATATTGTATTGCAAAACACTTTTGCTGCTATTGAGGTGGGATACAGGTATGGTTAGGGACAGGTTTGGTGGTATGGGTAGGTTTAAGGGTGGGTTAAAGTGTAAGGGATGGGTCATCAGTGTAATTATAAATGTAATTACAGAAATTAATTACAGATGTTATTACATGAAGGTATTTTTTTTATAATATAAGTACAATGTAAAAACATGTATGTACACAATAACTGCATTGTACCAAATGATTAACTTAAATGTAAGTACATAGTAGTTAAGGCCACTTAATATAAAGTGAGACCGAATTTTTTTTTTTTTTTTTCTTTTTTGTGTCCTGCTTCATTACAGCCACACATGCATGGCAAAGAATAATAAAATTGTTTTAAAGGTTTTTTTTTTTGGTTTTTTTTAATCATTACATTTAATTTGTAACACTTCCCAAAAAGATTAATTTTTATTTCAGTAGTAATAGCATATCTGTATGCAGTGAAAAGTTTAATGGTGTAAAAAAGGTTTTTGACAGGTTTGTAATGATTAAGCAACTTAACATTCAAAACTTTAGGAAGTATTTCACTCATTCATCTACACACCTGTTACACCTATTATTCCCTCACAACTAAAGCTTGTTGCTTTTCATGGTCAAGTTATTACGGACATTGAGGTAAGACAAAAATTGTAATTTCCTTAAATATAAACTGCTGAACTATGATGGCACTGGAATTAGTCCAACTTCAATTAAGTCCATTTAGTGTCCTTCAATCTTGAATGTTAACTAAAACTGTTGTAGATTAAATGTCAATGCAGTGCAGTTTTAAATTTTACTGAACATACTAATGATTATTATATAGCTACTATAACACATTAAGTCACACTGGGGTGTTTTCTTCTCCATTCAGCTCAGGAAATTCATGTTAAAAATGCTGACGAAGACATTATCATCCACTCAGAATTCATCAGACTTTTTAAATGTCACCATGGACTATTTTTGCACTAAACATTCTACAGCTTCTCTGTTCTGGTCGGGTTTCTCTTTTGTTTGCTTACTCTTGGGTTTCCCAGCCATTGTCAAGGTACTTTGGGAACTTTCTCAAAGATATCGACAAAACTTCTCTAATGACTTCTTTGTGTTTAATCTGACCTTCATCGATCTTGCTTACCTAAGCATCCTCCCATTCAGTGTCTTTAATTACATGATTTGGCACAACATCAAATTTGAATGGCTTTGTAATTTCATGTATTCTCTGACTGTATCTGGCAGACCTCTTTTCATGGCTTGTGTCTGTGGAGATTATTATTTTGCTGTGGTTCATCCCATCACCTACATGACCAACAAGAGAAGTGCCATGATTAGGAAAGTAATCTCTGTAACTGTCTGGTTGTTTATAATAATTTTTGGATCATTCACCGCATCAAATCCTTGGATCTATTTCACTATTTTAGGGTGTACACCTCTGTTTATTTCCTTGCCTGTCATTGGTTTTTGTGATGTTTCAGTTTTTCGAGCTCTGAGGAAAATCAGTCCCTCTGGAAAAAGTAATGTACATCCTCAGAAGAAGAGAGCCCTGCGTACCATCATCAACAGTTTTATCATGACGTTCATTGTTTACTTGCCACCATCAATTATCTTTTCACTAGGACACATTTATTACTTAACTTATGAAGTACAGTACTGTATTTTACTCCTTGTAGCGGTGTGTTTTACTATTTCAGGCTGTGTCATTATGCCAGTTCTATATCTGGAGAGTACAGGCCAGCTCAATCTAAGAAAAATTCTGAAATAGAAAAAAAAAAAAGTTCTTTCTTTGTCTCTCTGAAAATTCTGTCAATTTTAATTGATTTTTACCACACACGGGGTAAAAGGCTCACCAGCATGGGGTAAAAGGCACACAGTATTGATACAAACACTTTTTTTTAATAATGTCTAACTTAATACTAGTTCAAAACAAAGTTTGTTCAATAAATATACTGTCATAAAAATGTTAATATAAAAATATATATATATATATTTTAAAATGCAGAAACAAAATAATTTTAATAAGTAAAGATTCTGAAAGCATTGAAGAAAATCCAATAATAATTGAATATATATTTACAGTAGAAACAACAAATTATATTTTATTATATTATATGATTAATATCATGTTTTTAAATATGATGGTTTCATTCTAAACATGGTGATTGTCTCTAATATGGACACCCAACATAATATATGTATATATATTTACCATCTGAATCTAACCATGTTATGTCAACAAATGGAAAAGTTAGCCATCTATTAATTATCATGTTAATTGCTGTGCCTTTTAGCCCCAACAGCAGGGGTGCTTTTTACCCCAAATACCATACATTTACATATTCTTTTGTTATTTAAAAACTGTTGCATTAATTATCTTAAACAAAACTAAAAATTGTTAAGACCTTTGTCTCAAAATATACGCATTAATTTTAGCAATTCTAATTTGCTACATAAATCTACAACATTTTTAAAAACATAAAATAATAGATTAAGTAAGCACAGAATCAACTTTCACATGCTCAATCGCGTCAAAGATCAGACAATTATACACGTGCATCTTGAAAAGGGAATGTTTTGGAAAGTGCAAGGCCACGTTTTTGTGCCATCTAATGGTTTAGATGAAAATAATATCAAAGGCACCTTTTACGCCGGGGCGCCTTTGGCCCTGTTGTACCCTATATTAATGTATGATCTTTTATCTTTTGAGGCAACTTGGTATTTAAGTGGGATCCTTGGTGAGATTGTTAAAGATGAGTTGTATTTTAATTTTTTTTTTAGGATGATTTTTTTTTTTTTTATGTTGTTGTCACACCCATGGATGTTTTGTTGTGTTTTCATTCCCCATGTGATCTGTGTGACCCAGTTGTACATCGTGTTAGTCAGTTCACCTGTGTGCTCATTAGTTGATCCTCACCTGTCTGTCCCTCATTAGCGCCCCTACTTTAGTTCTAGCCTGTTCAGTTGTCCCTCGTACGGTATTAATGTTGCTGAATGTGATGTGCTACATGTGTCTCCTGTCTGCCTTTGTGGATTTACCCCTGTGTGGATTATATTAAATACTATTTGAATTCATCTCCTTTTTCGTGCGCTCCTCATTCCACCGCAGCGTGACAGAATACCGGACCAACAAAAAAGAGTAAGCGGCGCCCTTCCCCTTTTTTTTGTTTTTGTTTTGAAAGTTTTTTTTTTTTTTTGTTATGGATGACCCTGCTGTCCTCCTCCTCCTGCTGGAGCAGGGGGATCGCTCTCTCGAGGACCACACTAGAGACTTTGTGTTCCTCGCCAACCTCACACACTACCCAGACAACTGCCTCTGCTCATTCTACAATGCTGGACTTAACGCAGCCACACAAGAGCAGTTGTCCGGGAACGGTTCACGAGAGAGCTTCGCCGCCTTCATTGAGTGGGCGCTGGTGTCCTGCAAATCACAGCTCACCATGGACATTGTGGACGACAACACCAGCCCCACTCTGAACCCAGAGCCCAGCCCACCATCACCCCGCTACGCGGAGCAAGAGCCTGAGCCCACCGCTGATGGAGAGCACCTTCCGGGAAGGGGGCAAACTATCACACCCATGGACGGTTTGTTATGGTTTCATTCCCCATGTGCTCTGTGTGACCCAGTTTTTCCTCGTGTTTGATTATGTTAGTCAGTTCACCTGTGTCCTCATTAGTTGATCCTCCTCACCTGTCTGTCCCTCATTAGCACCACTACTTTAGATCTAGCCTGTTCAGTTTTCCCTCGTCCGGTATTAATGTTGCTGAATGTGATGTGCTACATGTGTCTCCTGTCTGCCTTTGTGGATTTACCCTCGTGTGGATTATTTTAAATACTGTTTGAATTCATCTCCTTCGTGTGCTCCTCATTCCACCGTAGCATGACAGTTGTTTGGCAATTTGTGTTGTTATTTGTCTATTTATTTATCGCTATGTACATTTTAATAAAAGGGGTTTTGAAATTCTCTCTCTTTCTCTGGTGTATTCTGTTTATTGGTGCAAAATGATTCATATATTTTGTGTTGACAACCACATTACTTATATAGTGTGGCTTTAAAAGGGACATTCAGACATTTCTTACAGATCAAAATGTTTTCACAAAGAATAATTTAATATAGCAAATGTTGTAGACTTATATGACATATCAAAATAAACATGTTTTAACCCCAAGACATGAGTGTTAGCATTAAAAAACTATTGTTTTTAATTACATTTAAAACTCAGACCATAAAGCAATTTTCTCTTAGTGGCATAGAATAATAGAATAATATACCAAAATTCATTCTCTCTGAAATGTATGTAATTACAATATATAAATCATTACATTCATGTTGTAAATTCAAATTTTTTGTTAGTTTTTTTTTTTTTTTTTTTTTTGTAGCACTTTATTTTACAGTCCTGTTCCACATGTACTAGATAATAACTAGGTGCTAACCCAGAAACTACCCCAAACCAAACCTTAACTCATGTAGTTACCATATGTTACACAGTACTTTCTTAGGCAAGTACACTGTAAGTACACATAATGGATGGACTAAAATAAAGTGCAACCTTTTTTTTTGTTAGCCTTCTGTTATACATATACATTAACGCAATGTTAACTAATATACAATAAACTAGCAACAGTAACTAACAAGAAAATATTTATACATTAACATTAACCAAGATTATTAAATGTAAAAGAAAAAATGTTGTACATTGTTAGTTGATGATAACTAATATCATTTTACAAACTAATTAATATACAGAACCTTTCTGCAACTTTTTCACTTGCAGTAGACTTTTTCTATAACTTGAGGTAATGTTATTTGTTCTTTACTTATTTTGCTGCCAATCACGAGCTTTCAGGAACAATTCAATAATCAAAACTCTGAGATGATAAATAGGCTGCTGTACACAAGCAAATAAATACAGACAAAGGAATATAAATTGAGTTTTGTTGCTCTAAAATTTTCATGAACTGTATTGCACTAAGAAGTTTATGTAAGTAATAACTGATGAGGGGCTGTTTAATTATTGAAAAAAATGATGCACACCTGAGGTGGTAATGCGTGGTAATACACATCAGGTGTACATTATTTTATTTATTTATTTATTTATTTTTTTTACAATTTCATGCCTTAGAATGTTTGTAAATAAATCAGAATCAAACATTCAACAGCTCTGTGGTATAAGATATTTTATACGATAGATTTGTCTATTCTAAAAATAATAATTAAGATGAAGTTGATACACAAAAAGGCATGCACATCACTAGCAGATTTCTCAAAGTGGGTGCTCAGCCAAAAATAACAGTGAAACAATAAACAGTAACAGTTATTTGCCTGATTTATTCATTTCATAGTGCTGAAGTCTTTCATGGTATTATTATACACATATTCCAAACCTCGCTCAAAATTCTCATTTCTGACAAAAACACAAAGAAATGTAAGAAGCTTACTTTATGGCTACTTAAGTCATTCATTAAAGGGTGCACATATGTCAAAGCATACAGCTTTTTCAATTTTGGTTTAAGTTTTTCAAGTTATTTTTTTTTTTAAATTTCAATTTCAATAGCGATGCGATGTGATACGATTCACCCCTATTACGATGCACTGCGATTCAATTTCGATTCGATTCAACAATGCGATTCGATCCAATACGATGCAATTGAAAAAATATGATCGCTTTTATTTCTTTGGTTCAGACAGACAGCAAATCACAAATTAACTTGTGTGTCTTTTGAATTCTAAAGCCTCGAGGCCTGTTTCATAAAACAAGTTTACCAAATAGGCCAAGCTTATTTCAGTTAGTCTGTCTAACTGAAATAAGACAGCCTCAGTCACTGTGGCTACTTATACTGGAAAGCTAACCTGGTTCAGGGCAGGCAAACTGTCAGGCTAAGCTGAGCTCACTGACCAATAGGACTGCAATGATATTACCACTGACTCTCTCACATACTAGCCTATCTCTCTGGTTTTATAACAGCTGTACCTTTTAAAGCTAGAACAGATAGCATTAGAACATTACAATCTAACGTTGCTCTTTAAAGCATTAACAATCACTAAACTAAAAGTTAAAAATCACTAAATTAAAACTACATTTTAACTACTATAAGAAACACACATTAACTCATCTGAGCTTAGTAATTAGGACTGTATTAGCGTACATTTTATTTACCCATTACAATAGTCCCTTTACAGTTACTGCTATCATAAAATGCATATTTGACTCTGAATTATTGCGCTCCATCTGTTTAGCGTGCATGCGCGCAGCAGCGCTCGTCCGCTCGCGTAAGCCCACTCCTGACTAGGGATGCGCGGTATACCGGTACTGGAAAAATACCGGTATATATTATATTTCAAATGGTACCATATCATAATTTTGCTCAATTCGGTATTTCATACGCTGCTGTTGCGAAGTGCACCTGTAGGCGGCAGTGCTTCCCAAATTGCTGCGCACTTGGGTAAATGCGACAACAGAACAACGCGATGGATCAAACAGATGAAACTCTATCAAAGCATCCGAAATTAGTAAATAAAGAGAACAGTAGAAGTGAAATATGGCATTACTTTGCATACAAAACAGATGACAAACGTGAATAAACTGACCTTACTGCACCTGTATACAAGCCTTGCCATAAATCATGTGTTGCCACAGGAGGCAACACATCAAGCATTTGTCGCTTGCTCATCCAGATCTTTTCAGAGAATTAAGAGATGGACAGGTGAGTGCATCAATCATAAATTCAGATTTAATTTGAACTTTTATTTACAACTGATCAACGTACATACAGATGCGATACAGTAAGCTTAAATGTGCATGTGTTACACGCTAGAACCAGTGAAGTTTTGGTCAGGTAATATATGCACTTCCATTTCATACAATATATTAATATATTAATTGAATATGAATTAAGCAAGAGTTTTGCTATATTAATTTTAGTATCAATGATATGAAATTCTGCCGCGCTGCCGACCGCTTATATGAAGCAGCTGAGAGAGAGAGAGCAAGATTTATATCTGAGAGAGAGAGAAATAATAACGTGATTTTGAATATTACTTTGATTGTTAGAATAACACTTTACAATAAAGCAACATTTGTTGCATTAATTGGGTTACTTCAGTTGTATTTTTTTCCCTTCAAACTCAGTCAAAATGTAACCTATGTTCTCCGTAGGTTTTTTGTTACATTTTGAGATTTTGTTTGCAGGATGTGTTTGCACTGAAAAGATAAGAAGATTTGAATATATTTTCATTGTATTACTTCAGTTATATATATTTTTTCTCCAACATCATAATGTAAGCTACGTTCCCTGTAAGTTTTTTGTTACAGTTTGATACAAAGGTATTAAGATATTTATTATTATTATTATTATTATTATTATTATTATTACTATTTTAATAAAATTGTTTTCAATTCACTTATCTTTTGAGGCTGGTTATTTGTCACCTATGGTATCGATTTAGTATCGATACCGAGGCATTACTTTCTGGTATCGTACCGAAGCCAAAATTATGGTATCGAGTACTTACTCCTGACAGCAAAATGGATATATTTGCATGACTTTCTAACATTTACAGATGAAAAATATACTCGTGACATGTCAGTTACGCACTGAGGAAAACAAAACGTCTCAAATGCATTAAACAGTACATATATATTCACTGTTTGCCATGGTGGATCGATTTGATCCATGATCGACAATAAGGGCTGCTTAAGAATAAGCGTGCACAAATTAGTTAGACTGTATGAACTTACATTGTCCTTTATAACCGCTTTAGCCACGATTGATTTGTTATTTCAGTTAGTTTATTTCAAGTAAGGTTTTGGACTTTAATCCCCGCTTTTCCTCACGTCTCCGTAGTGTTGTTGTGATTCGTCATATTCACGCGCAGCGGTGATGAGAGAACGCGCTTGAGAAAATCAATCTACACATAAAATATTGGTCACAGATTATTGGTCACTTTCTAAACAATGAAAGTGTAGCGCATCCACTAGTAATTATATATAAATAAATCGGTATTTACAGATGCAAATATGTTAGAAACGATGCATCGCGATAAATGCCAACTTGTATCCAATGCACACTTTTTAAACCAGTGCATCGCATCGTTAACTTTTTTTGCTGATGCACCGAGCGAATCGGGGAATCTTCCCATCCCTAGTATACATCATTAGTTAATCTTTGTTAATGTTAACTTTTACATACTAATGCATTTCTTAACATTAATAGCACAATTTATTAAACATTTATTAATACATTAGTCATGAACTAACAATTAATTACACCTATTTACAGCATTATTTAATGTAGGTTTGTTCATTTAAGCGTTTACATTTCTTAATAGTCATTCTTTGCATGCTGTGTTCCATTACTTAAAGCCTTATTTACTATGAACTAATAATGAACCGCAGTTTAATAAACACTTTAACAATGAATCAGCACTTTAATAACTTTAAAGGGTTAGTTCACCCAAAAATGAAAATTCTGTCATTAATTACTCACCCTCATGTCGTTCCAACCCTGTAAGACCTTCATTCAATTTTGGAACACAAATGAAGATATTTTTGATGAAATCTGAGACTCTCCATAGACAGCAATGCAACTACAATGTTCAAAATCCAGAAAGGACATTGTTAAAATAGTCCATATGACATCAGTGGTTCAACCTTAATTTTATGAAGCTATGGGAATGCTTTTTGTGTGCACAAAGAAAACAAAAATAATGACTTTATTCAACAATTTCTTCTCTTCCTATTCAGTCTTTGACACACGTTCATGAGAGTATGCGATGCATGCATGTGGTGCTGCTGATGCAGGTGCTGGCTGTTAGTTTGAATTAAACTACAAAACAAACAGAAAATACTCACTGCTCTTGACTGAGTAATTTAGTAGCTTTATAAGAATGGATTTCTTACTTTAATGCTGATTTTAAATGGTCTAGCAAGGAAATAAACATGGCGGACTTGTACAGCTCACTCAGGGGAAGAGTTAAGCTATTAAATCAGAAATTATTACCAGACGCGGGCAGGTCCTATTCAAAGTGACGTCACTTTGGAGTACATTCCTGAACTGCTCATTTTGAGACACTGTGATTTATGGGAAAAATAACAAATGGAGTGGATGAATTTTTACCACAATAAGGTAGTTGTGTGCACACAATCTCAAAACGTCTGCTAAATGAATAAATGTAAATGTAAATCAGTGATAGTTTCAATGTGTTGTAATGAAAATAAATGTTCTGCAAATTTTGCTTCACAGTAAAGTCCAACAATACCTTTAATGAAGCTCTTTTCTTGGGAAATTGCACCTACAAATATTAATAACAAGTCACACTTTACAATAAGGTTCACAAATGTGCAAAATAAATACTTCATTAAAGATAAATCATGTGTCATGCCCAGTTGCCTGCACCACTCTGAGGCATTAGAGGGCGTTCCTGTTTTGTGTTCCTGCCTGTTGTTCTGGTCATGGACTGTGTTTTGATTAGTGTCTACCTGGTTCAGCTGTGTTCCATTTCCTGTTTGGTTCTATATTTGTGTATATTAAGCCCCAGTCTGCTCTTGTCAGGGTGAGTTGTTAAATATTACCTCCTGTGTTTCTTGTGACCTTTTCTTGGTTCTGTCATGTATTTTGGATATATATCTCTGTGGATTATCATTAAAGGCTCTTGAAACTGCATTTGGACCTGCTGCCTGTAATCAACTTGTACTCATTCGTAACATCATGTTAGTAAAAATAAATAAATAAATAAAAATAAATAAATAAATAAATAAATAAAAATAAATAATAATAAAAAAAACGGGCTTTCAACTTCACTAACACATCAGGTGAGGTTCAGATGGTTCCCAATTTACAATTGTTTCTTAAATTTATATAAATGTTTTAAAAAAATCCATACAAGAGTTAGGGTTTGCATAAATTGAAATTGTATACCTTTGTGTTTGCTGTTTCCAACTGACCTCACCTCAAGGGGAAAAAAATGTTCAGAAAACGTTAATGCCATAGACGGATTTTGTTTATTGTTCATTCTTGTTAACTAATTCATTAAGAAATGCAAAATATTTAAACTATCAATGTTAAGACATGCAATAATATTAATAAAGATTAACTGTATACAGGTGCGTCCTCATATGAGGACATTATATTTTAGTGAATTTCTCTGAGAATATACATGCCACAGTTTTAAGTGTGGATGTCCTGTACAGAGCACATTCAGTGCTTTTCAGAGATACTAAATGTTTAGATGTTTCACCATGACTACTCCCTCTCCTTGGTCTTCAAAAATGTCTGATATTAATTTAGTGACACTCTTATGGAAATATAATTATCACTTAAATCTGTCTAATTTTTAAACTGTGTGTCATAAATCAACATCTCAGGAAAATGTTATGGGGTTTCAAATCAAAATATGACTTTCTGTTACGAAACAGGACGTTGATTTCATACATGTCCTCATATGAGGTCACAGGGACTAAAAGCGTGTTTATTACACATTTTGGGAGACACAACAAATGAATAGGGAAAGAAATTATATTTCAATATTCTTTGAAATATTATATATTATTATGAAAACCTCATCAATTATTACTCCCATTATTACACTTTTTTTTTTCACTACATGTTGCCCCAAAAACAAATTAATATGCAAATTAGATTTAGTTTATAGATACATTGTATATAATGAGAAAACCCATTTTACACACATTTTGCAGAAAGAAAAATGGTATATCAAATCATTCTGTTATAACATAGTTGAGAATCATCTTTATACAAAGCTTGGTTAAAAAAAAAATCCTTAAAACTAAAAATGTATTTGTGATTTAAAAAATCAGTTGTTTTTGCCTGTGCATGTTCATTCATGTCTTTTTATTTATTTTTTAAATTGATTTCCAATGTCCTCTACTGAGGACAGAGCATAACTTATGGATGAAATATAATTTTTGTTTATTTATTCATTTATTACTTTTTTTAATGCTCTAAACAATGTAATGACATGAAAAAAAAAATAATAATAATAATAATAATTTTTTTCTAAAACTTTTCCCGGGTCTCAGGAGGTTAATATGCCTGATCATCATGCATTTGTCTATAGGTTTATTTTGTCTTATTGGTATTCTGGTCCAAGTGTCTTATTCTCCTGACACTTTTTGCTTCATCACTCATCTTAATTCATTTGTGACATCAACCTCTGATGACACATATGTATATTGCCAAGCAGTATTAGCTGAATCTGAAGCCTGAGATTCAAAGGGAAACTTTGAAGTATGTCAATATTTGATAGATTTGGTGATGTTTAATTACCAGACAGGGTCATGGAGAAGAAATTTGATTTTAAACATCACTAGTGGTCTTAATGAGTGTTGGATAGTCCATATCTCCCAAGTTAAGACTGTATTGTACGAAAAACATCCTCCTAGGAACAATAATATTTCATTGTACAAAACGTGATTATACTGAATGAGTAAAAGTACTTTCATCTTCTAATTATTTTTTCTTTGTGTGGAATGGACTGTAAAAGACTTTAATCTCCTCTCTTCTATGATTTTAAAAGCAGGAAGGATGTTTTAAGTAATGTGCTACTACTTGCTAATGTATTTAATGTCTTCTTCAAATGTGTACAATCAGATTTGTTTTGCATACAAAAATAAAATAATTTGTAAATTCTGGGAATTTTTTATTTTTTATTTTATTTATTTATTTATTTTTTAGAGGAAATGTGTACTTTAAACTCAAGATGCTTTCAGTAGCTCTTAGCATTTCTGTATTTTTATTTTTCCTGTAGAATGTAAATTATGTAAATTAGTGGTTGTCAGAGTGCAGTTCTACATAATAAATCCATGCTAACATTTTTCTCATAATAAGTCTCATAATAAACATGTGTTCGTCTTACATAGGTTCTGAACACTTACCAGGAAAAAAACTTTGCATGATACATATTTAATTTTCATTACTTTCAAGACACATTTCACATTTCCGACATCTTATGTTTGTACACATAAAAAAAATGCAAGCAATACCTTTTTCTCCAGATCACTACATGTCACCAAAGCAGTCACAATGCATTGAGAGAGTTATCTGCTGTTCCTCTAAACAGAATTCTCATTTGCTCAAACTCATTAATTTCAATGTTTTCTAATAGCAACAGAAATACAGTCTGGCCATCCTGGAACTGTTAGTACAATACAGTCTCTGTTCAAGCTCAACCTCACCATTATTGATCTATCCTTCACATTAATAAATCAACATACAGTGGATACGGAAAGTATTCAGACCCCCTTAAATTTTTCACTCTTTGTTATATTGCAGCCATTTGCTAAAATCTTTTAAGTTCATTTTTTTCCTCAATATACACACAGCACCCCATATTGACAGAAAAACACAGAATTGTTGACATTTTTGCAGATTTATTAAAAAAGAAAAACTGAAATATCACATGGTCCTAAGTATTCAGACCCTTTGCTGTGACACTCATATATTTAACTCAGGTGCTGTCCATTTCTTCTGATCATCCTTGAGATGGTTCTACACCTTCATTTGAGTCCAGCTGTGTTTGATTATACTGATTGGACTTGATTAGGAAAGCCACACACCTGTCTATATAAGACCTTACAGCTCACAGTGCATGTCAGAGCAAATGAGAATCATGAGGTCAAAGGAACTGCCTGAAGAGCTCAGAGACAGAAATTGTGGCAAGGCACAGATCTGGCCAAGGTTACAAAAAAATTTCTGCTGCACTTAAGGTTCCTATGAGCACAGTGGCCTCCATAATCCTTAAATGGAAGACGTTTGGGACGACCAGAACCCTTCCTAGAGCTGGCCGTCCGGCCAAACTGAGCTATCGGGGGAGAAGAGCCTTGGTGAGAGAGGTAAAGAAGAACCCAAAGATCACTGTGGCTGAGCTCCAGAGATGCAGTCGGGAGATGGGAGAAAGTTGTAGAAAGTCAACCATCACTGCAGCCCTCCACCAGTCGGGGCTTTATGGCAGAGTGGCCCGACGGAAGCCTCTCCTCAGTGCAAGACACATGAAAGCCCGCATGAAGGACTCCAAGATGGTGAGAAATAAGATTCTCTGGTCTGATGAGACCAAGATAGAACTTTTTGGCCTTAATTCTAAGCGGTATGTGTGGAGAAAACCAGGCACTGCTCATCACCTGTCCAATACAGTCCCAACAGTGAAGCATGGTGGTGGCAGCATCATGCTGTGGGGTGTTTTTCAGCTGCAGGGACAGGACGACTGCTTGCAATCGAGGGAAAGATGAATGCGGCCAAGTACAGGGATATCCTGGACGAAAACCTTCTCCAGAGTGCTCAGGACCTTAGACTGGGCCGAAGGTTTACCTTCCAACAAGACAATGACCCTAAGCACACAGCTAAAATAACGAAGGAGTGGCTTCACAACAACTCCGTGACTGTTCTTGAATGGCCCAGCCAGAGCCCTGACTTAAACCAAATTGAGCATCTCTGGAGAGACCTAAAAATGGCTGTCCACCAACGTTTACCATCCAACCTGACAGAACTGGAGAGGATCTGCAAGAAGGAATGGCAGAGGATCCCCAAATCCAGGTGTGAAAAACTTGTTGCATCTTTCCCAAAAAGACTCATGGCTGTATTAGATCAAAAGGGTGCTTCTACTAAATACTGAGCAAAGGGTCTGAATACGTAGGACCATGTGATATTTCAGTTTTTCTTTTTTAATAAATCTGCAAAAATGTCAACAATTCTGTGTTTTTCTGTCAATATGGGGTGCTGTGTGTACATTAATGAGGAAAGAAAATGAACTTAAATGATTTTAGCAAATGGCTGCAATATAACAAAGAATGAAAAATTTAAGGGGGTCTGAATACTTTCCGTACCCACTGTATAGACCTATATCACTTGTTTTGGAATGACATCTAAGCTGCTTTCAATAGCTTTGAATTGCTTTACATCTTCTGGTTACCTTCTGTTTATAGGCCATGACAGCTGTTGTGTAGACAGCTAACAAAACAAGCAGTTTAATCAGAGCAGTAATCTCACCCATGGTTTGTGTACCTGTGATATTTTGGGAAATAACTTTAAAAAATAACTTGTGTCCTCTACCAGTGTCCTCCCATGTTTTGTTTTGTTTTGTTTTAATGTTGATACGCTACAGAATCACCAGTTCATAATGTGTGTACTGGCAGTGATCATTTCATTTGGGAATTTGATTTTATTGTTGTGGTATAATCACCTTTTATCAGGACATGGACAACTGACAATGGCATTTGTTGCCAAAATCTAAACATTATGATGTCCTGCATCTCATCCCTAATTGCTATGTCATCTCTATTATTTTGCAAACTTGGTTGTACATACATTGGTTGTTAATTCAGTTACTAACAGGACAAATGGAAGAGTGAAAGAACATTTACTTTGACACATCCGGTTTAAAAAGCTCTTTTGTGTCTTTGTACAGACTTCAGAAGGACTCCAGCATCAGGAACAAGAGGATGGCTTATTTTAATGGTGTCCTAGATCGCGTTGGAGGATTATGTTTTTATTTGGCGCACTTGTCTGCAGACAAGGCACAGTGTAATGGAGAGTTTGCTCTTTTTGGGGTACTTTTGGGTAACACCTAACTATAACCAATTCTCACTATTAACTAGTTACCTATTAGCATGCCTATTATTAACATATTGGCTGTTTATTAGTACCTATAAAGCACATATTCTGCATGACCATATTCTACATCCTTAATCCTACCCAATACCTAAACTTAAAAACTACCTTTCTAACTATTAATAAGCAGCAAATTTTTGATTTTTTTGAGTTTATTGAGGAAAAAAGTCATAGTTAATCGTTTGTTAATGTTGAGAATTGGAACTTAAAATAAAGTGTGACCAACTTTTGTTGACAGTTGAAGCAGTCAGTTACATTGGATCTGACAGCAGCTGCATGAAAGTAAATCATTTTATAATGCTTTTTCTGTAAATTATGGTTTTATTTGGATAGTGTTTTCAAAACACTTA
Source organism: Spinibarbus caldwelli (assembly GCA_039654775.1). Taxonomy (NCBI): domain Eukaryota; kingdom Metazoa; phylum Chordata; class Actinopteri; order Cypriniformes; family Cyprinidae; genus Spinibarbus; species Spinibarbus caldwelli. The sequence goes on along the minus strand of CM077226.1, from coordinate 13,414,661 downwards.
CTCACATGCAATAGCTAGGGGGCGCTGATAATTTTTTCTATGCAATGATATTAGCCAATCACAACAATGACAATGGCCTTTTACTAACAAGCCTTAAAGGAGCCACCCACTTAAAACAAAGGATCATAACGAAAGATGAAAATAATTTTTCCACAAAGTTATACATACATTTTAAAAAGTCAAACACATGACAAATCTTACAACTTGTCTCAAAACAAGCTGCTTAAATAAATAAATGATTGCTGTAAAATGGCCTATCAATAGCATGCTTATTTTTCATGTAGTTCACTAGCTCACATTATAGGCCTTAATGCACATGACAAATCTAAAAGCTTGTCACAAAACATACTGCTCAAATAAAGAAAGATGTTTTTTTTTTTTTTTTTCTTAAACATGAAGAGGAAACATTAATGTAGATGTAATATATCAAATAAGAACGGCATGCCTATTTTTCATGAGGTTCACTAGGTACACTTCATGCTCATTTTTGCTCTCGCTCTTTACATTTGTGGTGACAAGTGTCCCATAGCTTTTTGAAAACTATAATTATATTTAGTTAAATATAGTCGTGAAGCTAATTTACACTAATATGCTGTGTCAGTGGGAACAACCTCCAGCTATGATGTTTGTTTTATGCCCTTATAGAATCACCCCAATTCATTAACTGTATCATCAATGCCTAAAAGGGACACACCTGTGTGATCTCTCCTCATATTTTTCTATTAAGGAATCAGAGCAGCAAAAAATTAGTATTGCAGAGCTACGCAGCATCTTGCTCCCTACTCATGAAAACATGGTAACATACATACTTGAGAGACATTCTAGGTTTACTCTACACTGTGTTAGTAGCTGGCACCATGCATCACCTAACACTGCGTTAGTAGCTGGCACTATGGGGGCATTACATTACCATAGACTTGTGCTGTCAACATTCGCAACCTCCTCAGAGGACAAAGCCTGTGCAGTCTCTGTGGAGTCCCTTTTGGGCCTCCTGTGACAAAAGGGCAGAGGTGAAAACAACTGCAACACCACAATCTAAAAGTGAAATGAGTTGGTAGCAACCTTAGGTACTGTGGGTAACCCAGCTTTGGTCGCAAAACAAACACTTATTTATTTTTTTGTCTGTTGTAAAAAGGTCCGACAGTATCTGCGTGTAACCATTATTAAGAAGTGAAGATGCCAACAGGCATAAATTCCTTGATTATTGACCCTCCATTGAAACAAGTCTCAAATGAAGCTGGCCCAAAGGTGCTGTAGTGGACAGCACATTCCAGGGCCCAGTTTATGGCGGGGCCCCTCTCTGACCACAATAGTGGACAAAGGTTACATTTTGATTGGATCTTGGTGGACTAACATAAGCAAACTGTCCAACGCCATCAGACAAAGATACCAGGACAACAGCCAGACACCTCTTAGAGGGCAAGAAGAAGACCTTTGGTATAAAGCCCAGGAAGGACAGGACTTCCTATTGGTCAAAATGCAGCTTCACCCACCAACAGATTGATTCCTCAGGTTTTGGTCTGTGACCCCCATAAAAATTCCTTAGGACCTCTGTACGCAGCAGCAGTGGGTGAAACAAAGAGAGAGATCACAGAATTCCATCAAAATCCATTCATAAACTGATGCAAACTACAACACACACATCTTATACTTATTCAGAGAAATAAGTATTCTCAGAGACAGCGACGTGTAATACATCTTACACAAACTCAGCAGTTAATGGACAAATGAATGCATGCATGACAGTTCAATCTTTTTCCATCATGTTTGGAACTTAATGTGTTCGTAACATTGCCAAATGTATTCTGGTTGTGGTTTGGTATGTGAATAATGCATTGGTAAAACTTTAGTGAGTTTTCTAAACGTGTGCTTGGACTATGCAAATAAGTTCCACAGGAGGAAAGAAGGGTGGGCCACACCGTGTCCCCTACTCTGATGGAAACAGCCAATCACAGCCTGGAAATGGAGAAGCACCAGATTGCAATCTCCTCCTCATCAGAAAGAGATAAAGGTACCTTCCTAAAAGACACTCCTTGTTCTGAGTCTGAGTCCTGTTACCAGGAAGGCAGCAACAGACACACCCAGTCAAAGCCTGCAGCCCATTACGGGGGAGGCGGCAATTGATACCTCAGTTCTGAGTCTCTGGCCTGCGTGGTAGGAGATAGAAACAGATCATCCATGTTCTGAGTCTCTGGCATGTCCAAAGAGACACTAACAGAAACACCGAAGTTCTGAGTCTGAGTCCCGTAAAGGAAGAGACAGCAACAGACACAACCGTTCTGAGTCTCCAGCCTGCAAGAGTGAGACAATAACAGATACCAAGTCCTGAGTCTCCAGCTTGTGAGGCAGCAACAGATACGACCACGTTCTGAGCCTCCAGCCTGTGAGGAGAGAGATATTCTATGTTCAGAGTCTTCGTCCAGCGAGACAACAACAGATGCAGCACGTCCTGAGTCTCCATCCTAGAGAGACAAAATGGATGGACTAAGTTCTGAGTCTCTAGCCCAGAGAGGCAGAAGACACTCAGACATTTACAACAAGGTTAAGCTCCGGTGAGCAAACCTTCACTTCAAGGTACTTTGCTTGCATGTTCCAGGCAAGGACCTTCTGCACCTACTCCAGGGCCACATCTGCGTGTTCCATATTTTAGGACCCTTTGGTGCTCCAGGAGATCAGCATCCTACAACACTTCGTGTTCAAGACTGTTGAATCGTATTCCTGCTCCTTTCCCCACTGCATTGTTACCAGCACAAACAGTGGATATAGTCACCACTGCTCACTCAACCACAGAGAATGTAACTAGCACTTATCCAAACCTCTTCCAGAGACCTTGGCATTGTTGTGTATTATCAGTATATGATTTTTTTCTAATCGACATTAGATGTTATGTAGCTGATTGCAGTTGATAACAAATAATCTTTCACATATTTGTTCGATGCATAATAAGGTCCTTCACCTTATTTGTTTCAGAGTAGCAACAGTTTATCTTTCCAGATAACGTAGCTTTGACAAAGCAGCACCCAATATAATCACTTGCATTTTATGCATCTTATGCACTTTATTACTATTTCATTTATGGTATTCATTTAGTAGTTGTTGATTACTCTTGTCTATCTTTTGTTAATAAAATCTATTTTATTACACTTGTGTCTTTCTTGTGTTGATGATACAGAAAGAGGTTCTACAAGTTAGAGATACCACCAATCTTTCTTGCGTGATGTACTCATAACCACACCTTAAGTGACACGTGATCCAAAAATCAAAACATCATTGGTGACGTGAGTACCCATCACTACACTATTTCACCTCCCTAGGTTGGCGTAAGCAAATTCACTACAGTGCCAACAATGAAACCTCTACCATGAGACCCAAAAGTGTGTGAAGCAGACCTACAGGAATGAAAGACAGCGGAAGATATACCACAAGTGTCATTTCAGGATACCCTTGCTCCACCAAACTGGAAACCGTGGTGAAATCAGAGGCAGCTGGATTAGTAATATATGCTGAAAAATGTTGCTTCCAGGACCTCAAAATATCCTGAAGGAGATCCTGGAAAACGTTAAAGCGGCCTGAAAGGCGAATGCACACTACAGCAAGCCAAGAAGTGTAATTTAGCTTCTTTTACTTATCCTTGGTACATTAAACCACACCCAAAAGCTTTAAAAGCCAGAGAGGATAGCTGTCTGACTGCCACCAAACTCCTCAGAGTTAGAAACAGCAGTTTCACAAGCTTCTGGGTTTGAGCCCAGCTCATTACATGCAAATTCTACCAGAGAATCTGGTCACTGCAGGTGATCCAGAGAAAGTGAAAGAGAAGGGGGAAAAATCTGTCGGCTCACTTTCCATATCCTTGAGCTTAACATCGGATGCCCAGGACCCTAGCTCATGTGGCACCACAACAACCGCAGAAATAGAGTGGTAAAGGGAACGCCGATTATACACCATTTCATGAAAAGAATGTTTCAACTGAAGCACTTTTATCTTCAAATTATCACAGTGTGAACATTTTGATAAGCCTTTAAGTGCTGCTTGTGAATTAGTAAAGTACAAGCACCTAACACTTACTGTGCATGTTCTCACTTGTATTAAAATGAGGGCACTGGGGAACACACTTACATAAATCCATTCCACCAAGAAAGACTAACTCTACTCAACGTGGTCCACTGAGACGTGGGCTTGACGTCAGGGGCGATGGCTGGCTCTGTCCTTTTCTCAGATTTAGGTTCTCTCACTGTGGCAGATTCAGACGCTTTGTCTGCGGTGGGCTCTGGCTGATAGTCCGTGCAGTTAGATGGTTTCTGACTAGGTTCTGGAATGAGCAACGTGGCAATGGATGTACAGTGGAGCTGGAAGGTCATGCTTATCTCCTCTTTCACATCTCCTACTTCAAAGGTGGATCCGTTCACCCAGAGAGTGAAGTTGATGTACTGTGTCAGACTGCAGCAGGGATTCACTCTGGGCATAAGGAAATGAAGATCCTCATCCAGCCCACACCAAAAACCTTCCATGATGATAAGATCATCACAAGTAGCTTGGTGGCAGATGTTCATGAACTCCTCCACGTAGTCCTTCAAACAATGGCCACTGTGAAAAACAAAAATAATTCCCCCTCGTAGTCCCAGGCAAGGTCGTGGGGCCACATTGATGGAGGCGATCTTGCAGTCTTTCCTCATTCTTGTTTTTCTTTTCCTCTTTGAGGTTTGGACTTCTGTAACATTTATGAATAGCAATTGCAATAAAGCGCATGATGTAGAAATTTGATAAGATGTTTTAATGAACATGGGAAACAGAGCAATACACTACAATAAATGAGACTGAACATAGAACAAAGAGAACTAAGGGCTTGAATACACAGACCAGTTAATCAAAAGAACTGAAAAAGGTGAATACAAATTAGAAACCAAAGCAACTAATAAGCAAAGGAAACATAGGCAAACACGACGCAATGAAAAAGAAACAAAACTTTTATTACTATTGCATTGGCATCACTTTCTCACCGGAACACGCCCCTCAGCTGGACTAAGTGGCAAAGGAGCCTGCTCCATGACTGGATTTAATAGGCTGCGAAAAAGCAAGTAAAACAAAAGATAATCAGTTTAAACTAAAGGTTGTTGGACTCGATATAGTGTTCCTTACAACTTACTAAAAGATCCAGTGGTCGATAGATATTGATATGCAGCCAGGAATTGTGTTTCCTAACATTTATATGTGCCTGATTTCGATGCCGGTGAAATATATAAAAGCAAGTAAAACAAAAGTCAAGTCAAGCTCAACTTGACTTGACTTGACTTGATATAAACCAAATTTGCCTGTGAACACATTTTGTAAATACAAAATAGGTTGGTCTAAATCTGGGTGGTCACTTAAGCCTATATGAATTTTATATACAGTTAGGTCCATATATATTTGGACACTGACACAATTTTCATAATTTTGGCTCTGTATGCCACCAGAATAGAATTAAAATGAAACAATCAAGATGAATTAGAAGTGCAGACTTTAAGCTTTAATTCAAGGGGTTGAAAATAAATATAACATAAAATGCTTAGGAATTAGAACCATTTTTATACACAGTCCCCCCATTTTCAAGGGCTCAAATGTAATTAGACAAATAAATATAATCATATATAAAATGTTCATTTTTAATATTTTGTTGAGAATCCTTTGCAGGCAATGGCTGCCTTAATTATAGAAGTCATGGGCATCACCAAAGACTGGGTTTCCTCTTTTGTGATGCTTTGCCAGGCCTTTACTGCAGTTGAATACAGTTGCTGTTTGTTTGTGGGACTTTCTGCTTTTAGTTTTTTCTTCAGCAAATGAAATCTCAATTGGGTTGAGATCAGGAGATTGACTTGGCCATCACAAAATATTCCACTTTTTTTACCTTCAAAAACTCCTGGGTTGCTTTTGCTGTATGTTTTGGGTCATTGCCCATTTGTACTATAAACCACCGTCCAATCAACTTTGTGCATTTAGCTGAATCTGGGCAGATAGTATATCCCTATACACTTCAGAATTCATTCGGGTGCTTCTGTCTTCTGTCACGTCATCAATAAACACCAGTAACCTAGTGCCACTGGAAGCCATGCATGCTCATGCCATCACACTGTTCCACCATGTTTCACAGATGATGTTGTATGCTTTGGATCATGAGCTGATCCAAGCCTTCTCCATAGTTTTTCTTCCCATCATTGATCTTAATTTCAGCTGTCCAAAGAATGCTTTTCTAGAAGTGGTTTGGCTTTTTTAGATGTTTTTTTTTTTTTTTTTTTTTGGCAAAGTCTAATCTGGCCTTGCTTGCACCTTGTGGTGAACCCTCTGTATTTGCTCTCGTTAAGTCTTCTCTTGATTGTAAACTTTCACAGTGACACGCCTTAGGGTTGTCGCGATAACCGTAATATCGCAATACCGCGCTATTGACGAGCATAATCGCAGAGGAATGCAACAACCGCAGCAACCGCGATATTTCCGTTTTTTTTTTTTTCGTAAGTTTATGCCCTTCTCATTTTACACTTCGTGCATGTGTACTGAATATTAGTAATGATAACATAATGTGTACCATGCTGACTTGTACAGAGGCTCAGTAGATTTGCACTTAACAAGCCTAACAGACGGCGAATGAGAGAGAGATCGACTGAGTGCGTGCGATTACCTGCATCTGTCCTTCAGATTGAGTCATATATATTTGTGAAAACAGGTTGTCATTTCCAAGGAAAGCGAAATCTGTCTTAGCATCGACGCTTTGCTGGTCAGCTGAGCCTTGAAAAGGTGGCGCTCAAAGTTAAAATGATTTCACCAGCGTGTTTCATTACATCTCTCTTTGAATGAATCAGCGTTTCTGAACGTGTAGTTGAATGAACGGTTTAAAGACTCACTCAAAGACAGTCCTTTGACGCTACCACTGACTGACAGCCCATCTAGAACACGCAGGTGAAATATCAACAGAAAAAGTCTCTTGTCAGTCAGATTCGAGGATCAGAGCTAACTGTTATATATATATATTATATATATATATATATATATATATATATATATATATATAGGCTAACAATAGACTAACGATCTTATTGTCAGGTTTATGATTTGTTATGTGGACCGTTATTTTGTCATTCTCTTCTGTTTACTTCACTTCCTGTTTCAACGCGATTTAGTTTCGGTTTCTGAATATGACCTCGTTACATCGTAACATACACACACAGATTATATATATATATATATATGCGGTAATACCGCATACCATGCTATTGAGACACTCAAAATTACCGCAAGGGAAATTCCTTCACCGTGACAGCCCTAACACGCCTACCTCCTGGAGAATGTTGTTCACTTGGCTGGATGTTGTGAAAGGGGTTTTTTTTAACCATGGAGAGGATCCTCCGATATTTGTACAGTCAATTGCAAAGTGCTTTCTTGTTTCAGATGTGTTTCGTGTGTTTTGTCGCAGCATTCATGCTGAAAACCAATGCTGCCATTCAGTTTTTTACCACTCAGTGGGCGGAACTGCAGTCACTCCAGCTGACGGTGACGTCACATGCAAACCCTCTATAAGGAACAACTTGACACCTGTCTGAGTGCCAATTACAGTATATTATTTTTCCAGTTTGCATGCCTGTAACTCAAAAAGTATTAAAGATAACTTAATATGATTTTAGATTCTGGTTCCAAAGAAACCTTTTTAGGGCCATTTTAAGGGACATATATGGTTTGATCCAAGAGATATCAATATCAACGTTGCTCCATTTCCAAACTGTTGAATTTTATCAGTTTTCAATGGTCAAAAACTAAATGTGTTTTTGTGTTTATCTAGTCATGACTGTTGACACTGCAAATATGCAAATAAGAATAGTAACCTAGGGTTAAGGAATATATAGTGTAACACATCAGATTATAAATAACCTGAACTGGTAACACTTTGGAATACTGTTCCATCATCAATGAATAACTACATAGGAACAAATGACTAATGCACTATTAACATTCTAGTAACTGCCTTTAAAATGAGAGCACTGGGGAACACACTTACAGAAATCCATTCCACCAAGAAAGATTAACTCTACTCAACATGGTCCACTGAAATGTGGGCTTGACATCAGGGACGATGGCTGGCTCTGTCCTCTTCTCAGATTTAGGCTGTCTCATCGTGGCAGATTCAGACGCTCTGTCTACGGTGGGCTCTGGCTGATGGTCTGTGCAGTTAGATGTTTTATGGCTAGGCTCTGGAATGAGCAACGTGGCAATGGATGTACAGTGGAGCTGGAGGTGTCAGACTGCAACTATTAACTAACAAGAAACTCTGATTAACGATTTAGTAAGTACAACCCGAATTCCGGAAATGTTGGGACGTTTTTTTTTTTATTTAATAAAATGAAAACTAAAAGAATTTCAAATCACATGAGCCAATATTTTATTCACAATAGAACATAGATAACATAACAAATGTTTAAACAGAAATTTTACAATTTTATGCACAAAATGAGCTAATTTCAAATTTGATGCCTACTACAGGTCTCAAAATAGTTGGGACGGGGGCATCTTTACCATGGTGTAGCATCTCTTCTTCTCAAAACAGTTTGAAGACGTCTGAGCATCAAGGTTATGAATTTTTGGAGTTTTGGTGTTGGAATTTTGTCCCATTCTTGCCCTGATATAGGGTTCTAGCTGCTGAAGAGTTTGTGGTCATCTTTGGTGTATTTTTAATTTAATGATGTGCCAAATGTTCTCTATAGGTGAAAGATCTGGACTGCAGGCAGGCCAATTCAGCACCCGGACTCTTCTACTACGAAGCCATGCTGTTGTAATAGCTGCAGTTTATGGTTTGGCATTGTCTTTGCTGAAATACACATCATCTGGAGGGGAGCATATGTTGCTCTAAAACCTTTATATACCTCTCAGCATTCATAGTGCCTTCCAAAACATGCAAGCTGCCCATACCGTATGCACTTATGCACCCCCATACCATCAGAGATGCTGGCTTTTGAACTGGAACGCTGATAACACGCTGGAAGGTCTCCCTTCTCTTTAGCCTAGAGGACAAGGAGTCTGTGATTTCCAACAAGAATGTAAAATTTGGACTCATCTGACCATAGAACACTTTTTCACTTTGAAACAGTCCAATTTAAATTAGCCTTGACCCACAGGACACGATGGCACTTCTGGACCATGTTCACATATGGCTTCCTTTTTACATAATAGAGATTTAGTTGGTATCTGCAGATGGCATGGCGGATTGTGTTTACCAACAGTGGTTTCTGGAAGTATTCCTGGGCCCATTTAGTACAGAATCATACCGATGAGTGATGCAGTATCGTCTGAAGGCCCGAAGACCACGGGCATCCAACAAAGGTCTTCAGCTTTGTCCCTTACACACAGAGATTTCTCCAGCTTCTCTGAACCTTTTGATGATGTTATGCACTGTAGATGATGAGATTTGCAAAGCCTTTGCAATTTGACATTGAGGAACATTGTTTTTAAAGTATTCCACAATATTTTTACGCACTCTTTCACAGATTGGAGAGCCTCTGCCCATCTTTACTTCTGAGAGACTCTGCCTCTCTAAGACATCCCTTTTATAGCTAATCATGTTACAGACCTGATGTCAATTAACTTAATTAGTTGCTAGATGTTCTCCCAGCTGAATCTTTTAAAAATTTCTTGCTTTTTCAGCCCTTTGTTGCCACCGTGCCAACTTTTTTGAGACCTGTAGCAGGCATCAAATTTGAAATGAGCTCATTTAGTGGATAAAAGTATAAAATTTATCCATTTAAACATTTGTTATGTTCTCTATGTTCTATTGTGAATAAAATATTGGCTAATGTGATTTGGCTTATGTGAAAGTCTTTTACTTTTCATTTTATTCAAATTTAAAAAACGTCCCAACATTTCCGGAATTCGGGTTGTAATAGGACTCAGTTGAAACTGGTAGTTCACTATTAGCTAATCAATAACTACTATTTTTTTCATATATCCTGGAGAACTACTAAGAAATACTGTATACAGTTTCATAATTAATGTGAATTATGCAAAATGTATAATTAATTCTAAACTGAAGATCATGGTAACCCACTAGTAATGACTCAAGTATTGCTAAGGAACTACTATTTACTTGGATCAGTGTTCTAAAGTGAAAAGCATGACAACTCCCTAATATTGGCTGAAGTCATTGTAAGCTTTTAAGATTTATATATTTAAGTTCTGGCAAGAAACTCTAGATGGCGCAGTCCGATAGATCTAATTCAGTATGACATAATGACATCATCATCACATGTCACAGCTGATTGGTTCTCTCCTGTATCGGTAGCCAATGAGCTCGCTGCTCAACATTCAAATACTTGGCTAATGTTTGTGGTAGCAGTTTGCAGCACACTCCAGAAACACTCCACATTCCCCAGCTCCACTTGTATAGATCTGCTAGGGGGTGATCATGTATGCTATGGGGTTAGTCATGTTATATATGCAGAAGCAGTATTTCTTACATGCTCACAGCAGCATGTTGTGGATTTATTGGCAGTAGCAAGTCTCGTTACTTGCTCTGCCACAGCAGCAGCAGCAGCGTAGCAGATCTATTCCGCCAAGACCAAATACATTAACATTGTTATGCACATTATTACCATGCCAGTCACTCCGAGAGTTGTCATGACAGAAATAAGGTTTTGGATAGTAATGACTCAAGTGTTACTACATACTTATGACTCAAGTGTTACTACATAATTGTGAAGAAATGACTAATTATTTGGATCAGTATTCTAAAGTGAAGGTCACGGTAACCCACTAGTATTGATTTAAGTGTTACCAAGTCTAACAAAATGAATTAGGATACTAACCAGAACCTTACAAAAACCTCATAAGTTTACAATGATTTCAACAATTACCAGGGAGTTATCATGATCTTCACTTTAGAATACTGATCCATAATAATTACAATTCCTTTAGAAGGATTTGGTAATACTTGAGTCATTACTTATGGGTTAACCATGACCTTCACTTTAGAATTAATTATACATTATGCATTATTCATATTAATTATAAACCTGTATACAGTAGTTCTTAGTAGTTCTTGGGGAGATATGAAAAAATAGTAGTTACTGATTAACTAATAGTGAACTACCACATTCAACTAAGCACTATTACTTACTAATTCATTAATCAGAGTTTCCTGTTAGAAACTAGCAGTTACTAGAGTGCTAATATTGCGTTACTCATGTGTTCTTGTGTATGTTACGTCCCAGGATGTAATGTTTGTTTGTGTATTATGTTTGTGGAATGGAAAATAAGATTGTTGCTGTGTTTGTATTGTTGTTTTGTGTTTCTCTTCTTTTCCTTCTCATTCTTCCATGCTTTCAGCTAACAGGTATTAACGACTACCACCTGATCCCAGTTACCTAGTTGGGTCCTCTACCTGCTGAGATGACTGGAAGGATGTGATATAAACCTTCACTGCTCATTTTTAGTTTCAACATTATTCTTCAGACATTCCACCTTAAATACAATAAATATCAGCTGTGTGCAAATTGACCCACATGGTTTTCAACCACTAACAATGGGTAATATTCAACAATTTGAACATGGAGCCGCATTGATATCCCCGTGTATGGGACTGAACCATATAGTGCATTGAAAATGAAGATTATGAAAGAAAAGTTTGTTAAGAACCAGAATCTAAAATCATATTGAAATCTTTAATACTTATTGAGTCACAGACATGCAAACTTTGGAACAGAATATTTATGTTACTTAGACAGGTATGTTCTATGCAGTTGTTTTGACAGAGGGAAGCCAGATATATTTCCAGTTTCAACATTATTTGTTCTTCAGTCACTGCTCTTTAAAAAAAATAGTATCAGCCCAATTTAGATTTTGACCACTGAAAATGTGTATAATTTAACAATTTAATCTTGGAGCCATATTGAGATTCCAGTATTGCTGGAATTGAAACATATAGGGCCTTAAAAAGTTTGTTGAGACCCAAAATCTAAACGGAAATAAAGATATGTTTGATACAGTACTTCATGAGTTACAGGCATACATACATACAGTACATGCATACATACATAAACATTTGCATATAAACAACAAAGATTGCTAAAGTCAACCTATTTTACCAATAGACATACCAATTTCTGTGTAAAAAGTATCACAATTCCGTTGTCATCTTTTTAAGTCATTTTTACCTGACGGTAATTTGGCTCCAAATCTCAAGTGAAAATTGTTATTTTGACCCCCCTCTACAAAATAGTGGATTACGCAGTAAATGGACATTCGTGATATTTAATATTTTGTCTTTCGTCACTATTTATGCTTGTCTTTCTTCTGAAAAATATTTAAACAATATACTGCCAATACATCCACAGACATGCTGATGCTGCACAAAAAACATCCATGAAATTACACCCCAACAAAGCACGAGACACAGAAAATTGACAATGCATGTCAATATATTCATGCTGCCGAGTGTATGAAAACAAGCTGGTGGGATGAAACTAAACAGGACAGGATAGGACAATACAGCCCCCAAACAAGCAGACTGCCAGGACATATGCACTGCTGCTACTCCAAAGAGCCATAAGAACCACATGTTATACTATCTATGTGTGCCTGGGCCATTTAGTACAAAAGTTTTATTTGAGTTTAATGAATGGGAAAATATGTTTAAGAAATTGAACACATGCTCGGTCCTGACGTACTAGATCTGCCTACTCAAGTATTCCCCCAAGCCGATCTAGCCGTTAGACATATGGGCGTGTGAAGCTATCAGTGCATTCCTATTGTGTTTAAAATGTCCAGATTAGCAAAGTCCAGATTTAAGTAGTGGCTTCAATGTGTACCTGGGTGCCAACCCTAGATTTTTTTCAACTATACTCCTAATTGTAAGTGAAAAGCCGCTAGGAGCAATAAATAAAAACATCACCTTTGGAAAATGAAGGTGTTGTTGGAGGTTTCACAGCTAAATATGGTGAACAGTGGCTGAATGCGTATGCATGTGCAGATGCCTATTTCACTTTCACATGTTCTCATATCTACAATGCTTAGTCGCTGTATCCTCACAGAAACTACATATAGTAGACAGCTTGCCACTTCTGCTATAAAAACATAATTGTGTAATTGCTGATGCTTATGGTTAGTAATTCACTCCTGCATCGAATGCAGAACTGTTAAACATGACAAATGGTTTAAACTTTGTGTATTGTTGCTTACTTAGGAATGAATAAGGGTGACTTTGCAATAATGAACAGTGGATATGAAGGGGGAAAAAAATTAACCTTGAACACATCACCTTTGCCAAGTGAAATCGTGACACTGACCAATCTAAGTTGCTTGGTTTGGAAGTGACCAGCAGAGTAGTAGTAACTGATTACATGTACATGTAATCCAAATAACATGATCAAATTCCAAAAAGTACTTGTAATTAGAAATGTTGTTTTAAAATGTTTATTAGATTACAGTTACTTTTTATAGATTACATGGTTACATATTCACACAATGGCAATAAATTATATACAATAAATTATCCATAATTCTTAAATCATATTTCTCATGTTACAAAAACAGCATTTTTTTCATATTAGAAACATCGCCAAGCTATGGAATGTTACCTATTTCTAATGCAGAAAAGCTAGCTCATGAATTTATGACCTCTAGACCGGACTATTGTAATGCACTGCTAGGTGGTTGTCCTGCATCTTCAATAAACAAGCTACAGGTAATCCAAAATGCAGCTGCTAGAGTCCTTACCAGGACAAGAAAATATGATCATATTACTCTAATTTTACAGTCTCTGCACTGGCTACCTATTAAGTTCTGCATCAGTTACAAAATATTACTACTCACTTATAAGGCCCTTAATGGTCTAGCTCCTGCGTAACAAGTCTTCTATCATGCTACAATCCATCACGTTCCCTAAGGTTGCAAAACTCTGGACTCTTGGTAGTACCTAGGATAGCAAAGTCCACTAAAGGAGGTAGAGTTTTTTTGCATTTGGCTCCCAAACTCTGGAATAACCTTCCTGATAACGTTCGGGGTTCAGACCAAGGTTATTATAGTTTTGCATTTTTAAATTTATTTTATTTTAATATTGTTTTCAAATTTGCAGTAAAATTTAGTTTCATTTTTATTAGTTTCATTAATAATTTTTTATATAGTTTAGTTTCAGTTTTAGTTTTAGTAATTAAAGTTTAGGAGATTTATCAGATCACTTCCAGAGCGCAGACCAAAGAAAGACTTAATTTAACCTTAGTGACGCAAAGAAATACTTAATTTAACGTCCAGCGACACAAAATTAAAGCATGCTGAGATTGATTAGTTGGTAAAATATAAATATACACCAAAATGCAGACTTTTTTTCTTATTTAACCATAATCATGATAGCCTACTGTAACTGTCATGTCTTGCTCACTTTCCCACAAACAAACGCACATATCATAACTGGGACAAATGAAATTCAATAATAACTGCGGAGCCTCAACATTCAATTTGCAGAGTTGCGCATTATAGCCATTCGTGCTGCAGATGAAGTGAATGACAGCTTAGGGAGCGCTCGTTGCTCGCATTCTGTAACCTATATATAATTTAATAAAAGAAAATCAACTCAACCCGCCGTGTTTGGAGGAGGAGGAATGCTGCCTATGACCCCAAGAACACCATCCCCACCATCAAACATGGAGATGGAAACATTATGCTTTGGGGGTGTTTTTCTGCTAAGGGGACAGGACAACTGCACCGCATCAAAGGGACAATGGACGGGGCCATGTACCATCAGGGCCAGGGCATTGAAGCCAGCCAGGGCATTGAAAATGGGTCGTGGATGGGTATTCCAGCATGACAATGACCCAAAACTCACGGCCAAGGCAACAAAGGAGTGGCTCAAGAAGAAGCACATTAAGGTCTTGGAGTGGCCTAGCCAGTCTCCAGACCTTAATCCCATAGAAAATCTGTGGAGGGAGCTGAAGGTTCGAGTTGCCAAACGTCAGCCTCGAAACCTTAATGACTTGGAGAGGATCTGCAAAGAGGAGTGGGACAAAATCCCTCCTGAGATGTGTGCAAACCTGGTGACCAACTACAAGCAACATCTGACCTCTGTGATTGCCTACAAGGGTTTTGCCACCAAGTACTAAGTCATGTTTGCGAAGGGGTCAAATACTTATTTCACTCATTAAAATGCAAATGAATTTATAACTTTTTTGAAATGCATTTTTCTGGAGTTTTTTTTATTTTATTTATTTATTTATTTTATTTTATTTTTTTGTTATTCTGTCTCTCACTGTTCAAATAAACCTACCATAAAAATTATAGACTGATAATTTATTTGTCAGTGGGCAAACGTACCAAATCAACAGGGGATGAAAAAAAAATTTCCCCACTGCGTCCAAATCAACGCTTGTAAAAGCAACACAGTGTAACTGAAAACAAACTGACGCTTGCGGAAAATCCATGCAGAAATCCATTCCTGTGCGTCTGTGTTTAACTGCAACGTACAGCCTTTCATGCAGAAGTATCGGCATGCAGTTGAGGTGGGCTATGAAAAAATGACGAAATCAGTGCTCGAAAGCGGGCTGGGTAGCTGCACTTTTATACTTTACCCCTTAGCATACCATGAATTTTTCTACCCTGTGCCCTTTCAATTTCCACCGAGGGGGATCCCCCCAAACCCCTAACGCGATTTCCCTCGCACACCGGGAGTACCTGTGTTGAGCAGAATTCTTACCCCCGCCAGATTACACCCCAACAACAGTTTTGTTCCAACCCTGCTCCAACACACAAACCATGTAGTTTTCAAATAAGCCTGAAGGACTTGATTAGCTGGATCAGGTGTGTTTAATTAGGGTTGCATCTAAACTCTGCAGGGCTCCAGCCCTCCAGGAACTGAGTTTAACACCCCTGATTTAAATGCAAAAGATTTCTTCTGACTAGAATTAGACAATCTGAGCGTCTCACACCAGTCCTCAGGTCTTTACATTGGCTTCCAGTTATATTTCGGATTGATTTTAAAATAGTATTCTTTGTTTATAAATCATTCAGTGGCTTACATTGCAGTTGTTCTCACTGAATATAAACCTAACAAATCATTAGGAACACGTCAGTTAGAAATATCAAGGGTTCACTCAAAACAAGGGAAGTCTGCTTTTAGCTGTTATGTTCACAAATAGTTGGAACCAGCTTCCAGAAGAGATCAGATATGCTCCAACAGTTGCCACATTCAAATCCAGACTCAAAACACATCTGTTAAGATGTGCATTTGCTGAATGAGCACTGTGCTATATACAACTGATTCCACTGTATGTATCCTCTTTTTTTTATTCTAAACAGTTTTAATACATTTTAAACATTTTTATTGTAATTATTTTGATTTTATTTTTTCCTTTTATAAAACACTTTGAATTGCCATTATTATGAAATGTGCTATATCAATATCCTTACCTAGCTTTAATACTTAAAGGGATAGTTCACCCAAAAATGAAAATTCTGTTATTAATTACTCACCTTCATGTTGTTCCAAACCCGTAAGACCTTCGTTTTTCTTCGGAACACAAATTTAGATATTTTTGATGAAATCTGAGAGCTCTCTGACCCTCAGACAGCAAGGATCCTTACACGATCAATGTCCAGAAACATATCAAGGACATCAGTAAAATAATCCACGTGACATCAGGGGTTCAATCGTAATTTTATGAAGCTATGAGAATACTTTTTGTGCGCAAAGGAAAAAAAAATAATGACTTTATTCAAAAATTGTCTCCTCCGCATCACCCTGGTGGCATTTTTGGAGAGTACCCACTGAACATAAACAGCGTATGCTATTCTGTGTCAGCTGCGTCAGCTACCGATGTCCTTGTTATGTTTCTGGACATTGATCGTGTAAGGATCCTTGCTGTCTATGGGAGGGTCAGAGAGCTCTCGGGATGCATCAAAAATATCTTAATTTGTGTTCCGAAGATGAACAGAGGTCTTACGTGTTTGGAACAACATGAGGGTGAGTAATTAATGACAGAATTTTCATTTTTGGGTGAACTAACCCTTTAATTTGCTAGCTCTTATGTATGACAACATAAACAGTTGGCAGTAACTATGGCTGCTGTGTGGTAATTACCTAGTGACTAAAAGTAATATACTCTAGTTCGATTTGTTTTGAGCGAGTTTCAAACATGCAGTTGAATTTACACAAATTATTTACACCAAAAATGTAAACCAAAGTTTGTATAGTTCATTGTCTTGTACACTTATTGCACGCAACTGGCTTTCAAGAAAAGTAAAGTGATTTTTATAAGACATTACTAGCTGGACTAGGAAGGCTCCCAATCAAATCTTTCAGCTTGGAAAAGAGACCTTCAGGTGGATATCACTTGAGGAATGGGAGTATACCTATCTTTCAGTTCAAACCCAATTTATCAATACTAGGTGTTAAATTACATAGGATTAATCCGAACATTCCGGATAATTGTACAAAATGTAAAGATGATTTTTTTTTTTTTTTTCTAACTAACTGCAAGATTCTTTCTGTACATTTTTGTCATAGTCACCACTAATAACCTACTCCTAAATATAATGTAGAAACTTAAAATTTTCTGTAAAGCCATTTTGCAAAGATTTGTATTGTGAAAAGTGCTATACAAATAAACTTGAATTTAATTATTTTTCTCTCTTTTAAATTTTTCTTTCTAAAAAAAAAAAATCCTACTGTGTGTCATACCATTTAGATTTGACTATATTCACAATAGACTGTGCTTTTATCTGCCTATCTGCCTGTTACAAAATTAATTTATACTGGTTAGGTTTAGAAGGAGTCAGGTTACATGCTCAAAGAAAGAAAGAAAAAAGAAAAAGAAAAAGAAAAAAGAAAAGAAAAGAAAAAAGAAAAAAGAAAAAAGAAAAGAAAAGAAAAGAAAAGAAAAAAGAAAAAAGAAAAGAAAAGAAAAGAAAGAACTTTTTATTGAAGCAATAAACTTTGTTTATTGTTTGGACACCTTTTGGATTAAATAAAGCTGCACATGGGTTCTCACAACGCTCGCCTCCAGAGGAATCTTTACAGGGGGATGTAAACTTTTGACCTCAACTGTACATACCTGCTTAACCTGTATAACAACATTTATTCATCTTATTTATTTTTTTTAAATTTCTGATATAATTTTATTTTTCATTTGAGTGAACAACATTGGTGGTCCTGGATCACATGATACCGTAACAAGATATGCAAGATGTTTATCAAGATTTGTTAGTCTGGTGGTAAAGTTTATATTTGGTGTGTGTGGGGACCAGATTCAAATCCTGACCTTATATACAATTTTAAACAAAATGCAACTGAGCTTGACACCTAATGATCACACAATGGTTCCACTGTATTTAAAATAGCAGGGTATTTTGCAAAATATTACCTTTTGCGTTCTAAGAGAAGTAGTAAGAATAAGTGGAAGAGTTTCAAGTGATCTCAAAGTAGATAAATAATAAAGCACATAATCTGCGGTTTGTAGACTCGATTGGACTGACCAAATTTAGACAGTAATAAACAGGTGATTTCTGCATCTGTTTTTTTAGACTAAAGGTCATTGTGTAGCAGTTTTACTCTGGTTGTGGATTTATTCAATAAAGACGATGCTGAGGATGGAGGTCTCAGTTTTTTTTTATTCTGCAGAAACACAGAGCACAAATTAATCCTTTGGACACACGTCTCTCTCCTTCACTCAGGCTCTCGTTAGTAGAGCGAGAGAGTGTACATCTGACCCCGTCAGCGGCAAATTTGATTCTCAAATCTTAATATATTCAAAGTAATAATTACAAAACATAAAACAGAAAAAAAACAAATAAACCACAGAATAAAGTAGCCAACAAAATACATAGTTACATGACATAAGGTATTATATTGTGTATATATACTATAGAAGAATATTCCTTCTCTGCTTACTCATATCAATGAGCAATAAGATGGAAAATGTAAAACATCAGAAATTATACACAAATAACCAAACATTCAAATATGAATTGTATCAAATATGTATATCAAAACAAACGTATCAAATAAAAATGCAAGTAAACTGTATCAAAATATTCAATATAACATCACTTTTGCAAACAGACCTCACTTTTTATATCAAACTGATATAAAGTTCATTTTAAACATTTCAAACATTTATCAACATATAACACCGTAAACATACAGCATACCTGCAGAAACACAGAGCACAAATTAATCCTTTGGACACACGTCTCTCTCCTTCACTCTGCTCAGACAGAAAGGAGAAACTTGTAAGCTATACCAGTCACAGTAAAGCATTCAAAATGCGATCATTTACATTCATTTTCATGACATCACAGCCTTACATTACGTTTAGACGTTCTTTACCTCATGAAATAACACACTGAACTCATTTGGTGCACTTAAAACAGTCTTACCAGGCTCTCGTTAGTAGAGCGAGAGAGTGTACATCTGACCCCGTCAGCGGCAAATTTGATTCTAAAATGGCGCTGTCAGCGTGCCGCACGAGGTATCATGTGCGTCACTAATATGCGCTCCTCATAACACAAAATTCTGCAGATATGGTTCTGCGTGGAATAGATTATGTACACTGTACCTTATAACTCAGAACACAACAAATGAAAAACACAAAAGAAATAGTTTTGATGAAGTTCACTCACATTCAACATTTTATCATTATTACTCCAGCTACATACTCCGCCCTGAACTTCACAAAACTTGTTTATCAGGGTAGGCGCCTATTATGAAAAAATCTCAAGAAAACTTAAACTGTCAATTAATATACTAGTCACGGCAGCATATATGCTTCCCACTCCACAGGGAAAGTAGTCCAAACAGGTTGATCAGGCCTACTAAGACACACTTGCAATAAAGGTGCCCCAAACACCATTATGATGACCTAAATAAGACAGTGATTCGTAAACTCAGAATCTCATGCACTTTGAGAAAATGGGCCAAATAAAATTGGATTACACAAAAGGAACTCACTAATATGACTGTGTGTCTTAGCTTGATTTATGACAATAAAGATCTTGCGAACTCACTGACAGAACTTGTTGTCTTTACATTTAGTGTCATGTTCTGAATTAACCTATTCACAGGCTTCACAAGTCTTCCAAACCTAGTTCTAACTTGTAATCCAACTTGGTTAGAGGATGAATCCACAGATTCAGAGGTCAGTACACCATCACTGACTGGATCTCTCTTTGATATGGGTGAATGTGTGTCATAATCAGTCTCTGCCCCATCGGAATGAACGGTGACATCATCGCAACACAAGTCGCCTTGCACTGCAGTTAAATCAGTCCTTGAAGATTCCGGGTTCACTGCCAATGAAAGAACACTCTCTGACCCAAAGGGAACACCGTTTGAGACATCATCTGGAGTTACGGTCTTTGTAACCCAACAGGCCGTGCGATCTGCATTGCTGCATGCAGACGTGGGTGTTACAGCATCACTCAACACTACTCCACTGCAGTCATCGTCTGGTGCACTGTCATCACTGAATGAGGGTTCAAATTCTTCAACCTCAATCGGTAAGAAGTTAGCTTGAAGAAGCAAGTTTCTATGAACAGTTTTTTCCTGACCATTGTGGGTGTTGCGGATGCGGTAAGTATGACATTGCGGATTAAGAGCAACAACAATATAAGGTGTGGACTCCCACTTGTCAGCAAGTTTTCTCCGTCCACGCTCTCCTTTGTTCGCCAGCAACACCTGGTCACCAACTTCAATCCTGCATCCTCTTGTCTTCTTGTTATACTGGTCCGCTTGCCGCCTTTGACTGGCTTCGGCATTTCCTTGAGCAAGAGACAAAGCTTCTTTCAAGTCATCCCTCAGACGTCTCACATACGTATCATAGTCAGTGATGACACAGTCCCTTTCTACACTGCTGAACATCACATCCACTGGAAGCCTGGGAATTCTGCCATACATTAGATAGAATGGAGCGTAGCCAGTTGACTCGTGAGCTGTGCAGTTATAAGCAAAGGTCAAGGTTTGCAGCATCTGCGGCCACTTTTGCTTGCTCCTTGGTGGCAACGCCCTGATCATGTTACCCAGGGTTCTGTTAAATCGTTCAACATGACCGTTGCCCATCGGGTGATATGCGGTCGTTCTGGACTTTCTCACACCAGCAACTTCCAAGAGTTCGCGAATCAGTTGGCTCTCAAAGCTGGCACCTTGATCCGAATGGATCCTTTCAGGAAAGCCAAAAACACAGAAAAACTTGTCCCAAAGTATCTTTGCCACTTGCTTAGATGATTGGTCTCTACAAGGGAAAGCACAGGCCATCTTAGTAAAATGGTCAGTTATGACCAGGACGTCCACGCTGCGACCACTGCAATTCTCCGCAGACCAAAAGTCTATGCAGACTAATTCCAGCGGGCATGATGTTTTAATGCTTTCCAGAGGAGCTCTTCCTTCAGGTTCAGGCGTTTTGCTCACCACACACCGCTTACAGCATTTAACATGCTCACGCACATCCCGCTCTAAACTAATCCAGAAGAACCTCTGTCTCGCAAGGGATAAAGTCCTACCCTGACCTTGATGCCCAGCTTCGTTGTGAATCCCCTGAAGAACCTGCCTCACAAGAGAAGCCGGAACAACATACTGCCATCTCTTCTTTCCCATCAGGACATCTTTTGACACCCTGTACAATACTCCATCAAGCATCTTAAGCTTCTCCCACTGTTTCAGGGTTCTGAGCACCTCGAATGTCTCTCCGGCTCTTTCCCGCCTGGATGGCCTCTTCCCTCTACTCACATAGAACAGAATTCTTGAAAGGACCTTGTCATCTTGCTGCTTCTTTTGCAACTCACTCAGTGAGAACACTGGCAGTGGACTGGGACCTGGAGACAAGAACTGGTGGGTATCCTGAGTAAGCCACTGGACCGCTCTATCACTTGTTCCCACCTCCCACTGTGTATGAACATCAAGGACTGCTGACACTTCAGCACAAGAAAGTGAACAGTGTTCTGGAGCCTTACTGGGAAGACATTCAACAGTACAGATGTTTGCACTTAACCTAAAGGCATCCTGGATGGTGTCTTCTTGAACTTTTTCTGCCTCTTTCAATAGAACACCATATGGCTCAGACATCAGTCTTCGACCAACACTCTGACGGATGAAAGGTCGTCTGCTTAAAGCATCAGCAACCACATTTCTGCTGCCGGGTATGTATTGAATGCTAAAGCTATAGGGGGCCAGCTTAGACACCCACCTCTGCTCGCATGCATCTAGTTTTGGCTTTGTCAAGATGTACGTCAACGGATTGTTGTCCGTCCAGACAGTGAAGTCATGTCCTTTCAGCCAGTGACTGAACTTGTCGCAGACGGACCACTTCAAAGCCAAAAATTCCAGACGATGGGCAGGGTACTTGGTTTGCGCACTGGTGAGGGCTTTGCTGGCAAAGGCGATGGGACGTGCCTTAGTTTCACCTTCTGGTACTTGCGAAAGTACGGCCCCCAAACCATCCAAGGACGCATCTGTAGATAAGATGAATGGTCTGCTGAAATCTGGATGAGCCAGCACAACAGACTCTAACAAGGATGACTTCAATTTCTGGAACGCTTCACTATGTACCTGTGTCCAGTCACCAGGGTTCAGCTTCTTGAAATTTACATCACCCCTTAGAGAGGCTTTCTTCCCCTTTGGTGCCGCTGTTAGGTTGAACAAAGGCTTTGCAACACTGGAACAGTTCGGGATAAACTTTTGATAATACATCACCATCCCCAGAAATGACTTGATTTTTTTCTGCGAGGGCGTCACTCCATCCGGCATCATAAGGTCTGCTTCGGACACAGCTGATATGGCACTGACCTTATCCGGATCTGTTGCCACTCCAGTTTTGTCAATAATGTGGCCCAGAAATTTCACGCTCCTTCTGAGAAAATGGCATTTCTTAGGGGCCAACTTCAGTCCGTGTGCCCTGAGCCTAGTAAACACAAGCTCAAGCCGCTTGATGGCTTCCTCTTCATTGGGAGCATACACCAGGAGATCATCGAGATAGCAGAGCAGCGTAAGGAAATTCTGATCCCCAAAGATGTTGGTCATAAGTCGCATGAAGCTGGCTGGACTGTTACAGAGCCCTTGTGGCAGACGATTGAATTCATACAGGCCCATAGGAGTCGTAAAAGCAGTGAACTTCCTGTCTTCCTCAGACACAACGATGTTATAAAACCCGGAGGTCAAATCCATTGCACTGAAGATGGCATTGCCTCCCAAAGCTGCTAAGCAGTCTGCCTGATGAGGCAAGGGGTGGGCGTCCTTAACAGTCCGAGCGTTCAGCCAACGGTAGTCCACACACACCCTAAGATCTCCAGTCTTCTTCCATACAAGCACAAGTGGTGAAGCCCACTCACTATAAGACTTACGTATTATCTCCTGTTCCTCCATCTCTGAGAGCACACTCCTCAGCTTTTGATACTGAGCTGGAGGAACACGGCGGTATGGAAGCCTGAAAGGTCGATCATCTGATAAATGAATATGGTGGACAAACTCCTTGGCCTTCCCACAATCCAATTTATGCTTCGAAAATACATCCTCATGCCTTTCAACGAGCTGCACCAACTGACTCTTCCAGTAAGGGGACACTTCACATGAGTCAATATCTAGATCACTAAGATTGAGCTTCTGCAAGCTTCCTTGAAGTTTGAAGGCAGGGCAACCTTCTTCATCACTGACGATGCCTCCAACAGTGCTCTGGCAATGCACACTCACTATCTCATATTTGTGATCAGGATGCACACCAAGGTCCTCAACCGCCACAACAGGGAAGACGTCGGCTATTTTGGAGTTCCTTTTCAGTGTTATGGGCTTATCAAGAGGATTTATGATCCTAACTGGGACCCATCCATCACCAGACATGGAGGCTATAACTCTTCCAACCATGATGCTTTTCTTGTGGGTCTGTGCCTTAGTTGGCTCAATCATAATAGTACTACCCATAGAAACAGGAGCGTTCAATGGAAGCTTGCCCCACACAAGGTGTTCTTGCCTGGGCAACAAAGTGACAGCCTGGGTCAGTTTCGCAGTGCCCACAATATCAGGGATAATGTCACCTTTCCACCTGTTAATGCCCGACAGCATGTTCAGGAACTGCTCGATTTCAGGTTCTCCAGTTGTCTCGGGACGGTTCATGACATTCCAATAGCCAGAGTCTCGCTTGAGCTGGGTAAGTAAGAACTTAATGACATTAGTTCCCAGAATTAACTGATCCCTCTGTTCTGGCACAACGAGTGTAGGCACACTCACTAACTTGCCATACACATCCATCTTCAATTGGCGCACTCCACTTGGTTTGACTTTAACACCACCACAACCAACGAGAAGAATGTCCAAATGTGACTGGTTAACCTGTGCAGGCATCCCTTCACTCAACAATTTGCGCTCCTTTTCTTCATTAATCGTGCACGCCATGGATCCACTGTCTAGTAAAGCTTGAACTGTGACTTTATCATTTAATAACACTGATGTATAGAACAGACTATCTGACTTCTCCAACTTGGTGATATTCTGAAACAAGACAATACTATCGCTGGAGACAGACTTGCAACACTCGTCATAAACAGATAAATGATCATCATCCATAGCGAGGGTTTGATGTTGTACACTCACATAGTCCCCTCCCCAATGTGAGTGCATCAGTTTCCCTGAGCATATGGATCAGAAGCAGATGGTGCAGCAGGGATGACAACTTTGTGACATTGCTTCTGCTGATGTCCAATCTCCAGGCATGACAAGCATCTCCTTTCTCTCATACAGTGTGAGCGGGTGGAATGATTCCTGTCCCCACAGACTCTACATGGAGTTATGCCACGCCACTGAGTTGCTCTTGGCTGAGAAACAGGAGCAGTTTGACTTGTACGCTCCAATACCCTTTCCAGCATACTCAAGACACGCTCCAAAGTGCCAGCTTCTGGATTTGCAGGTTCAACAGCCTTCAAAGGACTTTGAGGAACATAAGCTGGTGCAGCTGCATTCAAACTCTCTCCCTTGGAGACAGCGTGAGGGTAGGATAATACTTTAGCTGCAGCGACTTGGA
Source organism: Spinibarbus caldwelli (assembly GCA_039654775.1). Lineage (NCBI taxonomy): Eukaryota > Metazoa > Chordata > Actinopteri > Cypriniformes > Cyprinidae > Spinibarbus > Spinibarbus caldwelli. The sequence goes on along the minus strand of CM077226.1, from coordinate 13,389,660 downwards.
CAGAGTTAACTTCATGTGAGACAGGCAGTTTCTTAGACTGAACATCCCTCTGGTGCTCATCAATGACTTCCTGAATTTCTGTGACTGTCCATTTACTGATAGGTTTACACCTAAACACACTAGAGAGGCCGGGTTCCGGACAGTTCCTGATGAACATCATCGCAATTTCAGAACTCATGTTTTTCATCTTTGTGCCTTGTTTCTGCAGATGACTGTCTGCTAACTCAGCAGCTGCATTTAATTTAATCCAGTAGTCGACAGGGCACTCGTTTGCTTTAGGAAGTGTCGCATAGAAGTCGGCCAGAGGTTGACATGATCCAGGACTTTCACTGAAGTAACGCCTTAACACATCATAGATGGTCTCAGAGGTGATGGCTTCATTAGGGCTACTCTTAAGTCTGACCTTAACAATACTCTTGGCCCTGCCTAGTAGGTGGCTCAGTATCTCATCCACTAGATCTGTGTTAGAGCAATCCGCTTTGTGGAGATACAATTCCATCAACTCGATCCATTCCTGAACTGTGTATTTGTCTGTTCCATCTCCTCTGAACATCGGGGGTTCTCTGACATCTGGCTTGACTATCAGGCTGACGTTAGTAAGAGTCCGGCTTGCACTGGAGGGTTCTGACGCAACAGCATTGAATGGGACTGAACTGGAGGGGGTGACTGGGTTTTGACTGGCTAACAGCCTGGTGATGATAGAATCCCCTATCTGACTGCCTAATTCACCAATAAGATCACGCAACTGCTGTGCAACATTATCATTAGTATTGCTAGGAGTAGAGGAAGTCGGCCCAACAGGTTGATTTATTGGAGTATCAGGTGACGGGGGACTATAAACTAACACTCTAGGTTTACCAATAACAGGCTCTTCCACCCCCAACAACCCTCTACCCCTCCCAAGGTACGGTGTCATCATCTCAGAATCTTTCCTAACCCCAGCCATAGTATAAACTCACAACAGTAACAGAATAAACACAAAGGAGAACTGACCTCAGAGAACGTCAGACAGGTATGATGAGGAAAAAAAAAAAAGTTTGGTGTATCAGTCTGCAAAAAAAAAAAATAATAATAAAAAAAGTCTCTTTTTCCTTTACAGTCTCTCTTCCTGTTGTAGCTACTGGAACAATGGTGAAGCCAATTCCTCAACCTCCACGTTCAGCACTCAAGATGTCACGAACACGTAGCACAACTCCGGCGGTCGGCTGCGGCTGATCCAGTTGATCCAGTAGGTCACGGCACCATTTTATGTAGCAGTTTTACTCTGGTTGTGGATTTATTCAATAAAGACGATGCTGAGGATGGAGGTCTCAGTTTTTTTTTATTCTGCAGAAACACAGAGCACAAATTAATCCTTTGGACACACGTCTCTCTCCTTCACTCAGGCTCTCGTTAGTAGAGCGAGAGAGTGTACATCTGACCCCGTCAGCGGCAAATTTGATTCTCAAATCTTAATATATTCAAAGTAATAATTACAAAACATAAAACAGAAAAAAAACAAATAAACCACAGAATAAAGTAGCCAACAAAATACATAGTTACATGACATAAGGTATTATATTGTGTATATATACTATAGAAGAATATTCCTTCTCTGCTTACTCATATCAATGAGCAATAAGATGGAAAATGTAAAACATCAGAAATTATACACAAATAACCAAACATTCAAATATGAATTGTATCAAATATGTATATCAAAACAAACGTATCAAATAAAAATGCAAGTAAACTGTATCAAAATATTCAATATAACATCACTTTTGCAAACAGACCTCACTTTTTATATCAAACTGATATAAAGTTCATTTTAAACATTTCAAACATTTATCAACATATAACACCGTAAACATACAGCATACCTGCAGAAACACAGAGCACAAATTAATCCTTTGGACACACGTCTCTCTCCTTCACTCTGCTCAGACAGAAAGGAGAAACTTGTAAGCTATACCAGTCACAGTAAAGCATTCAAAATGCGATCATTTACATTCATTTTCATGACATCACAGCCTTACATTACGTTTAGACGTTCTTTACCTCATGAAATAACACACTGAACTCATTTGGTGCACTTAAAACAGTCTTACCAGGCTCTCGTTAGTAGAGCGAGAGAGTGTACATCTGACCCCGTCAGCGGCAAATTTGATTCTAAAATGGCGCTGTCAGCGTGCCGCACGAGGTATCATGTGCGTCACTAATATGCGCTCCTCATAACACAAAATTCTGCAGATATGGTTCTGCGTGGAATAGATTATGTACACTGTACCTTATAACTCAGAACACAACAAATGAAAAACACAAAAGAAATAGTTTTGATGAAGTTCACTCACATTCAACATTTTATCATTATTACTCCAGCTACAATTGCACACTGAGTCCGAAATTTTCGTATACATTTTTTCGTATTCGTAATCCTAAAAATTCATCACACACAGAAACCTTGTACACTGAGTCCAATGCGTATTAATTAATCCGTTGTGAAAAAAATTCGCAAAACAGTAGCCTACTAAATGGAGTCTTCAAGCACTGAGGATGATTTTGTTGTCCTCTTGCTTCTTAAAAAAAAAAAAGAAAAAGAAAGGAAATATTGGGGGGTACATCCAATCCTGAGATTTAGAGAGGATGGAGAGTTCCCCCTCCTTATTAAGGAGCAGCAGGACTATCACGGGCGATTCAAAGTTTACTTCAGGATGTCAGTGGCTCAGTTTGATGCTTTGCTAGCGATACTAGAGCCACATATTAAAAAGAAGACCACCAATTTCTGTGAACTCAGCGTGCAAGGATCTTTACGGTGCTTTGTGCTGCGAGACGAAGTGGATGAATTTGACAATCACCATTCTGGATTTTGGCGTTCGCCTGTACGGTGGCTCTGAACTGTCAAAACACCTCTCAAAATGCTTGGTACGGATGTGAAAAATGGAAAAAATCTAACCCTATCCGAATTTATGACAGATGAAAATTTCGGAGGCAGTGTGTAAATATGATTGACATAATGTGAGGTCGTATTTATTTTTTAACGTGTGAAAATTTCGGATGAAATTTTCGGACTCAGTGTGCAATGACCTTAACACTTTCAGAAATAGTGATCAACCGCTGATTATTGCTGATCAACCATTTCTGGTTATTGTCATCAATGGTCAATTTCCTGCCAGACTCATCTGTAATTAGATTTATGTTGAGTAAGCAGCACACATTTATAATGCCAAGATGTCTTGTTTCTGACCAGGAAGCAATTTTCTTGACCAGTAGGTTCCATTAGGTTGGTAAAGAGCTGCAGTAATCGTTTAAAATTCAGATATAATTTGTTTTGGTCTGTGGGCTACTTTAGACCCCTGAAATCCAACACTGGTGACTCAATTATGTTTCAGGTCAAATGGGGATTGAAAAAAGAAGGCACAGATAAAGTAACCTTTATTCTGAACAGTAATTCAAGCATTAAACTGAACATCCTGGGAAGTGTGCCAGTACATATGACCACTTAGTGGTCGCACTTTTGGTCCATTTCTGGATTTACACTCAATAGTGCCTCATCATAATTACTAGCGGCAGGTCCATAAAACAAATTACAGACATGCTGTCTGATTATCTCAGTCTTTCAGCTGGCAAGAATTTGCTCCATACCACACAGATCAATGCTATCAACCAAAAGACAATATAACAAAACATTAATGCATTCAAGTTTGACCACAGGTGTCAATATAATAGGCTGACCACTTGATTGCTCAGTTGCAGGTAGTATATATATATATGTTTTTGCGGGACAGGTGTGAAAAAGATAAATTTACTACTATTATAATAAGTAAATACTGTTTTGAACATTTGTTGGAAAACCTATGTGCATCACGTAATTTATTTAAAAATGATCCAGTGTTACATATCTAAACATATATATACACAGTTGTGCTCAAAATTATTCATACCCTTGGTAAATATGATCAAAGAAGGTTGTGAAAATAAGTCTGCATTGTTTATCAATTTAATCCTTCATTCAAAAATAAAAATAAAAAATCTAACCTTTAATTGAAGTAAAAAAAAAAAAAAAAAAAGTGAAATTTAGGGAATATCACATGAAATAAATGCTAGAAATCGTATAATGGGCCGTGATTGGATCTTCCAACAGGACAATGATCCACAAACAAACACCAAAATCAAAACAAAAATGGGTCACTGAGAACAAAACACTCCAGTTACTGATGTAACCTCGGTTCCCTGAGATAAGGGAATGAGCGTTGTGTGTGGGATAGTGGTGTATTGTAACAAAGTAATAATACTTCGTTAAAGTACTTAAGTATTTTTTGGGAGTATCTGTACTTTACTTGAGTTTTTATATTTCAGCCAGCTTTTACTTTTACTCCACTACATTTCCAAATTAAAATGTATACTTTTACTCTGATACATTTCCTCGAAGCATATTCGTTACTTGCTACAAAATAGTCAGAAAAACACAGACAGCAAGAAAGCAGGTTTGACAAATCAGTGGTCTGGCGTCTGCAAGTTAGACTCCTAAAAACACCTTTGCTCATGTGTAAACAAGTGCGCGCACAACCACGGATTATTTAGATTTCCACTCAAGTCGAGTCTGGTGTGTGCGATACAGCATCATCAGCGATAATATGATAAGTGTTGTTGTAATGATGCACAATCTGACATTTTCAAGTAGGCTAGATCACCAAATCACACACAGAGTGCATGCACGTTGATTTATAAGTTTATTAAAACTCAAAATTCCAGGCATTCTAAATTGTAGACAGCAAAAATGCTTCTGTATGCTTTTTATATTTATATAATTTAATATAGTTAACTTATACCTATATCTATCTATATCACACAAAGAGTACCGTTTTTCTGCAGATATCACCATGAACACATTTAATAATCATTTTACACAAGTTCAGTAAAGCAATAAGTGACTTACATTTTAGACATAATATTGCTTGTTTTTGCTCAATTTTGCCAACGAAAATATTTCCAAACAAAGATCACAGCACTGTTTTGCATCTCTGAGCAATGGACGGTGTTTACTTATTGAATGATTCAGCTTTTTGAACGAATCGGTTGAATAAATGATTCAGTGATTCACTCATTAACACAGTCAAATGCTTTGTCTCTGAATGAATCAGTCGTTTAAAAGTCATTTTTGGGTAAGATATCTGTACTTCTACTTGAGTATGGCTTTCAGGTACTTTATACACCACTGGTGTGGGAAAACTCTGTACTGAAACCTAATTTGTTCACGTTTGTGTAGCTGCACAAACCAATGGCACTTTAGCCCACCAGAAGAGCGGAGCCGACGTGTATATAAGTTGGCTCGCAGTGTCATTTCGTCAGATCATTCGACTGAAGCGACAGTCATTGATTCGCGTGCAGCTTATAGCATGGCAAGTGATAACGCTCGTTCCCTTATCTCAGAGAATCGAGGTTATGTCAGTAACCAGAGCTTTCCCTTTTGAACGTTCACGTCACGTGTACGTGAACGTTCAAAAGAACGTTGTGTACGTGAAGGTTTTTTTTTTTTTTTTTTGTTAGATGGCGCCGCGTATGGCTGCCGTGGTGTGGAACGCTTCCATTCTTTTATTGTTTTTGTTTGTTTGTTCTGTGTTTAGTCATTCTCTTACTATCAGTTTTACCAGAGACGAACTACTGGACATAAGGCAACACACACCGGACAATTTTTTTCCGGTTTTTGATTATTCAGACACTTTGTTGGATGTTCTAGTCGGAGGGGCAGCGGTCCTAGTCAAACGCGCGCTCAGACACAAACGAGGGAAGCGTGCCGGCGCGCTGGTTAAGCTCCGCGAACGAGGCTTCCGAACAGCGCTCCCTAGTATCCATCTAGCGAATCTCTGATCCCTTCCTAACAAAACGGATGAACTACTTCTCACCCGCACAAACAAGGATTTTTCAAACTCTGCTGCGTTGTGCTTCACTGAAACCTGGCTGAGTGAAGCCATTCCGGACAACGCGCTTCATTTGCCGGGCTACCAGCTGTTCAGATCAGACCGCATCACGGAGTTAACGGGGAAAACGAGAGGTGGTGGACTATGTTTCTACATAAATGAAGGTTGGTGTACAGATGTAACAATTCTGAAGAAGATGTGTTCTCCTAATTTAGAGGCGCTCTCCATAAACTGTAAACCATTCTACTCGCCGCGGGAGTTTTCCTCTTTCATTCTCGTGAATGTATACGTGCCTCCGGACGCGTGCGTGCGCGCCGCGATGCAACAACTGGCTGAACAAATATCTGAAACAGAGCAACGGTACCCGGACTCTCTTTTAATCATTCTTGGAGATTTTAACAAAGCAAATCTCTCCCGTGAACTGCCAAAATACAGACAGCACGTTACATGTCCCACCGGGGACAGTAATATATTAGATCACTGTTACACAACAATAAAGGATGCATATCACTCTGTCCCACAAGCAGCTTTAGGACTCTCTGATCACTGTTTGGTTCATCTTATACCGTCCTACAGGCAGAAACTGAAATCAGCCAAGCCTGTATTAAGAACTGTTAAAAGATGGACTAATGAAACAGAGCAGGTTTTACAAGCTTGTTTCCACCTTACTGATTGGAGTGTTTTTGAAGATGCTGCCACCGATCTGGACGATCTCACAGAGACTGTAACTTCATATATCAGTTTCTGTGAGGATATGTGCATCCCCACCAGGACATTCTTATCATTCAATAATGATAAACCATGGTTTACTGGGAAACTCAAACAGCTTCGTCAGGCCAAAGAGGATGCTTACAGAAGTGGGGATAAAATCTTGTATAACCAGGCCAGGAACAGACTAACAAAGGAGATCAGAGTGGCTAAAAAAAACTACTCTGGAAGGCTGAAAAGTGAGCTTTCAGCCTACGATCCGACATTAGTTTGGACTGGTCTGAAGAACAATCACCAAGTACAAGACACCACCCCCACAGTCTGTGGAGAATCAACAACTTGCTGACGATCTGAATGTGTTTTACTGCCAGTTTGAAAAGGCCAGACTGACACCCAGCACCCGCTCTGATCTGCACTTCACACATTCACCTACCCCCCCTGCAACCCCCCTCCCTCCACCCCCCACCATTTTACCTGCGCTTAAACTCTGTGTAGAGGATGTGAACCAGATCTTCAGGAAACAGAAATCTAGGAAAGCTTCAGGACCAGACGGTATTTCACCTGCCTGTCTAAAAGTCTGTGCTGACCAACTGGCCCCCATCTTTACACAGATCTTCAACAGATCTCTGGAGCTGTGCAAAGTTCCCTGCTGCTTCAAACGCTCCACCATCATTCCCGTCCCCAAAAAGCCCAAAATCACTGGCCTTAACGACTACAGACCTGTCGCTCTCACGTCTGTGGTCATGAAGTCATTTGAGCGACTGGTCCTGGCCTACCTGAAGGACATCACTGGACCCTTGCTGGATCCTCTTCAGTTTGCCTACAGAGCAAACAGGTCTGTGGATGACGTTGTCAACATGGGACTGCATTACATCCTGCAACACCTTGACAAACCTGGGACCTACGCAAGGATCTTATTTGTGGACTTCAGCTCAGCCTTCAATACCATCATGCCTGACCTTCTCTCAGCCAAACTCACACAGCTCTCTGTGCCCACCTCCATCTGTCAGTGGATCACCAGTTTCCTGACAGACAGGCAGCAGCTAGTGAGGCTGGGCAAGCTCACATCCAGCACCTGCACCATCAGCACTGGCGCCCCTCAGGGATGTGTTCTCTCCCCACTGCTCTTCTCTCTCTACACAAATGACTGCACATCTAAAGACCCCTCTGTCAAGCTTCTGAAGTTTGCGGACAACACTACAGTCATCGGCCTCATCAAGGATGGTGACGAGTCTGCTTACAGACAAGGAGGTTGAGCAGCTGGCTGTCTGGTGCAGTCACAACAACTTGGAGCTCAACACGCTCAAAACAGTGGAGATGATAGTAGACTTCAGGAGAAACCCCCCTGCACTTCCCCCACTCACCATCATAGACAGCACTGTGACTGCAGTGGAGTCATTCGGGTTCCTGGGCACCACCATCTCTCAGGACCTGAAGTGGGACATTCACATTGACTCTATTGTGAAAAAGGCCCAGCAGAGGCTGTATTTCCTCTGCCAGCTGAGGAAGTTCAACCTGCCACAGGAGCTGCTGAAACAATTCTACTCTGCCATCATTGAGTCTGTCCTGTGTTCATCTATAACTGTTTGGTTTGGCTCAGCTACCAAAACAGACATTAGAAGACTACAACGGACAGTCAGGACTGCTGAGAGGATTATTGGTGCCCCTCTACCCAACCTCCAAGATCTTTATATCTCCAGAGTGAGGAAAAGGGCAAAGAAAGTCACTCTGGACCCCTCACACCCAGCTCACTCTCTCTTTGAACTGTTGCCCTCTGGCTGGCGCTACAGATCACTGAGCACAAGAACAGCCAGACACAAGAACAGTTTTTTCCCCCAGGCCATATCCCACCTGAACAACACATAACACACAACACATACTGTACACCTGCAATTAACTCAAACCATCATCTGTACATAGGACACATGCACATTCACAGTTCTGGCTATGGACATCTTTTTTTTTTCTGTATATTTTTATTACTGTTGTTTATAATTTATTGTCTATTCTCTTCATCATTAGTGTTTGTATTACCTTAATTATATGTTGTCTGCACTATGTTTGTACTTCTGCACTGGAAGCTCCTAACACCAAGACAAATTCCTTGTGTGTGTAAACACACTTGGCAATAAAGCTCTTTCTGATTCTGATTCTGATTCTGTATGGGGAACGCATCCAATCACGCCGTGCTATGAGCAGATACAGGACATCCGGCTCTGCAAGCTCAGTCCTGGAGCACTACCAAGGACTCCTAAGAACCTGAGCACATTGTGCTCCAAGCTAGTAGCTGAGAAGCACCAATATAACCAACTTCGCCCCAAAAGGAAAGAGTGGAACATTAAACAGACAGAACCCGCGCCTGTAAAGCAGGCTAAGTTATAAAATCTGGCAAATGTGGACGGCGACGACCAGCCAGTGGACGCACAGATCTCACCAATAGAAATTCCACTGGACCATGCCCAGGAGGAGTCCATCCCTCTTGTGGAATGGGCTCTCACACCTATAGGGCATTACAAGCCTTCTGAGATGTAAGCCAAGGCTAGCGCATCGACGATCCAGCGAGAAAGTCACTGCTTTGTGGCCGGCAATCCTTTATGGCAGGTTCCAAAGCAAACGAAAAGCTGCTCAGACTGCCTAAACAGGCTAGAGAACTGTAGGTATACTTTCAGAGCCCTTACTGGACAGAGTATGTTCAGACCCTGCTCACCATCTGTAATGGGGAGCGCCAATAGGGAGATCGCCTGAGCTCTGAACAGAGTTGAGAGAACATTAGGAACATAACCATGTCTTGGTTTTAGAATGACTTTACAGTCATTAGGCCCACACTCAAGACATGAGGCACTGATTGATAGTGCTTGCAAGTCACCCACTCGCTTAACCGATGCCAAGGCAAGGAGGAGGGCCGTTTTAAGCGATAAGTGCTGCAAATCGGCCGAACTGAGTGGCTTGAAGGGGGGCCCTCTTAGGGTCCGCAGGACTATAGACAAGTCCCAAGACAGCACGGTCTGAGGGCAAGGAGGATTCAGCCTCCTTGCAATCTTCAGGAACTTAACGATCAGGACTTTTCTGCCGATCGATTGGCCAGCTTCAAGAGAATGGTTCGCTGCAATAGCTGCCACATATACTTTGAGCATGGAGGGAGTGCGCCCCTTATCCAGCAGCTCTTGCAAAAAGGTTAGCACATAGGACACGTCACATGATATCAGGCCCAAACTTCGTGCAGAACACCAGTTAAGAAAGACCTACCATTTTAGGCTGTAAAGCCATCTTGTAGACGGCGCTCTTGCCTCCAAAATGGTATTGCTTACTCTCGCTGGGAGCTGATTAAGCTCCCGTCGAGGCACCATACATGAAGGCTCCACAGCTCCGGCCGTGGATGCCAAATCATGCTGTTCTCCTGTGAGAGAACATTCCTCACAGGAAAACAGGAGTGTTTCCCATACACAACATGAAGTGAATGTTCAAAAGGGAACCAAGCTTCTGCCAGGGCCGTCCCAGTTCTCGTACCTGAACCATATAGAAAATGAGTAGGGTGAACCGAAGAGGAGAAGCATCAACATGAAGCTGGAAATTTGAAGGGTCTGGAGTGATTATGGATGAAAGAATGGTCTTTGATCTCTTGTCAGATGTTCTCCAGACTCTTTCTATGTTTCTGTGTGCCATGTGCTCTCATGTCTATTGTCTAACCCTGACAACTAGACAACGTTTAACGAGAGTAGCCGGATGCAGTCGGGGGCGGAGCCATCAAGTCGGACACTTTCTGCTCCCATTAGTGACACTCACGCGGTGTTGCATACTCTATCACAGATGAAGTGAATAAAATGCAATATTTGTCAAATACACAGACATTTCAGAAACGTTTTCATGAGCAACAGAAACACTTTTTATACTGCTTAATACAGTACCATCTGTTAAAGACTAAATTTCAACATAAACATATACCATTTAAATACCTATAAAGTGGGGTAAATATCCTTTTATAAGTGTTTTTTGATAAACGTGACTCAATATAACATTGCGACTACAGTAAAAAAAAAGCTTTTACTGTTGTAAAAACACAGAGTTGTGAGCATTATTGCAATTGAGGGTGTTATAATAAACCTGAAACACACGTGATCGTTGTCATGCGGTGAATCTGGCCAATCGTGAAACAGCTATGTCGTCATCAGAGCTCCTGAAGTCGCTCTGGAGAAACTGCGCTGGCTGAGTCAGCCGGCTGCTTTCGAAACGCTCTCACGTTGCTTTGATGCCACACGTGACAGTCACGTGGCATCAGCGCCAACTCAAGTCGGACAAAATTTCTAACCGGCATGCACTGCCTCAAGTCAGAATTTGATCAATCTGCGCAGCGCTGCATTAAGTCGAATGCACCTATTGAACAAGGGAACCAATAGCAGTAACACATGAGGGCAAGGGAAACACATGACAAACCAGGAAACAGGACTAAACTACAAAATAGAAGACATGAAAACATGAACATGAAACAAAACCCAAAACCAGCATGACACTTATATACACACTCTTTTTATACACATTTTATAAAATTAAATTTGCACTTGTCAAATAGTTTGTCTTACCTTATTGGAGAGAAAACGACCAGCACAATGATTTGCTAACCACGTGTCTTTCATGCAAGAATTTTCTGGGGTTTTTTTGGGGGTTTTTTTCTGTGTGTGTGTGTGTAATAATGGATTTAACTGTAAACATCTGTTCAGCTATTGTGCTGTTTATATCTTTATCAAAGAAATAACACAGACAATATTAGCGGTTAGAGAATGGACGAATCCACACTTTGGAAGTCTACAGTAACAGACTATACAGGGTCTTTTGGCATACTCTTTTTTAACATACTATGGCAACATCCATTAGCACTTAAAAAACCTACAAAGAGTGTATGTTACTAAAGCTAATGTATCGTATGGATGTGCATTGGTTTGACTGTGGAGCCTGATGTACAGCAATAAAAGGGGTAAAAAAGTGGTCAGTTTTCCTTTTTGATATGCAAGCTGGTATTGGTATTGGTTTGAATTTCTTTAGAAGATAAAACAAAATGATCAGTAGTATAAATAATAACAAGGAATAATATATAAAACAAAACTTAAAATTTCACAGTAATACAATAAAATCTAGGTGCACCTTAGAATTTCATTTAATACTATGTTCTGTCATGAAATATATGATGTCCCAGCACCCATGGCAAAACTGTTTTAACAAATTACAATAACACTCTATTACAGAAACGTTTTTATAGCTGCACTCAGGGCTCTTTGTAGCTTCTGCAAGTTTTGGAATGGTTTCATGACAACATTTTGAAGTACTCATAGACTTTAGAGTAGAGTTTAAATCTGTCTTCAAAGTGCCGAAAGCGGAGTCTACAAGTTCCAAGTAATTACTTGGAGGAGAAAGCGGACTCAACTGTTTCACCAAATCAGCTGCAGTTGAAAAAAGTCTGTCCAAAATTTCCTTGAACTCAGAAGGTCAAAAAATGTAGAATCAGTTAAGATCAGCTCAACATTTGTGCGCCAAGTGTCAAAATCCAACTTTTTGGCAGGATATTAGGATCTACCTGGAAAATGCCTCATTCATGAAGGGGCAATAGAATATAATGGGGTCTGTTTACTTCTTACAATGTACTCCACATCTAGTCTTTGCACTTCAGCTGGGGTCACATCACCCAACATTATGTATATTGATGTATGCATGTCAACGTTAGGCCTCAAGGATGATAAACTAGATTGTAGGAAGAGAAGATTCTGTGACCGTGTCATTTGCAAAAGAGGAGATATACTGGGCGGGACTGCATCACTGTGTCTGGCCTAGGGTTGGCTCAATAACCAATTTAGTCTTTGGTACGATGCCAGAATTAAATACCTTGTTATTGATACTAAATATTGATACTAAATATGGATACTAATATTATTAAATATAATAGAGGTGACAAATAAATATAGCCTCAAACGATAAATTAATTAAAAACAATTTTATTAAGAATACTGCTGAAACTGCAGTAACAAATGTGTTCCTTTTCAAGCATAAATATATAAACAACATAGCAGCACTCGGTGCCCCATACTCAGTAAAACTTAAGTGATACAATTAAAATAGATTTATTATTATTATAATTATTATTATTATTATTATTGACCTATTATTGAATTACTATTATTGAATTATACGAAAAAAAAAGTGCAATCTTCCTATAACTTAACTTCTGACACACTGCATCAGAAGTTACGGCGCTATGGGAACATTAATACCACTCCACCGTACTGCAAGTCCCTGAATCTTGCAAGCACAGCCTAAACAATGAGCAGCACCTGAGTCCCCAGAGTGGAGTCCAATTTTAAATCATAGAACCTTACAAAAGTGTGGGAGCAGGACCAGCCCACCACATCAGAAATGTCTTGTAGGGAAATCCCTAGCAACAAGCCTTTTGAAGCAGTCATACTTCTTATTGAAGGGGCTTTGACAGCCATAGGTTAATGCTGTCCACATGCTTTATATGCAAGAGAAATAGCCTTGACTATCCACTTGCAACAATGGATTATTGAGATTTACACCACAGGGTAGCTCTGGACATAAAAGGCCAAACCCTTTTGGGGGGGGGGGGGGGGGGGGGGGGAGTGAAAGATTGTGCTCAGAAGACAGAAGCTCCCTCATGATGAGTTCTTCCATGGAGACCCCTTGAGGAGAGATATCAGGTTTGAGAACCAAACTTGGCCTGGGCAGAACTGCTTTACCATTATTAGATGGACCCTTTCTCAGTGGACCCTCTCTAGAGCTCCTGGGAGCAGAATGATCAGGGTCATATAGACATAGCCTTGGCCATATCTGCACCATGGCACCCAAAGAAGAGTATTATCCCTTAATCCTACCCCACACCTACAGCAACTTAAAAATAACCTTGTTAACTATTAATAAGCAGCAAATTAGAGGAGTTTTATTAACTCTATGAGCTAGTTCTAAACAAACTCCAGTGTTTCTGGTGGTGTTGAATGGATTCAGACCAACTTAAACACATATTATTGACCATTACGTTTACATGGTCAACAGATATGTTTGCGATTGGCTACAGTGCTCAACACTAAAAAACACATTCTAAATAGAATCCATCTTGTTCCTCAGTTGTCACATTTGCCAGTTTTGCATCAGTTTGGGTAACACTGCCACGTAGCGGTGAACTTCAGAAAATCTGCATATCAAGTAATGAAATGAGGAAATTATGATATTGTACAATTTGAAATATACACCTGTATTTTTCCAGTACCAGTATACTGCACAACCCTGTAGATGGCCACCATCTTAGTTCGTAATTAGCTCTCGTGACTAGATGCAGTTGCCAACAAATCTGATTCAACCTGTCAGGGGGGCATAACAGGAACTGTTAGCTTAGTTAATTCTTGATACAAAAGCTCTTCCAAAGGTTGCCTGTCTGCTTTGAAATTTCTTGCAGCCCTTCAGTAAAATTTTGGGTTGCACTACTGCTGGCAGCAGGTGTATATATGCTGCAAGGGACTTGGTACTGTAATTGAAATTTCTTGACAAAATTACAGGAAAAAGAAGTCTCCAATGCCTGCATCACTGTGACGTTTAAATTCAACAAGTTATCTATGAAACTGTAGGGTCTCTTGGGGTAATTAATTTGGACAAAACTTTCAGTTGAACCCTAACCTGCCAAGTACTTCTACACTTTATCTCGTTCAGTGTGCGTGAGATCAATAACTATCACAGCATTATCACACCTTAACTTTGCTCCACTTCCTAATTTACAGATTACAAAAAGTATACTTATAAAATTTGTTCTACACTACATACAATACAGGCTCCTGGTTGGCTCGCCAAATTTAGCATCTGTTATCACTTAAAAGAAGCTACAAAGAGTGCATGTAATTAAAACTAATTTATCAAATGGACCAGTATCAGTTCAGCAATGAAGCTTGACATACTGCAAAAAAGAAGTGGTCTATTTTCCTCTCTATGGTGCCTATTTTAGAACATACTTTAAATTACACCACATAAATGAAATACATCTATACAGACATTCTTCCACACTTAAAAAAATAAATGATTCACAGAAGAAGAAATAAAATAGAGAGGTCACTCTAAAAAATGCTGGTGTCACGAATATGGACCTGTTTTGTTGTGTTTTCCCTCCCCATGTGTTCCGTGACCCAGTTTGTCCCATGCTTGATTGTGTTCATGTCATCCAGGTGTGTTTTGTAATTACCCTCGATACCCCATGTATTTAGGTCCCAGTCTGTGCTTTCTGTCTTTGTCAGGCTTATACGTGAGTCATTTGCCGTTCCACGTGTGGATTTTCCTGTTTGCTGGATTCTAATAAATACTGTTCCTTTGATCCACATCTCCGTCGTTATCTTCGACACAGTGTGTGACAGAAGACCCGGCCCACAAAAAGTAATACTGTGTGTTTCCCCTATGTTTTGCTTCCGTGGTTCGTTCAGTGTTTTTTTTTTATTTCTCCTCCCGTTTTTCCCCCATGGATCCCTTCGACCCCTTATCCCATCCTGGATACCTCCTCCTCCTGTTGGAGCAGGGGTAAAGATTGCTCGAGGGCCATACCAGAATATTCCTGGACATTGTGTATCTTACCAGCTACCCGAACGACGCGCTTTGTGCGTTATATGACGCCAGCCTGAACCCCACGTGCAGAGCGCTGTTGTCCGAAAATGGCCCTCGAGCGTATTTCACCACCTTTGTGGTGAATGATCTCGCCGGTTCCACTCCGGACCCTGAGCCCAGAGCCCAGTCCGTAACAATTTTAGAGGTACCAACGATTAGTGGGTTAGAGGCCAATTTCTTTAAACAGTTTACAGAAATAAAAGGTATTGCAGCAAGAGTTATACCCTGTACCTGGACCTCTTCTAATTGCCGCCATGCAGGAAGGGAATCACATTTTGATTGCCAAATCCAGACTAAGCGCAGCTGAGCTGCACATAGATATAAATAAAAATCAGGCAATTTGAGTCCACCACTCTGAAAAGGCATACACAGTGAACTTAATTTTACCCGCGGAACTTTCTCGTTACATAAAAACCTAGAAATACTTCTATCAAGATCTTTAAAAAAAAGACTTGGGTAACACAGGAGGGAGTGCCTGAAACAAATATAAAAAATTTGGCAACACATTCATTTTTATAGAATTTACCCGGCCAATTAATGAAATAGGAAGAGATTTCCATCTATCCAAGTCCTTTTCTACACTTTTAAGCAGGGGAGCATAGTGTAAGTAATATAATTGAGACAGTTTTCTGGGTATTTGTAATTCCAAATACATGAATTTATCTGTATTCCAGACAAAAGGGAAATTTTTAAGGGACAATTGGGTAGCAGCTATATTAAGAGGCATAGAGACACTCTTATTCACATTAATTTTATAACCAGATATGATTCCGTACTCTTGTAATAGCGTTGACAAAGCTGGTAAAGAAGAATCTATATTTCTCAAATACAACATAATATCGTCCGCATATAATGAGATTGTAAAACCACTAATGTGAGCGAACTGCAATAGCTAAAGGCTCTATTGCAAGATAAAATAAAAGGGAAGACCGTGGACAACCCTGCCTTGTACCCCGCTCCAGAGAAAACTGAGCCAAAATCTCATTATTGGTCCGAATGACTGCTATTGGGTGGTTATACAGCATTTTGACCATGTTAAGAATTTTAGGACCAAAATTCATCTTTTGAAGGACTGTAAATAAATAGGGCCACTCAACACAATCGAAAGCCTTTTCGGCATCTAAAGAGATAGCAATAACAGGAAAGTCAACCTGAGAAGCAGAGAAAATTACATTAAAAAGTCTCCGAACATTGTCAGAAAGAGATCGATTTTGAATAAATCCTGTTTGATCCATGTTTACCAATTGTGAGATAACTTTTTCCAATCTTAAAGCAATAATTTTGGCAAAAATCTTGTAGTCTGAATTGAGTAATGAGATCGGCCTATAGGAGCCACACAAACAGGGGTCTTTACCAGGCTTAAGTAAGAGTTATCATAGCCTGTTCAAGAGAATCAGGTAAATGTTGCGTCTCTATAGCCTGTAAATACATATCATTTAGTGGTTTAATTAGTTTAGGTAAAAAAGCCTTAAAAAAATCCATAGAAAAACCATCCATACCAGGCGATTTGCCAACAGCTAAGCAAGATATGGCTTCTTGTATTTCGATCTCAGTGATGTCCCTCTCCAAACAGTCCCTGCATTCCTCAGTAAGTGAAGGTATGTCAAGTATATCTAGGAAAGAGTGTATTTTCACCATATCTGCACCCTGGGAGGTGTATAACAGCTTATAGGACTGCATAAATTCCTGATTAATAAGGTTAGGGTCTCTGATAACAGTATTATCCATTCGGCGAATTGCATTAATAGACCTCACTGCATCTTCTTTTCGTATTTGCCAGCCAATTTTGTCCCCATGCTCATAATATCGTTGTTTGGCTCTGAGGAGGATACATTCTGCTTCTTTAGTGGACAGCATATCATACTCAAGCTGCAATGAGCTTAGTCTCTGAAGAATATTTTCGTCTCCACATACAGAATAGTCCTGTTCCAATTTTTTAATGTCTTTGGAAAGTACATTCAGTTGACTTTGATATTTTTTCTTTTTTTCCAGATGAGTATGCTATGATTTCCCCCCTCAGATAAGCCTTTAGTGACTCCCAAATCACCCCCGGAGAGGCAGAGCCAGCATTAAAATTCAAGAAATTTTCTATATTGTTGTTTAAAAAAGGCTATAAAATTAAGGTCGTTAAGAGGATAGTTACTAAAGCGCCATCTTCTAATATATAATTTAGTAGTAGGGGTATAAATTGTAAGAGATAAAGGGGAGTGATCAGACAAAGTTCGTGGGAGGTATTCACGTTTCAACTAAGTGTTCTTGACTTTTATGTAGAAGAAAAAAAGTCAATTCTAGAGAAACTCTTATGGGGCCGAGAATAAAAAGAAAAATCATTTTGTTTATTATGTAAAGACCTCCATATATCTATCAGTTCTAATTCAGCCATCATATGTTTCAGAGCTCTTACTGTTGGGGTTAAGACAAAACCCTCAGTGGGTGATCTGTCTGCTGCATCTAAAACCAAATTAAAATCACCTCCAATGATTGTACAGGGCAAAAAGAGTTTAAAATAAAAATTATGGAAAAACTGAGGGTCGTCTTGATTGGGGGCATAAACATTTGCTATTGTCACATTCTCAGAAACAATATATCATTTAAGAATAATATATCTTCCATAGTTATGTTTAACCATGTGTTCAAAAACAAAAGGCACTCTGTGATTGATCAGAATGGCAACACCTCTTGAATGAGAACTATATGAAGAAAAAAATATTTGTCCAGACCACTGACTTAATAGCTTACAATGACCTGCCTCAGTCAGATGGGTTTCTTGTAAGAGAGCAATGTCTATCTTATTTTTCTTTAAGAACAACAGAATTTTCTTTCTCTTTAGATTGTTATTAATCCCATTAACATTCCAGGACAGATATTTATACTCTAAAATCAGTTATCTGTCAAATGAAAAGAAAAAACAAAAAAGACCCGGATGATCTGTCGGATGATGGGCTTTTAAGTAAGCCTCGGCGGCCTCTTTTGAACCGAATGATCGCGCGCCCTCAGGAAGATCCACTCTAAGAGTCGCTGGGTACTGTATATTGTAAGAGATATTATGGTCCCGGAGCCATCTAAGAGATGCAAATGCCTGTTTCTTCTTGTAGAGACCTGTTGACATATCTCGGAAGATCATGATTTTGGAATTTCCATATGCAAGGTCTTTTTTCAAAATCGTGATTGTATCTCTGAAACGAAGCAGTCTAATTACAATGGCTCGCGGTCTTTCGTGTTCTGACGGTCAGCGCTGAAGTGTACGATGAGCCCGTTCAATTTCAAAAGGCCGCTCCTGATCCATACTGATGATTTTAGGGAGCCATTCCTCCACAAATGACACTGCATCTTTTCCCTCAACCCCTTCAGGGAAACCAACAAGGCGCAAATTGTTACGCCTAGAGCGATTTTCAAGATCATCGACCTTATCTTTCAGAGTAAGTATTTCGTACTCCGCCTGTTTTTTACAGCAATGTCCGCAATGTCCTCGCGCATATTCACAATGGCTCCTTCAAATCCGTCTTGACGCGATTCCAGCTCACTCAGTTTTAGTCTCGTCTCCTGAAGGTCACTGTGTACTTTGTCAACAGAGTCACGAATTTCACACATACGCCTGTCGATCATGACTTGAAATTTCGCAAGTCCTTTCTCCAGTTCTGTCTGGAACCATTCAGGTGGCAATGTCGGGCTAGTCCCTACAGCTAACGTGGAATGATCTTCGGTAGTTGTTTCTTTCTTGTTCTCAAAGAATTTCTTAGGAGGCATCTTCAAAAGTTGCCCAAAGATGCCAGTCCGGTTCAGAAAAAGAAAAATACAAGTATATCCGCGCTTTACTCAAATTAGTGCAATAAAAAAGGATTTTGTGTGGGAGCGATGCTTCTCGCGTCTCACTCTGTGGCGGCCATAAGCGGAAGCCTGTTCCTGAGTTTAGCCCAGAGAGGACTCCTGTTCCCACGTTTGGCCCAGAGAGGGCTTTCGTTCCCGAGATAGGCCCAGAGAGGGCTTATGTTCCAGAGTTTAGCCCAGAGAGGGCTCCTGTTACTGAATTAGGCACAGAGAGAGCTCCTGTTCCTGAGTTTGGCCCAGAGAGGGCTCCTGTTCCTGAGTTTGGCCCAGAGAGGGCTCCCATTCCCGAGTCCAACACAGAGAGGGCTTCCGTTCCCAAGTTAGGCCCAGAGAGGGCTTTTGCTCCTGATTGCAGCCCTGAGAGCCCAGAGGCTCAAAAATGCCCACCCACCCTCCCGTTCCTGCCACCTCCACCGCTGTCGTCTGGCAGCCCCTCTGCTCACCCTCAGCCCACCATCTGTACGGTGCCAGCACTGCGGGTCTGCCAGTCTCCATCAATGGTGTGGCTGGAAAGTTGCCTTGGCTCTGCCTCCAGCCTCTGAGTCCCGGACTCCACCTCGGCCCGTCGACCCAGCAGCTCCACCATGGCTCCTAGCTCCCTCCTCTCCGCCGTGGCCCATTGTCCACCAGCTTCGCCGCGTTCCCTCGTCCCTCCGGCTCTGCCTTGATATGTTGTCGTCCATCCATCACCTAGGGACTCCGGCTGCGCCTCAACCCGCCGGCTCCGTCAGGCTCCTCCTTCCCTTCGGCTGCTCCTCGGTCCTCTGTCACTCTGGCTCCACAGCGGCCTTCCAGATCCCCGCCTCCGTATCGGTCGCCTGAGCCATCTGCTCCACCTTGGCCCTCCAGATCCTCCCCGTAACCCTGGCTCATCAGCTCTCCGTCTCCACCTCAGGCTCCTCCATCGGTCGGCCCCCTGGAGTCATCAGCCCTTCTTCCACCATGGCTCCTCCCCTCCATCGGCTCCACCGTGAGTCGTCTTTACAGCTGTGGCCTGGGTCCCACCTGGCACCGCCTGCTCCAAGCCCCTCCTGTCTCCTTCCTGGCTCCTCCCTCCATCGTCTCCACCAAGGACTCTGTCTGCCGACCCCCTCCCGGGTGCCCGTCCTCCTCCCAAGTTCCCACCCGTCCCTTCCCTGTTGTTTCTACGGCGCAAGGACACGCCCTCCGGGAGGGGGGTGATATGTCAGGAACACGGACCTGTTTTGTTGTGTTTTCCCTCCCTATGTGCTCCGTGACCCAGTTTCTCCCATGCTTGACTGTGTTCATGTCATCCAGATGTGTCTTGTAATTACCCTCGTTAGCCCATGTATTTAGGTCCCAGTCTGTGCTGTCTGTCTTTATCGGGTCTACATCGTCTTATACGTGTGTCATTTGCCATTCCACGTGTGGATTATCCTGTGTGCTGGATTCTAATAAATACTGTTCCTTTGATCCACATCTCCGTCGTTCCCTCCGACACAGTGTGTGACAGCTGGGTTATTTTTTTAACCCAAATGCTGGTTTCAGCCCATTGGGTAATTTTATTGGGTTGTTTTTAATATTTTTACCCAGGTGCTGGGTAGTTTTTCTGTAACTCATTTGCTGGATCATTTTTAACGCTGCATTATTATTTTTTTTTCTATCCAACCGCTGGGTTGAGTCTGTCTCCAGAGAAACAACTCAGCCGCTGATTTACAGTCAGAGTGCGGGCTTTTTGAGTCCTCTACAGGAGAGAGTGGTTCTCAGCGCCACCTCCAATTTGGTGCACTTCTTCAGCAATATAAAGATTTGTATACATTTTATTTAATTTATAAAGTCTTTACTGTGCTGTAAATTGTATTATTTTATGCAATGCAACATAAGGACGAGATGTTAGTCAGCTGCGTCAACAGCGGTCACTTCGCATTATGGAAATGCCTTTTGCCTTGCATAACATAAATGGTTTTATTAGTTATAGTACTGAGTTTAAGTTAATTTGATGTTAAAATATGTTCGCTAATCTCAGTACTGTTTGTTTATGGGCAGGTTTTGGAGTCAGTAATGGCATCTTTCAGCTACGAATGAAACGTGAATCTGCAGTCTGAAGTTTGCAGTTCCCCCACGAACAGCAGCCCTTCACTGGCTCAGATTTCGGGTGACACACCGGCATGAGAATTAGCACTATTTCAGTGAAAAGTGATTACAGAGGACGGTTGAATACACTAAAAACTAAAATGCTACTTTTAAATGTTAAATTTTTTTATGTCTAAAATGCTTGTTAAACGAATTTAAATGTATGTAATATTGTAAACTCTGCTGTATTCACCCAAATAAATTCAATTTGTATTTTGTCCATGTGTTCTTGCTTAATAATAAATGTTCATCTTTTTATTATTGCTGTTGCCTCTAGTAATTCTCTGTCTGTGTGTGTGTGTGTGTGTGCGCGCGCGTGCATGTGTGTGTTTTAAATTTCCAGTCCATTTTAAGCCAGCAATATAATAATTTTTAAACAATAGATGACTTAAATTAAACAACCCAGCATGTTTGGTAAAAACATTTAACCCAACCAGCTGGGTCAAAATAACCCAGCATGTGTTATGTCCAATATTTACCCAGCGCTGGGTTGCCAAATAACCCAAGTTGGGTTATTTTTAAACCAGCATTTTTTTTTTTTTTTACAGTGTAGGGGTTTATATAAAAGAGAGAGAGAACATATTCAGCTAAATGCCAATGTTCAATACCCATAACACACAATAAATATTGAGGCTAAGCATATCCCATGATTCACACTGTTCAGGAACTCTTTAGACTTGAAATGTCAAGATGTTGTTAAAAACTTTGAGCTAAATTAATTAGACATTACATACGGTAATACATGAAGACTTCAGTTTGATTCTGTTCCTCACAAAATAAATATTATATAATAAGTAATGGTTAAATGATTACAGGAAATTTAATTGATTGTATGACTTTAAAATGCAATCTTGTTTAAAATGATGCAATCCTTTGAAACAAACTGGCACTAGAACACAGAACAGAATAAAATGTTAGATTTTCAGATTACGTAAATGAGCCAACTACATTAAATAAATGCTAATGAAAACATCATAATTGATCATAAATACAATAGAATCAACCAGTTAATTCCATGAAATAAATATTCAGATTAAATAAGGATTTGTAAATGTGTAAAGTTGTTCATACATAAATTATTTACATTTAAAATGCTGTCAATATGTTATTATTGTACATTAATGTGTCTAAGCAAACATAAACATAAATAAGCCATAGATTACCATATGTTACATAAAATACATGCATGTTTAGGATTATGGTTAGTAGAACAAGTTAATTTGTACTTGAATTTGTAAGTTATTTATAGTCAGCAGAATGTCTATTGGGTGACCATCAAAATAAAGTGTAAGCAGATAATAAGCAGACAGTCTACTAATACTCTGATGACTGGTAATTGATATGTACAGTAGATGCAAAGTTACAAGTTACTTATAAACAGAGAGGGAACCAGCATAATAAATTTTATTCCTGCATGTTTTTGTAGGGGACTGAGGGGCAAACCAGAGCACCTGGTGGAGGCCCACACCAACATAGGGAGAACATGCAATCTCCACACAGAATGGGCTCCTGGCTCAGCCAGGATTCTAGCTAGTTTTTGCTATGGATCAAAAGTGCTCACGCTTGATTTGTTAATTGATTGATTGATTGATTGATTGATCGATCAATCTATTTAGTTACTTACCCAGTGGTGCCAGTGAATATGTTGGCATGGCAAGTAAAATTCTGAACTACTGGGCCAGTATATATAAAATCTTACTGTTTCCTTTGGCTGAGCACAGTCTTTTCACACAGCATCTACTCTGCACAGTAATTTGTGTCAGGGAATCATCACAGTGATTGAAGCATTTTATCTAATTCATGCATAGATGCCCATAAAGAATTTTACAATATTCCTGAAAAGATATTCAAATTTGAGTCTTTTGCAAGGCATGTGTGGCTTGGCAGAGTCAGACAGTATGTGCGTCTACAGCTGGGTTCAATGAAGCAGGCTCACAATAAGCTAATGGCAGCAGCAGCATAGCACATAGCATAGCATAGTTAATGCCAATCTGAATTGCCCTGTGTTTGACCTGTGGACTGCCTAGTGAATCTGTGGCTAGTTTACAATGAACTTGCAATGAACAATGAACTGCTGCTTTTTAAAGCGATGCTCAAACATCTAAAGTCATTCCAATTCATTTACAAATCTCAGTGGAATGACTGCAATGCATACTGTAGATGTCTCTTCAACCACAGACAGTTTAATGTTGCATTAGGTTGATTTATTATTAACCATGCATTGTGTGTACTGTATCAATGTTATTGTTTTACACATGTCCCAGACTTTCAACCTTTAACTATGAAAATCCATCATTTAAAATCCTATTATTAAATCTATGATGGCATAAAGAATAGACTGAATCTGACATTTCAATTTAGACATTTCAATAACTATTGTGTGCAAATAATTTACATCTGTTACTTCTGAATATATCTTTAACATATTTAATCTCCCTACAAATTAGGACTGCATTCCTTTAATGTTTAAATGTGCATGATGGTAGCAACACCAAGGCCAAGTTTTTAATTCCCATAGAATATATAAACAAAAATGTTTATCATTTGAATTCATGAAATTAAATAAAATGTACACCTTCAATGTAAGTTGCTTGGGCTAAAAAGCCAAATGCATAAATGTAGATGTCACATTTCATGTGTGATATTACATTTATTTCATTGTAGGTAGTAGTAGTAGTAGACATAGCGAATATTAGCCCAGTTTCTCATCTCTTTATGAGTGCCATTTTTTCATTTTAGGGTATCTTCAAATGCTATCTGTTACTCTACAAAACATCTCATGAAACTCATGCAGAGATAACACGACCAGCCATTAAGAGACTAGACAACACTAGTTGCCTCGACCAGGCTCAAGACATTAATGCTGTGACAACCCCTGCTGAGAAAATTCTCTCTCTTCACCACATACAGTATAGCCCTATAAATGTGAAAGACAGAGAAAGAAGAAAAATGAAAACTGTGTTTTCAGGATGACTGACTATCCATTGACTTAATGAGATTTTTATAATCGCACTATACCAATGTCCTGCGCTTACACTGGAAACCCCCAACCTTCCCTCTTTATGACCTACAACAGTTATAAACTAAAATGCAATTTGTTCCTGTGCTTTAATTGAAATCGTCAGGGCAACTTTGGTCATCTGCCAAATCTACTCATTTATGATCATGGAACCTTGTTCAGGAAATGGTTTGTTTTCTACAAAACCAACCAAATAATGAAGCAGATGTCAACAGCCATAAAGCCCCAAGGGATATGGACACAAGAGCCTGTTTGATGGAAAGCGCATCCCCCTGCTTAGCAACACGTGACCAGTATCTTGACCTTTACTTAGAATGTTTCCTAGTTACCACTTTGACGCTCAGAAACAGAGTGAAGCCTCCTCTCAAGCTAAAGGAAGGAGGGGAAAAAAAACAGTGTACAAGGATTAAACATCAAAACAGGGTAGTAATTTGTCTGCACAGATAGAGTAAACCATACATTTTATACTTGTATGAGATTAGTGTGTCAGTGTTAGAGAGGCTGGACACCTCTTTAGGTCAAGGCAAGAGCACTCTCTTATATACCGTATCTTAGATTGGTCTTGTCTTTCTGTCTTTCTGTGATTTTGGTGCTCCACATATAACTAAGTAAATATTGATTTTTTTTTTCATCCAGGCTGTTGTGTGTAGAATCTATTTATAAGATCGGAGCAGACTCTCAATAAGATCTGTCTGGAAACCTGTCATGGTATTGAACATGCGGAAGAGGCTTGTCATATTAGCTGCCTTCAATTAAAATAAGATGAAATGTGTTTGTTCCTAAAATGATTAATGCAATTTATAAATTGCAAAAAAATGGACTGAGTGATGTATGAACCCAGCAGGCACCAAACGTCTATGTAACATCAGGTTGACGTTGGACATGACATCGGCCAGAAGTTGCATTTTGGTTGAAAATGAAAATCGAGTTGACGTCAATTTGACGTTGATTTAACTTTGGATTTTGGTTACACAACCTAAAAACAACAAAATCTCAACGTTAGCTGACGTCGGTATTGGACATCAATTTAACATTGACATTAGACGTTGAATTTACATTGAATTTTGGTCACCTGACGTCACAACAGAAATTTAACCAAATATCAAAGTCTTATGACGTTGTGTGCCTGCTGGGAAAGCACTAATGATACAAGGTAGAGACCATCATTCCAGGTCAGGGGTCACCGGACACAGTGGAGGGCCAGTGTCCTGCAGAGTTTAGCTCCAACCCTATTCAAACACACCCGAACCAGCTAATCAAGGTCTAGGTATACTTGAAACTTCCAGGCAGGTATGTTGAGGCAAGTTGGAGCTAAATACTGCAGGGCACTGGCCCTCCAGGAACAAGTTTGGTGACCACTGTTCTAGGTCTTAAAGAAGAATACACATGCCTACTACGTAATAAAAAAAATTCTGATTGGATTATTTCTAATTTAGCTCAGTAGACTGCCCAATATCAAACTGAAGTGAAACAGAAAATCAAAGACTGGAAACAAATTTAATGAATAAATGGACATTAAATTTAATGAATAAATGGATGTGAGCACATTAACAATTGGATGGAATGTTCCATGTCATTTATGTAATCTAAATGTACAATATAATTGTTATTTTTATACATACTTTAATACAAAAAAAAATAAATAATATATATATATATATATCTGAAAGGCTATCAGAAGTTATCCTGAGCAATTTATTGAGAACATTTACTGCAAACTCTTAGAATAATAAGTGTTGACTGTGGCAGAGTATCAAGCCTTACTGTGATGAAGGAGGATAATCTGGAACTCTTTTCTTTTCCCTGCAGCCAGCACGACTCCGATGACGTGAAAGCCTCTCTGCATTTAAAGCAGCAGCTGAGCTATGGTGTACACTAGAGACTCTTTGTTGGTTGGTTTCTGACTTCCTCTATGGCTCAAACTAGAGGACTTCTCGGGTCCTAAAATCCGTACCCGACCCGAATCACTTCTTACCTGAACCCGACGTGCATAAACATTTTTTTTTTAAAAGATAAACCCGACCCGAGACAGACCCAATGAAATTAGACCCTAGTCCAACCCGACCCGACCGCATTTATTTTTGAACCCGACTGGACCCGAACGTAAAGGCATTGATGTGTGCACAGCCTGCCGCCCCGCATCGGTCCGGAAAAATCCTGGGGTCCTGCTGACTGATTTGGCCGCTGCTCCATTACTTTCATTCAGTTTATTTACTTATTAGCCTATTACTTTATATTTTTGCATGCCTGATGGATACATGTTATTTCTGAGTTTGGCTTTCAATTGTAACCAGTGGATTTAAAATATAAACGTGATAGTTTTATAAAAATTAAATAGATAGGTTAATAAATCATGGATTTGCTAGTTTTGTCTGCAACGTTAGCTACCTCATCTCCGGTGAAGGGCTTCTGCACACGAAAAAAAGAAAAGCCTTGCATTGACACGCAGCGTAATGAAGTGAGTGGATTTCCTGATGGATCTCATATCTATAAGATGAATTTCTGAGGTTACAAACTTATGTTCCTTTTTTACGTGCGTTTCTCAAAAATGAACTTAACATGAACGCACAAGTAGGCTACACATCTGGGAAAGTTTATAAGAATTCGGGTCAAATCGGGTCCATTTGGGAAAAGCACATTCATTTTAATTACCCGAGACCCGAGGCTGCTAATACCGAACCCGACCCGTGTCTGAGGCACTTGTAGAAGTTTTGGACCCGAACCCGCTCGGGTCTCGGGTCGGGTCTCAGGTTTTCGGATCCAAGTGGACCCGTGAAGACCTCTAGCTCAAACATGTGGCTACATATTTGTTGTTAGTGTACAGTCTTATCAGTTACTGAAGTATTTTTTTTTTTTTCTTTCAAAAATGGAACTTGTTTGGAGGTGGAGGTGCTACCCAGAACAACAGGAGAACCATATACAGTGGGTACAGAAAGTATTCAGACCCCCTTAAATTTTTCACTCTTTGTTATATTACAGCCATTTGCTAAAATCATTTAAGTTCATTTTTTTTTCCTCAATGTACACACAGCACCCCATATTGACAGAAAAACACAGAATTGTTGACATTTTTGCAGATTTATTAAAAAAGAAAAACTGAAATATCACATGGTCCTAAGTATTCAGACCCTTTGCTCAGTATTTAGTAGAAGCACCCTTTTGATCTAATACAGCCATAAGTCTTTTTGGAAAAGATGCAACAAGTTTTTCACACCTGGATTTGGGGATCCTCTGCCATTCCTCCTTGCAGATCCTCTCCAGTTCTGTCAGGTTGGATGGTAAACGTTGGTGGACAGCCATTTTTAGGTCTCTCCAGAGATGCTCAATTGGGTTTAAGTCAGGGCTCTGGCTGGGCCATTCAAGAACAGTCACGGAGTTGTTGTGAAGCCACTCCTTCGTTATTTTAGCTGTGTGCTTAGGGTCATTGTCTTGTTGGAAGGTAAACCTTCGGCCCAGTCTGAGGTCCTGAGCACTCTGGAGAAGGTTTTCGTCCAGGATATCCCTGTACTTGGCCGCATTCATCTTTCCCTCGATTGCAACCAGTCGTCCTGTCCCTGCAGCTGAAAAACACCCCCACAGCATGATGCTGCCACCACCATGCTTCACTGTTGGGACTGTATTGGACAGGTGATGAGCAGTGCCTGGTTTTCTCTACACATACCACTTAGAATTAAGGCCAAAAAGTTCTATCTTGGTCTCATCAGACCAGAGAATCTTATTTCTCACCATCTTGGAGTCCTTCATGCGGGCTTTCATGTGTCTTGCACTGAGGAGAGGCTTCCGTCGGGCCACTCTGCCATAAAGCCCCGACTGGTGGAGGGCTGCAGTGATGGTTGACTTTCTACAACTATCTCCCATCTCCCAACTGCATCTCTGGAGCTTAGCCACAGTGATCTTTGGGTTCTTCTTTACCTCTCTCACCAAGGCTCTTCTCCCCCGATAGCTCAGTTTGGCCGGACCG
The DNA here is from genome assembly GCA_039654775.1 of Spinibarbus caldwelli. Taxonomy (NCBI): domain Eukaryota; kingdom Metazoa; phylum Chordata; class Actinopteri; order Cypriniformes; family Cyprinidae; genus Spinibarbus; species Spinibarbus caldwelli. The sequence continues at coordinate 13,361,510 of CM077226.1, read as the reverse complement.
CCAGCTCTAGGAAGGGTTCTGGTCGTCCCAAACGTCTTCCATTTAAGCATTATGGAGGCCACTGTGCTCTTAGGAACCTTAAGTGCAGCAGAAAGTTTTTTGTAACCTTGGCCAGATCTGTGCCTTGCCACAATTCTGTCTCTGAGCTCTTCAGGCAGTTCCTTTGACCTCATGATTCTCATTTGCTCTGACATGCACTGTGAGCTGTAAGGTCTTATATAGACAGGTGTGTGGCTTTCCTAATCAAGTCCAATCAGTATAATCAAACACAGCTGGACTCAAATGAAGGTGCAGAACCATCTCAAGGATGATCAGAAGAAATGGACAGCACCTGAGTTAAATATATGAGTGTCAGAGCAAAGGGTCTGAATACTTAGGACCATGTGATATTTCAGTTTTTCTTTTTTAATAAATCTGCAAAAATGTCAACAATTCTGTGTTTTTCTGTCAATATGGGGTGCTGTGTGTACATTAATGAGGAAAAAAAACGAACTTAAAAGATTTTAGCAAATGGCTGCAATATAACAAAGAGGGGGGTCTGAATACTTTCCGTACCCACTGTATATGTCAAAACATTTAAATACAACATAAAATTAAAATTGTGTACAGCTTTGTTGTGAAGCTTTTATACCATGACTGTTAGCTTTAGTGCTATCTTTACAATAATGTAGTGTAGGATATTCCTAAGAGTTGACCAATTTAAATTAAGTAAAAGCCATCTTATACAAAAATGGACCAAAAATATTTAATGACACATCTCACAATGAGGATATGGAAATTTTTGTCCAATCAAATGCTCTCTAGATTTAGAATATCAAATGCCCTCCCTCAGAATACCATATGCCTAATAACATTGGCTATTTAAAAACTTTTGAAGTAAATTCACGAAAGAAGTCTGTGCTCATCAAGGCATTTCATGGGTCTTTAAAGCAACATCTTTGTTAAGTAATGTCGCTGGGAAATTACTATGTATCTCAGCTTTAACAGTACCATAGGCTAACAACAATGGATTAGATATTTTCATAAGAGAGATAGAAGAGCATCCAAGCATCTTAATGAGCTTTGTAATCTAAATGAAGTGGAATGTACATTCAGAAGCAACCTTTTTAATCATTGCTTAATTTATTGTTTTTCATTGTTACCTACATACAAAAGAGCCTAATTAATTACCTGGCTTTGGGCTTGTCTCATCTTGTTTCTCAGGGAAACGAAATGCCCTCTGCAACATTAACACCGCGGTTACCAAACATTAGTGGCACAGATATTTTAATTGTGTGAGAGGGGAGACCTTTCAGTGACCTGTCTTCACGCATCTGATTTAAGATGAAGGGAGCTTACAGAAAGAAGAAAGTGCTCTAATAGATACATTATTCCTCTTGGCATTTCAGATGCAACTTCAGTTGTAATTACCAAAAATGTGTGCACTAGCTGTGACCTGACACCTGGGAAGAGCCAAAAAAGGTGTCTGGATTCATGCTTTCCACTATCACTGAGGATTCCAGCAGCTGGAATTTGCCTTTGGTGCCAAGCGATCCCAGAAAATGTGTGCCCATATAGCTGTGTACAGGTCACTGTACCACTGCAAATCATCCCAGAGAGCAGACCTTTTAATGGTGGAAGAGTTAAAGGGGCCACAGAGCAACTGCAGCAGTATGTGGCTGAGAAGAAGTTTAGTCTTTAAGAGAGCTGCCCACTGAAGCGTTAAAATCACCTTTGAGGTCTGAGTAACCTCAGAGCTGTGTGAGATGAAAGCTGAAATCACATTGCTCACCTCCATGTATAGGGCAATAAACACAGAGGTCTGCAACAACACATTGTTAAATGCTTTTGTTTTAGAGGCCAAGATGTGTGTGGCCACAATTCAAAATGAACAAATACTCCAAAACCCCCCAAAACTATTTATTTATTTTTTTTAAAATGTTATTTCACATCCTATCTAATGTTGTCTATTGAAACAATGTCAAAGTCTATGAAGACAAATATAGTGAATGTAACCATGAAGGCTACGGTATAATTATGCACAAAAAAGGGTAAAATCACATTACATTATAACACTGCAACTTTACAATCTAAAAGTTAAAGTCACTAAACAAAAAAAAAAATGCAAAACACAAAAGCTCACACTAACTATATTAGGCTATTTTGAATAGCCCATTACAATAGTCACTTTACAGTTACTGCTATCATAAAAATACATTTACTTCTACATACGTCACAATTATTTTCCAACAAAAAATATTAGCAAAATGCATATTTTAGTCAGAATTATTACACTCCTGTTTTATTGCATTCTGTCTGTTTGGCGCACATGGGCATGCAAATGCTTGCTCTCTGAAGTATGTGAAGTTTAGCGGAGACCCATACAAAGCACTGCACATTTTGTATGTCTCCCTTATCAGACACACCCAATTCAGGTCTTGCAGCAGAGACTGTCTTACTATAGGGTGGATTCTGATTGGCTGTCAATGTTTTTATCATTCATCAGCTGGGAGTAAAATCTTTCTTTAAAAAAAAAAAAGATTCAAGTGATATTATTCTTCTGTGTCGTTATCATTATAGATGTAGTGTGGACTTCACTAGTGTGTGAACATTAGTGTGAACAGTCCTTAGGGCTTATACGGGATTCTATAAAAAGCCTAAATTGCATAAAGAATTTTCCATACTCACAGCACTACATCAGTGAAAGCTAAACTGGATTACAAGTGGTTTGTGAATATGACACAGTTTTGCTGAAATATTTTGGGAAAAGTTGGAGCATTTGCTGTATAGAGGATTCAGATGGGGTCTATGTATTGAGCACTTCTCTATCTGCCCTTAATCTGGAACCAAGCAGCGATATTGACTAACACAGGAAGTAATCCCTCCTTACACGTCTGACATTAGCCTTGTTTGTCTTTCACCATATGTCACCTACTCCAGAGCGACAAACATTGAGTCTTATTTTAACACAGCATATCATTAGCTCCTTATATTCTCCATTCAAAGATTTTTATTCAATTTTACCCAACTAATGGCAGAAGTTTATTTATTTACTTATTTTTATTTTCTTTCCTTGAAAAGTAAATTATTCATCTGTAATAGGAATGTGCAGAATAGCTAGGCCAGACTTCTGATTGCTATCTTAATTCCCAGGTCTAGTCACACATTTGCAGCATTTTGATTAATGTTGAAAGTAATTATCCTCACTGGACTTGCAGGTCAAACATGGGGTGGCTCAGCTGCCATGGGAATAGCACACATATACTTTATATAATCAACATGATAGAAGTAAAAGAAAGCTGGATAATTTGAATCTTATAGCAGAAGACTGTAAAATGCTTTTGTCAAGTAAAAATTTACAGTTACATCTTTACACCTGACATAATACACTGAACAGGGTTCAATTTTGTCATACGTTTGGACAGCTTGAAAATTCAAAGAAAATAAACATCTGATGGTTTATAATTGCTTGGGAAAGCTGCTTACAAAGATGATCTTATATAAAACACAGCAGAATAGATTCAGTTAAAAATAAATAAGTAAATAAATAAAAGCTTGACTTGCCATTTCTTGCCACTTATTACTGACTTGCCAGTATTACTGATCACAGTTTCAGAGTCTTCCATGAGAACTGGTATTGCGGTAAAACAGTATCCCTGATGTGAAATTTAATAAATAAATAATTCTTCTTTTTTCCTGTTCTCCGCATTCTCCACATAAATATTTTATCTTTCTGGAATTCTTTCATTTTCAGTAAGAATTCTCTGGCCTTCTCACTTAATTCTGGTATGGAGCTCTCTCTTAAAATCATTTCTGTCCATTACAGGAAAGCAGCTGACTTGACAAATGCTAAATTGCTTACTAAAGGTGACTCTGATCCACAATTCCATTTTTTCACTAGAGGCTGTCCCATACATCAGTATGCATACACCTAAATACTTGACTAAAGTATTGTTATTTCTCCTTCCAGTCATTCTCATGTTACTCATTCCCACTGACTCTCAAGAATACACCATCTGAGATGTATCAGGTAAAAGGCCTATGACTGAAAACAACCTTAGGTAGCCGATAACACACTCGTCTTACCTGATCCCAGGGACAGATGATTCCTCCAAAAAACATAAAGAGGTAACCCATGGCAACCAGGCAGGCCCAGATCACCAAGGAGAAAACTCGGAGCAGCTTCTTGAAGATGGACTCGATGCAGACCAGAACAAAGATAGTGAGGAAAATAGCCAGCGCAGTGGGGACAGTGATTACAAAGGCGATGTGATCCTCGATATCCTGCAGAGAGATTGCAGTGTTACAAAAAGTACTTTAACTGCACCTTTCAACTGCACCTGCACGACAGCCACAGGATAATAGTTTACTAGATAAACTAGTGACTGCCAATGAACCCAAAGAACTCTCAGACACTTCTGTCAAAGTGGGGAACTGAGCAGTGACCTTTGCTGGTTGATTTGTTTCTCTATATGTTACACAATGCCCTTTATACTATTATGCACAGTAGTTATAACAACAAATATAATGTGCGCAGAGCCACAAAATAATTACACATTAAGCATTTAATTATTATTTATTATTAACATTACACAAACCCTTCAGCAATGCAATACACTGGTAGGTAAAGACATTTTGTATGTACAGTAGCACTAATTCATTGGTCTCCCCTCAATTAACTGCTTTAGCTTGTATTATTGTCAACAGTAATTTGATTTGGATAAAAGCATCGCCTAAATCAGGTTTCAACAATTCTAAGTTCCATCTCAAATTTAACACATCTGCCGGTAATTTTATAATCCTAAAGACTTTGGTTAGATTTTACAGGTGTGTTTGATTTGAGATTCTGCTGGACAGAGTTGGCCATCCTTATCCTAAATCAGGAGTAGGCAAGCTCGATCCTAGAGAGCAGCAGTCCTGCAGATTTCAGCTCCAACCCTAATCAAACACAACTGAACAAGCTAATCAATGTCTTCAGAATTACTAAGGCTGTGTCCAAAATCACACCCTTGTCAGGATTCGCCCAATAAACGCAGGAAGCATGATTTGCAAACATTCAGTTCATTATAATTTTCCCATTTTTTTAAAACATACACTTGGCCATACATAAAGAAAATAAAGACAACTGCACAAATAAAGAAAAGAAAATGTGGAGTTCCAGGGCTCAGATGTTAACAGTTGGGATCCCCAACCCAAAAAAAACTCCCTTAAACAAAACCCAGCCTTTATATTACCGGGACCGTACCATTAACAAATGACAAATGGGTCACCCACACACAAATACATTCAAATGACTTTACTACCTAAATTAGATGAATTCACATTGCATTTAGAACAAAATAAATAAAATTAATACCATCCATAAATAACAAATCATGTAAATAAAGAACAACATAATTTGTCTCAGCTCATTGTTTCACCTTCCATTCACCAGCGTGCACTCCAGCGAATAGAAAATAATTATAGGAGTTACCTGTCCTCCTTTAGCGTGCATAAAGATGACAACATAAACTACCTAACTAAGCCCATAAATATTTAGACAAACTAAAGAAACGTACAAAAATAAATACAAATTTACAAAGGAAGAGAAAAATAGAAAAAAGAAACATCAAAACCAATACATAAATAACTTATCAAAACAAACATTTATAACACTTAAATCAAACACATTTATGAGTGGCCTCAGTCATCACACCCCTATACCCTTAAACCTTAGTGGACATTATCGAGTGCACTCAATTCAATCCCACAATGCACAGCAATAACGAGTGTACAACTGATGTATGCTTAACAGCTAGAGAATACCCATAATGCACTGTGAGAGTCGAGCGCTGAATGAATTGCTGTGTTTTGCCAGAAGATGGCTCCCAGAGCTGAATCATCCATCTATTCATTTTACAAAGCACTCATCCTTGGCGTACCGCGTAATACAATACAATTATAAATTCATTGTAAATTGATTATTAAATTGCTTAGTTATGGTTTATACATAATTTCCATGACAGAGTTCAAGATAAATCCTTCCATCTTACTACTGGAGCTGCCAGTTTGCAAGTTTCAAATGATTATTAAACAGCAAGCACAAACTATGCAAACGCGGGAGTCCTTCTGGTGCACTCAGCGTCCGAATTCACATTTCATTTACTCCTTCAAGTGAACTGTATTAGTGATCTAATGTAGGGAATAGTGAATGAGGGTATAGGGGGCGATTTCGGATTCAGCCTAAAGCTTAAGGAAGGTGAGGTTTTTTTTCAGGGTTGGGGCTAACTCTGCAGGACTTCAGCTCTCTAGGACCGAACTTGCCTATCCCTGTCCTAAATGAATAAATGTAAATCATTAGGATTTATTTTATGGGAACAAAACAATACATGAACATCTAAAGCCATGTCTATAATACTCAATGCTATCGTCTGACACAATAATGTAATGCTTTGAATTATCTTCATTTGGTAGTTTTTCTCAGCAAATATAGCTAAATCCAATTAACTATGATTCATTTAATTAATCAGCATATCATGTAATTAATTTGATAAATTTTAATTGATTGACTGTTTTAGTAAATACAGGGCACTGCGATACAAAATTTAACCCAAATTATTATTTTTTTTATATTATCTGTATTTTAAATTTAGTTGTGCAGTACAAACTAACAAATACATACTGTACATACACAGTATTTATTTTTTGTCTTCTTTCCCAGTACAAATATCCTAAACAAGTTCCAGCATACTGTAATAACATTAGGAAAATGTACATGTACATAGAGTTCACTGCAGTTTCCAGAAAAGAAGTGGAAGTACAATGTGAACAAGTTTTATTCCTTTATACACAAATTATTATTATTACAGGGGCATCATTTCAGAAGTGAGAGGAAATGTCAAATGTAATACCTTTTTTATTTTATTTATATATTTATATTTATATGATATATAATTATTATTTTGTCCAATTGACAGTTTGTTTGTTTGTTTTTCCCCTTATCTCTTACTTTTAATTGGCTACTGCTGGACAATAACCAATAATTTGTATCACACAATATTTTTCTTGTATTTTCCTAATGAGAATTTTTAATGATTGGTTTATATATTACACTTTTTATACCAACACTTTTTTTTCCAGTAAACGTTACTATTTATCCAATATATTTTATAGTTTCTATACTGTTTCATATATTTTATTTATTTATTACCTGGAGATGATTTGAAAAACAAACCATACATTGTTGCAATTATGTGTTCATTGTTTTCACATTTCATCAAAACGTTTCTGCTTTTTATTCCGTATTTATACAGTACCTGGATGCCTTTGTCGATATCAAAGCCACTGGAAGGCAAGCCTGCAACCTTTAGCCAATAGAGCATAACCTCTTACCATAACCTACATAACCAATGTCACATTACTATTTAATAAAATATGATTAATATTGCGTATTGTGTATTGTCTATTGTGTATTGTGTATGGGGAAAACTCCAGTTTTACTTTGTACTGAAACCTTTGTTCACGTTTGTGTAGCTGAACAAACCAATGGTGCTTTAGCCTGCCAGAAAGGGTGGAGCCGACCTCTATATAAGTCTGCTCGCAGCGCCATTTCATCAGAATCTTCCCCTTCAGTGACGAGGAACATCTCTTCGCTGACACTGCAAACAAGAAGCTGAAGAAGGAAGAAGCTCAGCCTGCAGCTCTCCGCCATAGAAGTGCCCCGGCAGAGGATGAAGCGAGAAGCCTTCCCCTGCGGCTTTCCGGCAATTTAAAAGAGCTAGCGACATTGTTGCAAATGTTGCACCGCGAGTGTGGCTCATGCAGGGAACCCTGCAAGAGACAGAAGGGCAGTGAGTGCGTCTGGGCAGCACCCACGCAGGGAATGAACACTCACTGAGACGGAATGCTCTCACTGAGAGTTTGAGTCTCGCTCTTCTCCGCTCGCATATCGCCTTCTTCAGTGAAGGCAGCCCCACTCTCCTGTTTCTCCTCTCTCAGCAAGGTCGGAGAAAGAAACAGAGGAGTCACAGAGCTGAGCAACTGAGTTTGAGTGATCTCACGCCAGCACAGAGCCTGCGTGTTCACTCTCCCTCCAGCACTTTGATCCGCCGATGTGTTTTACACATGAGGATCAGTGCCTCTTGTTACGTCGAGCTGCTCAATCCCTCTAGGCGAATCAGAAATGCTGTTACTAATGATTCTTATCGCTGACAGCTTCGCATTTGTGTGTGTGTAGCGGAGGCCAGGGCTGGACTGGGCCAAAAAATCAGCCCTGGCATTTTTGGTCCAGGCGGCCCACCATCACCACTATAAATATATATATAAATAATATATGATATACACTACAGTCAAAGATTTTTGAACAGTAAGATTTTTACTGTTTTTTTTTTTTTTGTTTTTTTTATATTTCTCTTCTGCTCACCAAGCCTGCATTTATTTGATCCTAAATACAGCAAAAACAGTAATATTGTGAAATATTTTTTACTATTTAAAATAACTGTTTTCTATTTGAATATATTTTAAAATGTAATTTATTCCTGTGATTTCAAAGCTGAATTTTCAGAATCATTACTCCAGTCATATGATCCTTCGGAAATCATTCTAATATTCCGATTTGCTGCTCAAAAAACATTTATTATTATTATTATTATGGTGAGGACAGCTGAGTAGAATTTTTTCAGGTTTCTTTGATGAATAGAAAGTTCAAAAGAACAGCATTTATCTGAAATAGAAATCTTTTGTAACAATATAAATGTCTTTATCATAATTTTTGATCAATTTAAAGCATCCTTGCTAAATAAAAGTATAAATTTCTATAATTCAAATAGAAAGCAGTAATTTTAAATAGTAAATTTTAAATATACTGCTTTTGCTGTATTCAGGATCAAATAAATGCAGGCTTGGTGATCAGAAGAGAATTCTTTAAAAAAAAAAAAATTCAAAATCTTAGGCTACTGTTCAAAAACTCTTGACTGGTAGTATGTAGCCTATCATTGCATCTAGTTGTTTTGGATGAGAATAAAATGTCAGGTCCGACAATATCATGTCTTTTTTTATTTAAATCTAGATTTATTCGCATTGGCAAATGGAAACCTCTATGAACACACTTAACTTGACAAAAAAATAGCGGGGGATGAATTTACGTTTTATTAAAAAGTGTTTGCGTATTCTAAACTCATGGCGCACGCACACATTAGGATAGGTTAGATGTCTGCCTCCGTTGCGAGTCCCTATCAAGCACTTTACCAATTCAACTGCTCTCCTCTCCTCCTCCTGCCTGGCTCTTTGGCCCGCATCATTCACCGCAGAGCAAGCCTGTTCTTGATAAAGCTGCTGTGAAATCGTGGGAAAAGCCAACGAGGAAGAAGTTGGGGTGAAGCGATCTTTGTGTAGGCGGAGCAAAATACTTCATCGCTCATCTATAGCGCATTGTGATTGGGTGGTTTACACTGTCTGTCAATACAGGAGACAAACCAATGGGCCACTGGCTGCTCGCTATACCTGCGTGATGGTCCTTGGCAAAAAAACAAAAAACAAATAATAAGAAAAAAGGGCATTCTGTCGGCCCCTTAAGTGCGTCGGCCCACTGGGAAAATGCCCGGTATGATTATCAATCCAGCCCTGACGGAGGCTGCGCTCACTAAGACAGGCTGCTTTCACTACGAAAGCATGAGACCATCCCTGCTTCGCTCACAGATCTCCTTCTTCATTGAAGGCGGCCCCGCCTCTCCTGCTCTCACATTCTCCCCTCCCAGTTACCTTTGAGGAAGAAAGGGTGAACTCACGGGTTTGAGCGATCATGCTTGAGTGTTTTCATGCCGGCACAGAGTCCCCGCATGCTTCACACTCCCCATAGCATGGAGTAGAATGCTGTCACCACTGATTTCATTTCGCTGACAGCTTCGGATTTGAGCGTGCCACTCGCCTGGGCCACGCCTACACTGAGGCTGCGCTCACTGAGACAGATCGCTCTCACTACGAGAGTTTGTGTCTCACACAGCTTCGCTCATGGTTCACGTTCATCAATGAAGGCAGCTCCACCCCTCCCCTCGTCTGCTACGAGTGGATCTAAGAGAATGCGCACAGCACTTTGATTTGCCGGTGTGTTTACACGTGAGAAGTGCATAGACACGGCTCTTTCCCTTCTGAGGCAGATGGGAATCCGCATATTGAACTACCTCGACGACTGGCTGATGCTGGCGAGATCAGAACGGGAATTAGTCACTCACAGAGCGCTGCTACTTGGCCACTTGGAGCGCCTCACGCCGGAACAGTCCCTGACTATTCAGTGACTGGCGGTATTCCTGAAACCAAGGACATCTCGTCCCCTCAAGGTTTTCCAGAGGCTGCTCTGCCTTATGATGGCCGCCTCCTCTGCGATCCACTTGGACCTGCTTCACACGCAGCCAATATTGGCTCAAAGCTTTAGTCCCGTCCCAAACCATCGCTGTGTCAAAGCTGTGGCCCTTTGGACAGCTTCTCGCCTGTCTCAGCCAGGCGTGCAGTTGGGACTGACCTCCAAGAGGAAGGTGATTACAACAGATGCTTCAAACTCAGGTTTTGGAGCTCTGTTGAAGGGCAATTCAGCGTCCAGCTCCTGGTCAGCCCAGGAGGGGGGCTGCTTGCATATCAACTGCCTAAAATTTCTGGCAGTTTTCCTGGCCCTGGAAACCTTCCCACTGGCCAATAGGGGGCACCACGTCCTGGTCCAGTTGGACAACATGACAGTGGTAGCCTACATCAATTGTCAAGGCGGTCTGAGGTCTCACTCCCTTTACAGGATGGCTCAACACCTATTTTGGGCACCGAACGAACTCCTTTCGCTAAGAGCAGTTTACGTGCCAGGTAGTTTGAACCATGGCGCAAACATGCTGTCCAGAGGCAATGTAGCTCTGGGAGAATGGATCCTACATCCTCAGAGAGTTCAGGAAATATGGTCTGTCTTCGGGAGGGCAGAGGTAGATCTCGTCGCCTCAGAAGACAACTCTCAGTGGCCAACTTACTTCTTGATACAATGGGACGCTCTGGCCTGATTGGCCCAGTGCTCGCCTGTACGCCTTCCCCCGATAGCCCTGCTTCCTCAGGTCATCAATCGGGTCAGCAAAGCCAAATGCTCAGGCAACTCTCTCAGGCAAAAAGCATGATTTAGCATCCCTGGCCGGAGCTCTGAAGCCTTCATGTATGGAGCCTCGATGGGAGCCTATGCAGCTCCCAGCAAGAGTGAGCGATTCCATTTTAGAGGCTAGAGCACGTCTACAAGATGCCTTTACGCCCTTAAACAGTCAGTCTTTCGTGACTGGTGTTCCGCACAAAGGCTGGATCCGGTCTCTTGTGATGTGTCCCACATTCTAACTTTCTTACAAGAGTTGTTGGATAATGGGCGCACCCCTTCCACACTCAAAGTTTATGTGGCAGCTATAACAGCGAACTTGCCTTGCAGGCATGGTTTCTGTCTGTTTAATCTGCCTATTTCTCCCTAAGGGTGGAAATAGTTATATTTGTAGTCCTCAACTGTTGTTTGGGACTCAGTTGGCTAATGTTCTTTAGGGGCTCTTAACTTAAGTGCTCCGAGATCGGGCTAGCAGAGTAGGTCATTCTGTATCTTCTCATAGCACGGCGTGACCGCTATTGGCATTAGCATTGGTCAAGCGAGTGGGTGACTTATAAGCACTGTCAGTCAGTGCTTCCTGTCTTGAGTTTGGGCCTAACGACTGTAAAAGTCATCCTCAAGCCTAGACATGGTTACATCCCTAAGGTGATCTCGATGTTCAGAGCCCAGGTTATCACCCACCTAGCACTCCCTGTCACAGATGGCGAGCAGGGTCCTAATGTACTCTGCCCTGTAAAGGCTTTGAGAGTGTATTTTGAGCACTCCAGCCGGTTCAGACAGTCGGAGCAGCTTTTTGTTTGCTTTGGAGGCCACTCTAAAGGGCTGCCAGTTACAAAGCAGAGGCTTTTCACTGAATAATTGACGCCATAGCCTTGGCTTATGCCTCAGAAGGCTTTCAATGCCCCATAGGATTGAGGGCCCACTACACCAGAGGAATGGCCTCCTCCTGGGCGTGGTCCAGTGGGATTTCTATTGGTGAGATTTGTGCGGCCACCGACTGGTCGTCGCCGTCCACATTTGCCAGATTCTATGATTTTGACATCCCTGCCTTGCAGGCATGGTTTCTGTCTGTTTAATCTGCCCATTTCTCCCTAAGGGTGGAAATAGTTAGCTGTGGCTTGGGACTCAGTTGGCTAATGTTCTTTAGGGGCCCTTAACTTAAGTGCTCCGAGACTGGGCTAGCAGAGCAGGTCATTCTGTATCTGCTCATAGCACAGCATGACTGGATGCATTCCCCATGCACAACGTGCGAGAACATTTGAAAGGGAATGCTCCAGGTACTCACATAACCTTGGTTCCCTGAGAAAAGAGAACGAGCATTGTGTCACTGGCCATGCTATAAGCTGCCACTGTTGCTTCAGTCGAATGATTCTGATGAAATGGCGCTGTGAGCCAACTTATATAGAGGTCGGCTCCACCCTTTCTGGCAGGCTAAAGTGCCTTTGGTTTGTGCAGCTACACAAACATGAACAAATCAGGCTTCAGTACAAAGTATAGGAGTTTTCCCCATACACAATGCCCATTCCCTTATCTCAGGGAACCGGTTTTCTTTCTTTGGTTTTCAGGTTTTGCCTAAACTTAGACTTGAATTGTAATGACTATTATGTGACCATATGCCTTACGTTGAAAAATGCACCTTAATGAATAATGGACGTGAATAGAATTATTGTATTATATTGTATGTTGTTTAATGAAAATAAAATGTTCTTTCTATTGCTTTCAAGTTTTAGTAAATTTGAAATCTAATGACTTGTGACTGCTGCGTGTGATGACGACATATCACTTTTTTTTATTTTAAAAAAAAGTATAAAATAAATATTTTAATGAATAAAAAGGTATTCTTTTTATGGCTTCCAGATTTCAACAAAATAAACTATATTTATAGTGATTAGTACCAGTGTATGCCCATTCATGCTGTTTTTATTTTTATTTTTTAATGAAAAAAAAAAGCTAATCTTAAATTGCAGTGACCAGCAATTCACATTCTTTTTTACTGTGCAACATAACCTGTAACTGACTGTTGTAGAACTGTGAAAGCCACTGATGTCACAGCCATTGAATGATTGGCTGAGGTGCCTCATGTGATCCAAGTTAGCCGTTACGCTTTTTCCAATGATAAGAATACAGACCCTTTCATCACCCAATCATAAGCCAATCTCTGCTCGGTATTATGGATTTCCTGGCATGTCACAAGTTATTATTTCTTTGAGACCGTGTTGGACTTTCTGCACCCTATGGCTTTGAGTATAAATGAAATACACACTTGCCTGGTAAAAGTGCAGGGGAACGAATTTACGTTTTAGTTGGGCTCCTTGCACAATTCTATGACCTCAAAACACCTCTGTGTTGTAAATACAGTTATGATACAGTAAGCCTTAACAATTCCAATGCAATCTTAAGTTGAACAACAACATAAAATAATATAAAATGTCTAGATTCACTGCTGAACTCAGGTGAAAATTAAAATACACTCGGTAAGGTTAACAGTTGTTAATGAAACTTTAACTCCTAAAACAACAACTTTTTTTTTTCTACTGACAAGTTTAATGCTGATATACTAAAGATGCATGCATCAACAGAAGATTGCCTGCACAGAGACAGATAAATGCCTACTTTCATTATTGCTTCTTTAGCCCCACCCACTCATCTGTTATATGGACAGACAGAACAACTACTACAAAAGGATATCTGGACTAAAAATAACAACTTTCCAAAGGATTCGAATGTTAGGAAAGTGCTTGTTTATTTTCAACTATGTGAATATCTCAGCAAAGCATTGCTTGTTTGTTCCGTTCATTTCAACCAATTGCAATACAATGCAGGCTTTGCAAATAAAATTTCATAGAAAGATATGGACCTGACAATGACACAATATGTGATTCTGTTAATTCTACAGACATTTAAACATTCTTTGTCGCAAAATCGTTTATTGCTGTTTAGTCTATAAGTGACTTGAGTTCTGTACTTTTGCCAAAACTCACATTAAAAGTAATAACACTATATATAGGCTACTGCTTTTATTTACATTGTGTTTGCACTGTGTATGATGAAAGCATTTGTGAGATTCCAGAAAAGAGATGCAAGATGCATTACTGTGATTAATTTTATGCAAAGTGAGTAGATCTATATATACAACGTTGTAATCAATATTTTCAGTATTAGTTTATTTTAGCAGCTGTAATAGTACAAATGTAGTAAAAGACCTCAAAAAAGTTCCACACGTAATACTTATTTCTAATGCAAAGACATTAGCCAATCATTGCAGTGGTCATTTACACTAGCCCTGAAAAAGACTTGAGAGAGACTCGCTCATTTAAATAGTGAGATCAAATAAAATTAGCATCAAATCCCATCAAAATGTTTTTTTATTATTATTATTTCTAATGTATTTCTTTATTTTTGATGTAAAAATTCTGACATAAGTGCACCTCAAGAAACATTGCAAAGTATAATTAAAAATGCAGTCATGACTCATTTAATGCAATCGACATTACATAAACATCCTTACACTCTATTCATTGAGTTGACTTCATTGACTTCACAACCCTGGCTTTGACGACCAAAGTTTTAGATAGTTATCTGAAAAAGCACATAGAACAGAACTACAGCTAAAAGCATTTATTTGGTTCAGTAAGTTGCCAGCCTATTACCTATACAGTAACTGCTTTGCCAGGTGCCCATCAATCTTTTTGAGTTATGATATAGAACAGGGGTAGGCAACGCCGGTCCTGGAGTGCCAATGTCCTGCAAAGTTTAGCTCCAACCCTGAAAAAAAACCTCACTTGGCTGTAGCCATAGTAATTCTGAAGACCTTGATTAGCTTGTTCAGGTGTGTTTGATTAGGGCTGGAGCTAAACTCTACAGGACAGCGGCACTCCAGGACCGACATTGCCTTCCCCTGATATAGAATTATGATATAGAAATCAAAAGAGTAAGACCACCAATGCAACTCCATTAACTTTTTGACTTTTACATAGATTAGTGATGGTTGCATTTTTCACTTATTTTCCATAATTCGAAAGAATGCTTGAAGGATTGTATAGTTATTTTACAATTATAATTTTCTTTTAGTGATTTTTCCTTATGAAATTCAGTGTACAATTATTGTTTTACCTTTAGTTAGTTATCTTTTTTCACTAGCTTGCTGCATTCTAGGATCATCTTCTTAGTGAACAATACATGTCATGCTATCTTGCCATTTAACTAAAACAATGTATCTCAAATTAACATAAATTAAGTTGCCTATCTTTTGTAACAAACTTATATAGATCAAGTGTGTGATGCCATACAATGCTCTCTCTATAGAAAGCTCAGGTTTTGGAACAGAGCTATTGACTAGTGCATCAAACTGTAACTCAACATTCTGAAAATGAGCCCACAATACACATGAGACTCCAAACAGGGACATCTAAATGGATTCAAGCTCTAATCAGGTGCCTCTTATGGTTTCAGTGTTTAAAGAGCCCAGGATGCCTGTGAAAAGCCTTGTCACCCCATTGCACTATAATTACAGCCACAAAGCAAGACAGCAAGACACAGCCTGATTATCAGCAACATTTTGTGCAATCATTTTCTCACTTAAGAGCAACACTAAACCTCTGCTGTCACCTCTCTATCCACACTCTTCTAAAAAGTGCTACAAAATGCGTTGTTAAAAGTCATGGTGTTGATTTTGATGGCATCTCATCTGGCTGTTTCACAGCCATAACATTTGCTTCTCTTTTCTGTAATCCCCACTGTTGCTGCCAAATTCAACATTGAAGAATTCATTGCCGGAACACACAAAACCACTAATAACATGAGAAAACTACCAAAAACTCATTCATAATTGATGCTGCCCAGCTTTAGGAACACATTATAAATGGAATCCCTGATGAAAATTGCAGGGAAATTCTATCAAGATGGATGTAGGGTCCCTATTACAACATCAAGATGTTATGGTAGCACTATTCTGTCTGTTTTGTCATAGAGAACACAGAGCAAGCCTGCAACTGGCAAAACCCAAACACACAATCTTCTACTAAATTCCGCAAAGCATGTAGGGTGAACGTTAGTCCTGCGGCCACTTATCGGATGTGTGAGGCTGAGTGAAAACAGGTCATGGGGGAAGCAAATCATCAGGGATTCAGAGTACGATCATAAAAAAAAATGCCCTGGGAGTGCAATCGTGCTCCAAGGCTTTTTTCACAATCAATGTGATGTGTGCAACCATGGGAGTCACAGAGAGCATTGCGGCAACCCAAGGCAGGCTCAACAGCCACTGTGATGTGAGATTTAGGTCAGGCAGTCAAGACAAGAAAGAAAGTAGCGCACGCATTGAGAGTGTGTATCTACACAGGGGTTGATGTCATACTGTGAAATGTCGCTTACTTATTCACTCCCTGATCTCCCTAATGCATTAGAGCTGATTTAATCAGGTGAAATATATACCACTCACATTTCCCTGTATATTCCAGATATTTTTAACATGACTGGCTTTAAATTTAAGGGGAAAAGCAAACAAATTTCAAACAGCATGGCAGAAACCTGCTCAAGTATCCTGTCAATGTGAATTCTGCTTTTTATGCAAATGATGATGAAAGTACCTCAACTTCTGGGAAACCTGTGTAAACTGTCTCAGCATGTGAGCCAGCAATATATGTACAAAACTCTAATTCAGACACCGTGACAACACTACAGCTTGTGTTTCTCTTTAAGCTTCATCTACAAATGGCACATATAGAATCTTGTATAATTTCAAACTCTTGAATCAGTGGTGCTATTATGAAGTAGCAGCACAAAACCCAAACATCTGATTACCAGAATGTTAGTTTTGAAATTAGAGTCTGTAAAATAAATAAATAAATGCATACATAAATAAACTATGCTCTATACTTAAATTTACAGAGTTTATTAGATTTACTTTTTTTTTTTTTTTTTTGCATATAATACAAATTCCACAGCTAATGGGCAATACACAATCTTATTTAACAATAAGTTTGAATTCACAAGGATTTTCATTTTGCTCCAGCTGAGCTAAATTGAATAGGAGTCAAAAATGAAAGTAACTGTTGGCAGGTTAATAGTTTCTACTTAATCTGTTATGCTCAATTACCCATGACGATGTCTGTTGTTTTTCCAAATGTGTTCCCTTTCCTTCCATACATTGATTATTTTCCTTGCTGCTTCTTTATCACAGAAATGATGCTTTGAAGAGAGTGATTACACTAAAAAAAAAAATAAAAATAAAAAAATTTAAAAAATGCTTATCTTACTTAGATTTTTTTGTCTTGTTTTCAGCCAAAATATCTAAAAATTCTTAAATCAAGAGGGATTTTCTAAACAAGTAAAAATTATTGTCTTGTTTTCAAAAAAAAAAAAAAACAAATAAAAATTAAGTGAGTTTTCCTTAGAACAAGCATAATAATCTACCAAGGGGGTAAGCAAAATAATCTTATTTCAAACAGAAAACAAGATTATTTTGTTTACCCCATTGTCAGATTATTTTGCTTGTTTCAAGCAAAAACTCACTTAATTTTGACTTCTTTTTCTGAAAACAAGACAATAATTTTTACTTGTCTAGAAAATCCTTCTTGATTTAAAATTTTTTAGATATTTTGGCTGGAAACAAGACAAAAAATCTAAGTAAGAAAAGCATTTTTTGCAGTGTGCATACTGCATAAGGTAAACAAAGACATATGGTTGCTGCAATCAGTACAAACATTGTCAACTGACAGAAACTTCCTCTAAAGTGTGAGGTTTTTGGACACAGAAAATTAATTTTCTGATACACCTAGTGCAAGAAAAATCCAGGTGTGGGCTTGTAGAAGGTTCCTTAACTGTTTTAGAAACCCTTAAAGAAATAAGCACTAAGAAATAAGATACATTTACATTTTCCTGTGTCACTTTCTCAGTACAGTAGCAACAGAGCTTTCTCCCTCAATCAACCCAAACACTGTTTCCCATCCCTTTCTGCAATTTCCCCAGTTACCTTCCCCCCAGTTTCCAAACACTCACCAGCCCAGAGGCGAAGAAAACAGCCAACAGAGCCAGGCAGGCACCCATCACAATGAGGAGCAGAAAAACAATAAGTGGGTGCTGCTGGCTCATACGATGGTACGAATCATACAGCCAGTCTGGGGACCTCTGTTTATGGCCATGCACACCTCCTCCTCCTGTTACATCTCCTCCTGTCCAGGAGCCCCTCTCCAGCAAGTAGCTCCTCTTACGCATGGCCTCCCTCCACATGGAGCTAGTGTTGTGTTCCTCTCTGTTGGGTGGTGGCTGGGGTTTGTGAGGGTCGCGCTCCTCTTCACACAGGTCCTTCAAATGGAGCACTGATGCTCGGGCTGTGGTGCGCGGCCGGTACACCGGCAGGATGGCTTCCACTGTGGTGCGCAGCATCGCTCAGGCAACATGTTGAACTGCAGACTGTCAGAGTGAGAGTGAAAGGAAGCAGTGTGTGTGCGAGTATGTATGTGTGAGGGAGAGAAAGAGAGAGAGAAAAGGGGGAAAGGGAGGGTCTGGATTGAGGCAAGGAGCGAGGGAGAAAGCAAATGTGAGAAAGACAGAGAGAAAGGCCAGACAGAAAGGGATGGAGGGGTGGAAAGAGTTTCCTGTCAAGATGATGCATCAGGTTTTGTTGGTACATCAAAAAATTATCATCATATACTGATCCTTAAGATGTTTCAGCCCTGCATTATTTTCTTTCCTCTGTGAAACACACAATGAGTTCTAATGTAGAAGCTTTCATTTTCCGTATAAGGAAATGGTTTGTAGTTTATACCACCAAGCTCAAAAAAGCACCATAATAGTATCATAAACATAGTCCGTCCTTCCCTTGCGCTGGAACTTTCAAATCTCATTTAAATAGAGTTCTTTTGCTGTTGTGTTTTTCATGGTCACGTAGCACACAAAAGGTGTCAGCGATGACACACCTGGCACACCTGGCACAATGGGGGGGGGGGGGGGGGGGGGGGCAGGTCTCTTTCTGCATACATTAAGGCAGGGGCATATTGTAATCTAGTCTAGAGATAACAAAAGATGTTCAGATAGTAAAGGTCTGATTTTCTTGACAAGTGGTAGGAAAATCCTTGTGCCTGGATGATAGGTCCTACGGAGCCCCTTAAGTGACATGGTGGTGGGAAAAATTCAGGGTGAGTGGAAAAAATTTGGGGAGGAATTAAATAAATTTAAAAAAAATTTTTTGCTTTCTCTCGCAAAACTTTTGCATTCCTTCGCAAAACTTTTGCGTTCTCTCACAAAGATATTTGCATTCCCTCGAGAAGCTTTGTGTTCCTTGCAAAACTTTTGCGTTCTCTCACAAAGATATTTGCATTCGCTCGAGAAACTTTGTGTTACCTTGCAAAACTTTTGCGTTCTCTCGCAAAAAGATATTTGCGTTCCCTCACAAATCTTTTGCTTCCTCTCACAAAGATATTTGTGTTCCCTCGCAAAACTTTTGCATTCTCTCGCAAAACCAGTTGAGTCTTCTTTAGTAGAAGATTGAACTCTTCCTGTTTACTTTACAGCTTGCAGTGGTTACAGCTCTGTATTTTCACAATGGAGCAGTTCAGAGTTTTATTTTGAACTTGGCCTCACATATAAAGAAATACAGTCAGTGCTTAGTTCAAGGCACATTTTGGGACATTCTAAAATGCTTAATGTGCCTTAATGTTTTAAAACAGTGACATTGAAGGACCAAATTCAATAATAATAAATACTGATAAAAATTATTAAGCTAATATTAATAACCTTATTAATAATATTACTATTCATAAAGCAGAATATGAACGCATGTTCAGAATATGAACGCAACGCCCTGCACATTAAGCCTTTTCTCCCATAGAAAACACTTAAGGTAGGCTAATGAAAGGTTCATACAGCTCGTATGTTCACAATGGAGTGGTTCATAAAGTTTTTATTTTGAACTTGGACTCAAGAATAAAGAAATACAGTCAGTGGTTAGTTCAAGGCACGGTTTTAGGACATTCTAAAATGCTTAATGTGGCTTAATGTATTAAAACAGTGACATTAGAGGACCAAATTCGATAATAAATACTAATAAAATGATTAGGCTAATATCAATAACCTTATTAATAATATTACTATTAATAAAGCAGAATAGCCAGGAATATGAATGAAACACCCTGTCCATTAAGCTTCCCCTTCTAGGGAACTCAACGCTGCATCCTGATGGACACTTTGGGGAATGCTGTCTGCGTGACCGGTGCCTGAAGCATGCGTAAAAGAACTTCAATCCTATTGGTCCACGTGGCCAGTGACGCATACCCGAAAGTATAAAAGGGCACCTGCTGAATACGTCACCAACTTTTGTTGTCTTCGGAGCCGTATGTCTGTTGAACGTGTGTGAAACATCATCCTGGTGAGTCGAGCAGCGCTTTGAGGAATATGTGCCTCCGTGTTGGGATTCTAACACTTGAGGGCACATTCTAATCATTTCGTCTTTGTCTCGGCGACCACGTGCTCTTTGTGATGAGTCCCTTTACTGCACTCGGCTCACGTTTGTTCCTATTCCCGAGGGATGCGGGGCAAAGCGTTCGCGTCTCGGGCCGTTGCCGCGGCTTGGTTTATCTCAGCTCGCAGCGATTGCTTTGATCTGTTGTGTCTGCATACCCTTTACTATCGGGTTGCCTGATGCCGTGGATATTGCTTGCGTTGCTATAACGATGAAGTGTGAGCACCAAGTCATTTTTAGCAGGGCGTGCGAGATCGCGGGCGGAGCTATATTCAGCTCATCCGTGCCTCTCTATTATGCTTGTTATTGTGTGTGGAGAGCCTCGCTGGGCATGGATATACTGAATGCTCTGTGGAGTGAAGCTGTTAGCTTTCTCTTCCAGGGTGCTTCAGTAGTCTATAGTGGTTATGGGGAATGTTCCTTCCTGTGTTTAGCTGGGTGATAAGTGAACAGTCTCTGCTCAGAGTATAACCATCTGCAGATGATTATGCTCCAGCTCAGGCTGTTTTGCTTTGGAATATGGCAGTCTGAGGACAGCCAGCCATGTTCTAGCCAAGCGTTTATGCCTGGGTTTGGTTCCCCTTGGGCACAAGCTTTCTCAGGTAAGCGCTGAAGTCTTGTTTGGAATCTGCTGTCTGAGGATAGCTGTGTTCCAGCTCGGAGACTGCTCCCCCTTGTGGGGTCTATAAGTAGTGGTCTCCTTGAGTCCTTGCCTAGACTGTGCTGTCTCCCCTGTTCGGGTTTTAAGTAGATGGCCCACTTCATGGCCTGGGCAAACTTCAGCCTTATCTGAAGGAAAGGCTATTTGAGGATAGCTGTGTCCAGCCACCTAGTGTTTTGGCCGTTGCTTGCATCAGGCTTTGATCTGGACTAGTGGGTTTTTGTGTTTGCTTCTTAGCGAATCATTACTATGGTCTGGATCTTCCTATTCTGAGACTCTGGTCAATATATCTGTAAAGACTCACTAGCCCACTGTGGGACTGACATGGATTGGGGACCTTAGTATAGCCACCTAAGGGTGGTTATATTTCAGCCATTGCCATGGCAGGACGAGCTTACTTGGATACAGCTTTCTGGGGCTGGCTGTGTGTGTTAATTTGCCCTTTCCTGGAAGCGTAGCTATCTGAGGATAGCTATGTGCTAGCTTGGTGATTGCTCCCCTGCTTAGGGTTGTTAAGTAGCGGTCTCCTTGGGCCCTGCCTAGATAGTGCTGTCTCCCCTCATAGGGTTTGTAATTGGACAGCCCACTACTGGTGGTCTTGGCAGCTGCAGTGGTCCCCTTTTCCTAGAGCCTAGCTATCTGAGGATAGCCATGTGCTAGCTCGGTGATTGCTCCTCTGCCTAGGGTTTTTAAGTAGCGGTCTCCTTGAGCCCTTACTCAGACAGTGCTGTCTCCCCTGCTAGGGCTGTAAGTAGACAGCCCACTCTCCGTGGTCTGGGTAGTTTCAGTCGGTTCCACCTCTGGTAGCCCTTCCTACACACATAGCTATCTGAGGATATCTATGTGCTAGCTCAGTGACTGCTCCCCTTCCTTGGGTCTTAAGTAGTGGTCTCCCTGAGCCCTCGCCTAGATAGCGCTATCTCCCCTGCTAGGGTTGTAAGTAGCCCCACTCTTGTGTGGCTTACCGGGTTTTTCAGGTTAGCTGTGTGGGACCAGCTGCTGATAACTTGGTGATTGCTCCCCTTTTTAGGGTTTTAAGTAGTGGTCTCCTTGAACCCTACCTAGACAGTGCTGTCTCCCCTGCTAGAGCTGTAAGTAGACAGCCCACTCTTTGTGGTCTGAGTTGTCTCAGTCAGTCCCCTTCTGGTAGCCTTCCTAGGTGCATGGCTATCTGAGGATATCTATGTGCTAGCTCAGGGACTGCTCCCCTTCCTAGGGTTTTTAAGTAGCGGTCTCCCTGAGCCCTTGCCTAGAGTGTGCTATCTCCCCTGCTAGGATTGTAAGTAGATAAGCCCACTCCTGTGGCAGCCTCTTAGGTGGGCTTACCGGGTTTTTCAGGCTAGCTGTGTGGGACCATCTGCTGATAACTCGATGATTGCTCTCCTTCTTAGGGTTTTAAGTAGTGGTCTCCTTGAGCCCTACCTAGACAGTGCTGTTTCCCCTGCTAGGGTTGCAAGTAGACAGCCCATTCTTTGTGGTCTGGGTAGTCTCAGTAGGTCCCTTCCTGTTCTGCTATTCCTAAAATCCATGCTTATGGTAAGTGTACATTCTAGCTTATGTGTGCTTTCTAAAATCCACATTGTGGTAAGTGTGCACGCTCGGCACCCTGAGCACTTTTCTAAAATCCTGTATGGTATGGGTTACACACTCGAATTCATTCCCATTCTCTGAGTGGGTTCTGGCCCCAGTTCACTTTGGGCCCCACTCCACATATGTATCTCTGGCGACACTTCTGAACAGGGCTTCCTCTCGTTTCTCTAGGTACATGGCTATCTGAGGATATCTATGTGCTAGCTTAGGGACTGCTCCCCTTCATGGGGTTTTTAAGTAGCGGTCTCCCTGAGCCCTTGCCTAGACAGTTCTATCTCCCCTACTAGGGTCTTAAGTAGATAGCCTACTCTCTGTGGTCTGGGCAGCTGCACAGGTAGGTTTACCAGTGGTTTTTAGTTTTTGGTCCAGTAGCCCCTTCTGAGGATAGCTATGTGACTGCTCCCCTTCTTGGGGTTTTTAAGTAGCGGTCTCCCTGAGCCATGGCTTAGACAGTGCTATCTCCCCTGCAGGGTTTTAAGTAGAGAGCCATTCCCTTGGTCTGGGCAGCTCTTTAGGAAGGTCCTTTTACATAAGACTCTTTGGATATAGCTATCTGCTGATAGCTGTGTCCTACCTGGGATTGTTGGTAGCAATCTTAAGGACTCCTCTAGGCTTCTAGCCTCTCAGTGGTCTTATGTATCTGGCTACTATCGCTCACATAGCATAGCTATCTGAGGATGTCTGTGTTCTTAGCTTGGTTAGGGTGTTCAACCTTATCTGTTAACGGGCTCCCTCTTTTTACCAAGTTATGTGAGCAGCCCGAGGTGTCAGTGGCTTGGCCTTTTTCTGAGGAAAGGTTTGGTGTATGTCTGTCACCTCCTTGGTGCTCTCTCACCAGGTGGACAGGCATGCGCCTCGGCATGGCGTGATTGGATATCGTTCCCCAAAGTGTCCACCAGGATGCAACGTTGAGTTCCATAGAAGGGTAACATCTTGGGTTACTCATGTAACCATGGTTCCCCTAGAGGGAACGAGATGCTGTGTCCCCTTGCCATGCCTTCGGCCTGCCTGTTTATGTCTCCTCAGACAACTGAGTTGGTGACGTATTCAGCAGGTGCCCTTTTATACTTTCGGGTATCCGCCTATGACGTCACTGGCCACGTGGACCAATAGGATTGGAGTTGTTTTACGCATGCTTCAGGCACCGGTCACGCAGACAGCGTTCCCCAAAGTGTCCACCAGGACACTCATTCCCTCTCGGTGAACCATGGTTTCATGAGAAACCCGAGACGTTTTTCTCCCCTATAGAAAACACTTAAGGTAGGCTATATGAACAAATACGGTGATTTAAAAATACCAAATCTGTTTACGGTTTATATTATGCACAGAAAAGTAGATAAACCCCAGAACAGAACAGCTTGCAGTGGTTCATAAAACGCTTAACGCGGCCTAATAAAGATGATAAAGACCAAAAATGCTATATTATATATGTATTAAAAATACTGTGCACATGCAAGCCCAAAATATGAGCTGAATTGCACGATAAGCATTTTCTCCCCCATAGAAAAACGCATTTAACGTGGCTGTGATGGCCATGTATTGGGCCACACATAACTTCTACAGACTATCTCTGCCCTGATCAATAAAAGCATGCACATTGTTACATTGGTTTAGCACAGGGATACTCAAAACTGGCTCGCGAGATCCACTTTCCTGCAGAGTTTAGATCTAATCCAAATCAAACACACCTGAGCATGCTAATCATCGTCTTCAGGATCATTAGAAAATCACAGGTAGGTGAGTTTGATCAGGGTTGGAGCTAATCTCTGCAGGAAAGTGGATCTTGCGAGCCAGATTTGAGTATCACTGGTTTAGCATGTTGTCTTTATTTGTCATTTTTACTGAGTCAGTGCACGGGCTTGGTTATTTGACTTAAAACTAAAATGTTAAAACCAGTTAAAATTCTCTTGACTGAAAGACGACTAAAACTGAACAAACAACTTCTGATTAAGATACAGATTAAAAATAGGATTTAGATAATAAAATGTACCTGCTGTGTCATGTGTGCCCAAGCCAGACTGCTAACAAAGGGGTTCAAACAGGAAGTTTAGATATTTTATTAGATTTCTGAAGGAAGTTGGAATGTACCAACTATGCTTAGTTGGAGGGAACATTGAAAAATGTTATCAAGTCAAGTCAAGTCGAGCTTTATTGTCATTCTGCTACATGTGTGGACATATAGTGGAACGAAATGTCGTGTCTTGCAGGACCACGGTGCTACATACTAGTTAAACATAAGATAAACATACAACAATGCAAGTATAGGAAAAACAATAGAGCTATACAACAGTTAACTATCTGACTATACATATACTAAAAATACTATAACTGCTATACCTAGTTGTCCACACATACACAAACTGAGACTGTACAAAAAACTTTACATAAATACTGTACATGAAATTGTGCGAAAGAGATATATGTACATGAAATTATGCAGAAAAAATATATATTTTGTACATTATTGTGCAGAAGAGAGATTTTGTGGGAGACAGTGCATAGTGCAAAAAGATTTTGTAGTGCAATGCTCAAGTAAACGTATTATTTTGTAGTGCAATGTTCAAGTAGACATATATTTTCTTAAGAGTCTTTGTGGCAGGGAGTGTTTGTAGAAAGTGTCTAGTGTGCATATAGTGGGATGAGTGCGTTACTACAGGTGGTTTGTATAGCCCACTCACCTGTGTGTAGCACATTCAGAATTGCACTTAGTAAAATTGTCAACAGTTTTTAATGAGTTGGGGGGTGGGAGGGCTGAGGTGTTCATGGTTTCAGAGGGGGACAGGGGGATTGGAGTTAAGAACTCTCACAGCCTGGGGAAAAAAGCTGTTGAGCAATCTGACAGAGCGAGCTCTGATGCTCCGGTACCTTCTACCTGATGGAAGGAGCTGGAAGAGGTTGTGAGAGGGGTGGGTGGGGTCCTTCACGATGCTGGTGGCCTTGTTGGAGCATCGTGAAAGGAAAATGTCCAGGATGGAGGGGAGAGGGGCACCGATGATCTTTGCGGCAGTGTTCACTGTCCGTTGTAGGGTCTTGCGGTCAGCAGCACTGCAGTTCCCATACCAGACAGTGATGCAGGTAGTCAGCACACTCTCAATGGTGCCCCTGTAAAAAGTGGTGAGGATGGGTGGAGGGAGACTTGCCCTTTTCAGCCGGCGGAGAAAGTGGAGGCGCTGTTGTCCCTTCTTGTTGAGTGACGTGACGTTGGTGGTCCAGGTGAGATCCTCTGTGATGTGCACTCCCAGGAATTTAGTGCTGCCGACTCTCTCCACGGTTGAGCCGTCGATGGTCAGCGGGGGGTGGTCAACAGAGTTTCTCCTGAAGTCCATCACAACCTCTTTCGTCTTACCCACATTGAGGGACAGGTTGTTAGCACCACACCATTCAGCCAGCTGTGCCACTTCCTCTCTGTAGTGCGTTTCATCGTTGTTGCTGATGAGGCCTACCACAGTTGTGTCATCAGCAAACTTGATGATGTGGTTGGAGCTGGACTTGGCAGTGCAGTCGTGGGTCAGCAGCGTGAAGAGCAGCGGGCTGAGCACACAGCCTTGTGGGGCACCTGTGCTCAGTGTGGTAGTGCTGGAGGTGTTGCGGCCGACACGGACTGACTGAGGTCTTGCAGTTAAAAAGTCCAGGATCCAATTACAGAGGGAGGTGTTAAGGCCCAGCAGGTTTAGTTTGTGGATGAGCTGTTGTGGGATTATTGTGTTGAATGCTGAGCTGAAGTCAATGAACAGCATTCTTACATAAGAGTCTTTCTGTTCCAGATGGGTAAGAGCTAGGTGGAGAGTGGTGGATATTGCATCGTCCGTGGAACGGTTTGGACGGTATGCAAACTGGAGTGGGTCCAGCGTGTTTGGGAGACTGGACTTGATGTGCTGCATGACTAACCTCTCAAAGCACTTCATCATGATTGGGGTCAGTGCTATGGGACGATAGTCATTCAGACAGGACACAGGTGACTTCTTTGGTACTGGAATTATGGAGGTGGATTTGAGACACGTGGGGACGACTGCCTGGCTCAGCGAGATGTTGAAGATGTCTGTTAGGACATCCGTCAGCTGTGCAGCACAGTCTTTCAGTACACGTCCAGGTATGTTGTCAGGGCCCGCAGCCTTTCGTGGGTTAATCCTGGATAGGGTCTTCCTTACGTCGACTGGAGAGAGACAGAGTACCTGGTCGTTTGGAGATGTGAGTAGTTTCTGTGCAGGTGTGTCGTTCTGTATCTCAAATCGTGAGTAGAAGTGGTTGAGTGCCTCTGGTAAAGATGTGTCATCATCACTGGCCTGTGGCAGGGGCTTGTAGTCAGTGATGGTCTGAATGGCTTGCCATAGGGTCCGAGTGTCTCTGCTGTCTGTGAAGTGATTGTTGATTTTTTTAGCATACTGATGTTTTGCCTTCTTGATGCCATGAGACAGATTGGTTCTTGCTGTTTTGAGGGCTGCTTTATCTCCTGATCTGAATGCTTCATCTCTGGTCTTTAGCAGCACACGAACCTCTGCTGTCATCCATGGCTTCTGGTTGGCACGTGTGGTGATGGTTTTGGTGACTGTCACATCATCTATGCACTTTTTGATGTAAGCAGTCACAGTTTCGGTGTACTCCTGCAGGTCTGTGTGGTTGTTGTAGGTGGCCGCCTCTTTAAACATGTTCCAGTCTGTGTCCTGGAAGCAGTCCTGCAGTGCTGAGGTGGCATTGTCTGGCCATACTGTGATCTGCTTTTGAACCGGTTTGGTGAGTTTGAGAAGTGGGCTATATGCTGGGATTAGCATAACAGAGATGTGGTCCGAGTACCCGAGGTGGGGGCGGGGTTCGGCTTTGTATGCGTTCTTAACTGTTGTGTTAACAAAGTCCAGTGTGTTGTTTCCCCTTGTTGCAAAGTTCACATGTTGGTAGAACTTTGGCAAAACTGTCTTTAAGTTTGCGTGGTTGAAGTCACCGGCTATGATGAAAAAGCCGTCAGGGTTATTTGTTTGTTGTTCGCTGATGGCGCTGTACAGCTCGCGAAGCGCGTCCTTTGCGTTTGCACACGGGGGAATGTAAACCGCGACAATAACAATGGCCGTGAACTCCCGCGGCAGATAGAACGGTCGACACTTCACAAACATAAACTCCACCAGTGATGAACAGTGTTTTGTCACTACCGCAGCATTGTTACACCATTCTTTGTTGATATACACACACAAGCCACCCCCGCGAGTCTTACCAGACAGTGATGAATTTCTGTCCGCTCGGTAGCAAGTTAGTCCGTGCAGCTGAATGGCGGAGTCCGGGATGTTGTCGTTTAGCCATGTTTCAGTGAAAACAAACACACAACAATCCCTTTCCTCATGCTGTGTAGATCGACTGAGTTGAATTAAGTCCAGTTTGTTTTCCAGAGAGCGAACGTTTGAGAGCATGAGTGTTGGAAGAGCCGGTCTTGTGGGGTTAGCCTTCAGCCTAGCTCGTATACCTCCGCGCTTACCGCGCTTCCGTCCTCTCTCACACCGCTTGCGACGCCGCCTTGTGCGGGTAGCGTCAGTAGGCGAGGCCGCGGTCTCGAGGTCCGGCTCCAGCAGTAAACAAAGGCCTCGTAGCTTCTCAGTAGCCGCCGGCGAGAGTTTGAGTTTGTATGTCTTGTCGATATCCAAAAGACTTTGGCGATCGTATATGTATCTCGGAGTGATCTCCCGATGAATTAACGGTAAATCGACACTATTTGGAGACGAACAGACGACATTAAAAGACATAAAAGCACCGTCTTTGGGACCTGGAGAGGCCGCAGCGTCTGACCGCGCCGCCATCTTTGGTCAAAGAAGCCATCTTATGCCTTGATCAATATGATTTTTGTCTAGCACAATGCTATTTACATTAACTAAAGTTATCCATGGCTCTAATTTTAGTTGAATGTACTATGTTAATTCCAGGATTTTTGTGGTTCATGTCTGTGTGTATTTGTAATTTTTGCTACTCCCCTTTTTCTTCTTAAATGGTGCTGGCCACCTCCTTTAAATTCAGTGTATGTCTTGTCTAGAGAGTTAGTTGGTGATACTTCTTGTTCTGGTAAAGTTGTGCTGTAGTTTGTCCTAGTGATGGGAGAAATTAAGCTTTTCAAAGCTTTGAATCAATTGAACCAACTGCTTTGCAAAATGATTCATTGTTTCGAAGCGCTCGAAACACCACATAATAGTGACGCCTGCTGGTCAAAAGGGTGTAAATGCAACAAAAACTGTGTAAATGCAACAAAAAGTGTGTAAATGCAACAAAAACAAAAACATGCATAAAAACAGCTTTTAAAGCCCATTGCAAATGTTTTATTGAAAGTATACTCCATTAAATGCAATAAAAATAATAAAATACCATTAAATATGAAGTGTCTGTATGACGTGGTTTTTAAAATATTTTATATAAATTTTCTGGCTTGCTTTGTTTGTTTTATGGACAGCTTATTAGGTAAAAGTAGGACAGACTATTACCTACTTCTCATTCTTTTAATTACTCAAATGTCTTGTTAAAAATGTCTACAAATTGATGAAACTGATCTGAGATCAGGTAAAAACTATAGACGCTGGTTCAATGTTTCGCCGCTGGGGGGGTGATCTCAATGAACTCGCATGATTCACGAGTTTACAGAGATCGCCCCCCATCGGCGAACCATTGAAATTTCAAAACGTTTCGAAACAGTTATGACGTAACGAAGCCTCATTTGCTGAAATCACGTGACTTTCCCAATTTGATACGTGCTCCGAACCACTGATTCGAAACAAAAGATTCGTAAAAGTTTCGAAGCTTCATGAAGCAGTGTTTCAAAAGCGGCCATCACTTGTTTGTCCTCTGTGAGTTTGAGAGGCTAGAGCAATGTCATATGACTCTTTCTACTCCAACTGTGTCCATGTGAAGGGGATTGTATTTTGTTAAACATTTTGATTTTCACCATATTTTTGTCATCAAGAGGATGTCTGAAGTCACCTTTTTCTTTGCGTAAGCAAGACTCATTAAAGACCATCACAATTTTACTCTGACCCCTGTTTGTGGCTATGGACTTATTTTTTTGTTGATGTGATTTTGCTAATGCTTATGGCAGATCCATCACAACTGGTGTAAGAAGTGGGATACCACTAGGGGCAGTAGTGAGTTATTGTTTTATCCCTTTTTGTCTGCTGCCGTACATCTGGAATTTTCTTTTTTGGCCATATTTCATCATGGGGCCTAAGAAAGCTCAGACAAGTCAAGCTAAGGAGACAACAGAATTATCGGAGGACAGGAAGGTACTGAGGTGAAAACTGGTACCTTTTCTCAAGATGCGTCTCTTCAGGAGCTCAGGGACATGTTCTAGGCACACATTGCAATGCAAAAGGCATGAGACAGTCATATGGAACAAGAAGCAGCCCGTCGAGAAGCCAGATGGAAGTCTCTGCATCATCAGTTCAGTCTCCTTCAACAAGAGGTGCATGTCCGCACTACTCCTGTACTCAATCCCGGGCTTAGTAGTAG
Organism: Spinibarbus caldwelli; assembly: GCA_039654775.1. Lineage (NCBI taxonomy): Eukaryota > Metazoa > Chordata > Actinopteri > Cypriniformes > Cyprinidae > Spinibarbus > Spinibarbus caldwelli. The sequence goes on along the minus strand of CM077226.1, from coordinate 13,331,264 downwards.
CCATGATTCAGCATCTCATCCTTCCATTCAACAAACTTCTCAAGTATCTCAGCCAAGTCCTAGTAGTAGAAGGCCTGCAGCATCACCAGTCCCCCATCAGTATGTCTATCCTGGTTTAGGACCACCGGTGATACAAAAGGAGTTACATCTGCAACAACTATCAGACTTAGATGACATAGAGCGCTACCTCACTACATTTGAAAGGATATCTGTGGCGTGTCGGTGGCCCATAACTGACTGGGCAGTTAGACTAGTGCACCTGTTAACAGGCAAAGCTAGGAGTGCCTATGTACAGGTACATATGAATATGACTGAGTCTCTTGACTACCAGAAAGTCAAAGCTACCATACTTAACAAATATGACATCAAAACTAAAAGTTATCATTTGCAGTTTAGGTCTTCAGATGTTGGAAGGGATGAAACCCCAAAAGAGTTATATGTGACTGAAAGAACTGTATCACAAATGGGTTCAACCCCAAAATTGAACCAAGGAAGACATTGGTGAAGTGATTGTGCTGGAACAATTTCTGCGCATGTTAGCCCCTGACTTACAAATATGGATTAAAGAACGTGACCCAAAAACCGCTTCTGAGGCTGCCACTTTAGCCGATGTTTTCATGTCAGCTCGACGAAAGAACTCTGTATTGACTTACAACCAGTGGCGGGGATCCAAAGACTCAAAGAATCAAGCTAAGATGTCTCCATCCAAGACCAAATCCACAAGTGAGGGTAAGTCTGTGGGTGATCGGGGTGGTCCTGTTAATCAAAGCCCTATCCAGAAGTTTAATAGTAGGAAGGGTGTTGTGTGTTATCACTGTGGACTGGAAGGTCACACTAAACCAAAGTGTCCCAACAATCATGCTGCTAATGCAAACTTATGTTGTGTACCACGACCTGTTCACACTGAGCAGATACATGTCCCCTTGCTTTATGCTACTGTAATCTTAAATGGTCGGGAAGAAAGAGCCTTAATTCATACACGTAGTATGCAGTCTTTGGTTCGTACTGAGCTTGTTCCAGAAAACCTTAGAAATTCGGTTGTGAAGGTGCCTATACGGTGTATTCATGGAGATGAGAAATGCTACTCTACAGCTAATGTTCATACTGAAGTGCAGAAGCAAGTTATTTGCTGAATGTTGGGCTGGTTGATGATCTTCCACACTCAGTGCTTTCAGGCCAAGATTTACCAGTGTTGTTTGATTTGTTGCCTGGTAGTCAGGAATGTAATATGATTCAAACACGGTCTATTGCTAGGAAGAGAGCGGAAGACACCCGGTGTATTAGTGCATTGCCTTTCTTTGATTCAGACCCAGACAGTCAACCAGGTAAAACTCACAAGCCTAAGAGACAAAGAAGACAGGAAAAATTCCACTTTGTTGCAAATGGTACTGATGAAGAATCTCTTTCTGAACAATTTAAATCAGACATTAAAGTTCCAAAAGATATAGGCCAGTTGCAACAAGATGATTCAGAAACTGGGCCTTTATACAGGGAGGCATTAGAGTATTCGGGTCAGAGTAGTCAAGAGGACCATCAGAGTAAGTTTTGTTTACAGGATGGAGTATTGTATAGACAGCAGATGCCTATTTCATCCAGTGCTACTTTGGACCTCCAGCACCTCCAGCACTCATTGCACCAACAAACTGAGGTTCAAGATCTTTGTAGCCCAGAAGTATTTAGAGAGACACCTGGAAGAACTAGTTTGCTAGAGCATGACATAGTACTCTGTGAAGGAGCAATCCCTCGGCGCAGGAGTTATCGTGTCCCTGAACGTCTCTTGACATCTCTAAAAGAGGAATTAGATCAGATGCTGACCATGAACATCACTGAACCCTCTCAAAGTGACTGGTGTAGTCTTCGTTTTTGTGTGGACAAAAATTTCGATATCTTAATTCTGTGTCCAGATTCGACTCCTATCCAACACCCCAGATTGATGAATTGATTGATCGTCTAGGCAAGGCTAAATGGATTACCACTATCGATTTATGTAAGGGCAACTGGCAGGTTCCCTTGAGCGCTCAGTCAAAAGAGTTGACTGCCTTCCACAACCCCTGGGGGCTCTTCCAGTTCTCTGTTATACCTTTTGTGTTACACGGAGCCCCAGCTACATTTCAAAGACTTATGGACTGTGTTCTGTCTGGCCTGGGTGATTATGTAGCTGCTTACCTGGATGATATTATTATTTACAGTTCATCCTGGGAACAACATCTCCAACATTTAAAGAATGTGTTCCAACGTATTCAGGAAGCAGGTCTCTCCATTAACTCCTCTAAATGTGCCATAGCTAAAAAGGAGACTGAGTACTTAGGGTATGTTGTTGGTAATGGTGTCATCCGACCACAAATTCAAAAGATTGAGGCTATTCAAAACTGTCCTCTTCCACACACAAAGACCCAAATTCGATCATTCTTGGGGATGGCAGGTTGGTACCGAAAATTAGTACCAAACTTTTCTACTTGTGTGGCATCGCCGACTGATTTGATTTGAAAGAACTGTCCTAATCAGATCTACTGGACAAATGAAGCCAAGGATGCTTTTCAGGACATAAAGGCTGCCTTATGCAAGGACCCAGTACTTTATTGCCCCAGATTTGAAGAGCCATTCGTGTTGCAGACTGATGCCTCTAGGACCAAATTCGAAAATAATAAATTCTGATAAAATTATTAGGCTAATATTAATAACTTTATTAATAATATTAGCCTACTATTTATAAAGTAGAATAGCCCAGAATATGAATGCAACGCCCTGCATGTTAAACTTTTTTTCCCCCATAGAAAACGCTTAATGTAGGCTAATGAATGAAGACGGTGATTTAAAAATACCAAATCTATTACGCACAGCCCAGAACGGAACGCGCAGTGTTTTCTCCCCTGCAGACAAAACATTATAAAAAAAAAAAAAACTCTTAGCACATTGCTTTTCTGTGCATAGTGTATATTTTTAATAAAATATAAAACTTGGGCTTTTTATCACTATTTGTTTTTTATATTAATCCACTGTGATGGATCTGCCATAAGCATTAGCAAAATCACATCAACAAAAAAATAAGTCCATAGCCACAAACAGGGGTCAGAGTGAAATTGTGATGGTCTTTAATGACTCTTGCTTATACAAGGAAAAAGGTGACTTCAGACATCCACTTGATGACAAAAATATGGTAAAAATCTAAATGTTTAACAAAATACAATCCCATTCACATGGACACAGTTGGAGTAGAAAGAGTCATATGACATTGCTCTAGCCTCTCAAACTCACAGAGGACAAACTACAGCACAACTTTACCAGGACAAGAAGTATCACCAACTAACTCTCTAGACAAGACATACACTGAATTTAATGGAGGTGGCCAGCACCATTTAAGAAGAAAAAGGGGAGTAACAAAAATTAGTACTAGACAAAAATCACATTAATCAAGACATCCCATACAGAAATGTAATATATGTGCATATATGAAATATCCATATATGCAAAACATGTTTTATATATGCCCTATTCATATATGAATCCTATTAGAAAATGGGACAATTTCATATATTGACATATAAGTCTACCCCATATAAAATATATGTTTATGTATGTATAATACATTTATTGCCATATATGGAATTTATATAATTATTCATATATGTGGGATATATGTCTTTTTTTAATTATGTGTTTTATACAAATTAGACATTTATGCATAGCAAATTATTTACATATATATATGATGCGTCACTTATGTATCACAATCTTTTAATTATGAAATATATGGTTTAATATATTTGATCTTTTACTTCGTGATCTTTGATCTTTAAAATGATCTTTTAATACATGTTGTATGTATCTACAAAGTTGCAGTGCATTGCACATTTCATGCCTTAAGCCTTAAATGTTAAATGGTGCAATAAGCTACAAAAAGAAACACATATATATTTAAACAGACTTTATTTAAATTGAAAAAAAAAATCTTATTGAGCTGCAGAATCAAAAAGAAAAAAATAAGAAACAATTACATATAAAACTGATCAAAACACTGAACAGGCATAAGAAACAGAACATCAACCAATTGAAGTGGTCCAGTTAAAGGTCTACAGTTTTGTATTCACACAGCTTGGTTAGTTTTTGGTTTATTGCCATCTCCAAGAGGCCCCCAGTGAAGAAATTTCTGGATCACTGCATCTGTAAGAAATCAGTAAAAGGTTTTTTATAATATAATTACAATAAATTGATTTAATAGGCCCAGAATTATATTTACACTTAAATGTATCATATTAAAAATCAAACTGTCTGAACCCTATATGTATTTCAGGAAGAGCTCAACATTTAAAAGCAACTTTTTGGTAGTGTTGGGTGGTACAGTAAACTAAACTTGATTTTAGTCAACATGGTGTTAAAATATATACAGTATTTAATCTGCTTAAGTCTTGCAATCCATCACTGCACCAAAGTTTCATTTTGCTTTTAAGTTAGAACTGTGCCTATGTCTTAAAGTGTTTAGCTACCTATAAGATGTCAAATACACTAATCACAAAAAGTTAGGGATATTTGACTTTCAGCTGAAATTTATTTAAAAAAAAATGTAAAAAGTTCATGCTACAGTGATATTATATCACAAAAGTAGGGCATTTAAGAAGCACCCAATGGTAATTTCTTCATTTATTGAAACAAAAGCTAACAACAGTGGTGGGTTAACCACAACAAAAAATGTGGTATGAGGCATGGCATCCCACTCTTCTTGAAGGGCTGGCCTTAGGTCACTGAGGTTCTGGGGTGCAGGGTTACGACCCTCTACACGACGACTCAGCTGATCCCATAGGTTTTCTATGGGATTCAGGTCTGGAGAAAGTGCAAGTCACTCCATTTGAGGTACCCCAGCCTCCAGCAGCCATTTCCTGACGATGCGACCTCGATGAGCTGGGGCATTGTCGTCCATGAAGATGAAATCAGGCCTGTGTTCCTCATGCAGAGGCACAATGACTGGATTAATGATGTTATTGAGGTAGTATTGGCTTGTCACAGTACCATTCACAAGATGTAGGGCAGTTCTGTATTGACTAAACACACCTGCCTGCACTTTCTCCAGACCTGAATCCCATAGAAAACCTAAGGGATCAGCTGAGTAGTCGTGTAGAGGGTCGAAACCCTGCACCCCAGAACCTCAATGACCTGAGGGCAGCCAAGAAGAGTGGGATGCCATGCCTCAGCAGACAATAAGTCGACTTGTGAACAGCATGAAATGTCGCTGTCAAGCTGTAATTGATGCTCAAGGACACATGACAAGTTATTGAGACATTGAAATTTTTGTTGTGGTATAGCCACCACCGTTGTTAGCTTTTGTTTCAATAAATTGTTTGAGATGATAAAATTACCATTGCATAATTCTACTTAAATGCTCTACTTTCATGATATAATATCACTGTAGCATGAACTTTTTACATTTTCCATAAATAACTTTTTGTGTAGTGTATATTGAGTATTAAAACATAGTTGGTAAAGTTAAAGATTCTTTAAAAGACTGCAGAATACTAATTATGTAATAATTATAAGTTGTAGTTGTAAAATATTCCCAGATACCACTTGATCTGAGCTCCACCTTCTTAAGGACAAGGAAGAACAACAACAAAGCACAGCCTACATGTCCATGCAAATAATATGCCTCTACAGACATGAAGAATTATACTACAGTAACCCAAGTATTCAATGACAGAGTTCACAACTAAGGTTACAATTTCATTTGCCATTAGCATCAATGAAATAAATAGTTGACATTCATAATAACTAATGAGGGCATCGTTTTGGCCTGGAGAAAAGAAATTAAAAAGGGCAGTTGATTTGTTTACATATACAGTACTGTGCAAAAGTCTTAGGCCACTAGTATTTTCACCAACAAAAATATGGTTTTAAATCGGTTATTTCTATCTTTTTCTGTAGCATGTCAGTTGGGAATATCAGTTTACATTTCCAAACATTATTTTTGCCATTAATTGTAATAATCCAGTGAGATTTTTTTTTGCACAAGGAGTCTGACAACAGCCAGTGCTCCACACAGAGATCTCATCTGATCATCATCCAGTCCGTCTGGAATGGCATGAAGAAACTAGCTTTAAGTTTTTACAGAGTATTTGAATATCATTTTGACCAGTAACAAAAATGTTTATGTTATGAAACATCAGACGGAGCGGGATCCATTTGCAGCTCTTTATTAGAATAGTCAGACGAAACAGAGTAAATCACCAGCAATGGAAACAGCGTAGGCTAGGCAGAGACGTAGTCAAATAAACAGGCAGAATAATCAGGGCAGGCGGCAATAATCAGAGTCCAGGGAAAACAGTCCGAGTCGGGGCAACCAGAGAAGAATCACAGGGTCGGAGATCAAGGCAGAGATGGCAACAGGAAAAACAAACACGGGTAGAAACGCTCAGTAGTGACAGCCAGGGCAAATCAAGACTACAGTGAGTGCATGGAAGTGTGCTGCTTATATGTGGGTGTGTGAATGAGGTGCAGGTGTGGCAAGGCAATCAGGCCCAGGTATGGGGGATGATGGGAAATTGAGTCCGAATGGAAGTTAAAATTCAGGGGACGGTTCCCTCTGGTGGTGCAGAGGGAGCGGTACGGGAGCTTCGATCATAACAGAGCCCTCCCCCTGCGAGCGGCTCCTGACGCGAGGAGGCTGACGATGCCGGGGTCTTCCACGAGGTCGAGGGGGCCGGCTTCTCCGGGTGCGATCTGTGGAATTCCTCTGTGAGAGTGGGGTCCAGGATATCACCTGCGTTAACCCAGGATCGCTCCTCCGGACCGAACCCCTCCCAGTCGACCAGATACTGTAATTCACCGCCCCGGCGTCTGGAGTCTAGCAGTTCATGCACTCGATACGCCTCCTCGCCGTCGACCAGGATGGGCAGGGGAGTTTGCGGCTCGGCTCCCTCCTCCGGCAACCCTCTCGGACCACCAGCGGGTTTCAGCAGGGATACATGAAAAGTGGGAGAAATGCGGTAATTAGAGGGCAATTCTAACCGAAATGATACAGGGGTAATTTGTTTGGAAATTTTGAAGGGCCCAACATACCTGGGACTGAGTTTCTTGCAAGGAAGTCGGAGGCGAAGATCCCGGGTCGAGAGCCAGACCCATTGCCCTGGTTGGTAGACGGGACCTGGTCGTCGATGTCGATTGGCCTGAAGTTCCTGGCACCTGACGGCCCGCAGAAGATGGGTGTGAGCTCGGTCCCAGACTTCCTCACTGTGCTGTAGACATTCAGTAATCGAAGGCAGCTTGGTGGGTTCTCCTGACCAGGGGAACATTGGTGGTTGGAATCCGAGAATACATTTGAAAGGGGTCATACCTGTGGCTGGTTTGGTCAGGGAGTTTTGAGCGTATTCTGCCCACATTAAATATCGACTCCATTCAGTCTGTTGTTGCTGGCAGTAGGAGCGAAGGAAGCGAATGACCTCTCGGTTAAGACGCTTGGTCTGACCGTTGGATTGTGGATGGTAACCTGACGTGAGACTGATATTGACACTGAGACTTTTGAAGAAAGCGACCCATACCCTTGAGGTGAATTGGGGGCCTCAATCGGAGACAATGTCGTCAGGTAGACCATAATAGCGAAACACCTGATTGCACAGTAATTCGGTTGTCTCAAGAGAAGTAGGTAGTTTAGGCAATGGTATGAGGCGGCAGGCTTTGGAGAATCGATCAACAATGGTGAGAATGGTGGTGTTACCATGAGAGTTGGGTAGGTCTGTGATGAAATCAATGGCAATGTGTGACCAGTGGCATCGAGGTGTGGGTAGTGGTTTTAATAGGCCGGCTGGAAGTTGTCTGAGTGATTTGGTGGTGCTGCAGATGTTGCAGTTGTGAATGAATTTGGTCGTGTCTGTCAAAAGTGTGGGCCACCAGAAGCAATTCCGCAGAAGGTGTTCAGTAGCCACGATTCCAGGGTGGCCTGAACTGGGGCTTGCGTGGACTTGGGTGAGTAGCTGCTGACGGAAGGGTTCTGGAACGAATACCAGGTCGGCGGGACACTCTGGCGGTGGTTGAGTCTGCTGATTGGCGTGGGTGATCTCGGTCATTATATCCCACTGAACGGGAGCTAGTAGGATTCTTTCGGGGAGGATGTTCTCGAAGGGGCCTGAGAGATTCACATTTTCAGTTTGACGGGAGAGTGCATCAGCTTTAGTGTTCTTGGTGCCAGGTCAGTAGGTTACTGTGAAGTGGAAACGAGTGAAGAATAGTGCCCATCTGGCCTGTCTGGGATTTAAACTTTTGGCTGAGCGCAGGTATTCCAGGTTTTTGGGATCGGTGAGAACAATAAATGGGTGTGCGGCCCCCTCCAGCCAATGCCGCCACTCCAATGCTAGCTTCATAGCCAGTAGCTCACGATTTCCGACATCATAATTCCGTTCAGCAGGAGAGAGTTTGCGGGAAAAGAAGGCACAAGGGTACATTTTAGCGGGTTCACCATGGCGTTGGGATAGTACGGCTCCCACCCCCATATTAGAAGCGTCGACCTTGACGATGAACTGGTTTTCTGGGTCAGGATGTCGAAGGATGGGTGCGGAGGTAAAGCGTACCTTTAGTTCCTTAAACGATTGGAGAGCCTCGGGAGTCCAGGCTAGGCGAGATGTGTTGCGTTTAGTCATGGCAGTGAGCGGAGAAGCGATGGAGCTGAAGTTCCTGATGAAACGTCGGTAGAAGTTAGCAAACCCCAGGAAACGTTGTAATTCTTTTACTGTCTGAGGCTGTGGCCAGTCGAGTACTGCCTGAACCTTCTTATCATCCATAGCGACCCCGTCTTGACTAATTACGTAACCGAGGAAAGAGGTGTTGGTCCGATGGAACTCACATTTCTCTGCCTTTACGTAAAGCTGGTGCTGTAGTAACCGGTTGAGAACTGATCGGACATGTCGTACATGTTCCTCTTGAGTATTGGAGTAAATCAGTATGTCGTCAATGTGCATGATTACCCATCTGTTCAACATGTCACGGAAGATGTCATTCATGAAAGCTTGGAAGACTGACGGACTGTTCGCAAGCCCGAAGGGCATAACCAGGTATTCGTAGTGCCCACTAGTGGTAGAGAAGGCTGTTTTCCACTCGTCCCCTTCACGGATGCGAATCAGATTGTAGGCGTTGCGTAGGTCAAGTTTGGTGTAGTATTTCGCTTGCCGCAATTGTTCGAGGGCCGCAGGGACGAGTGGTAGAGGGTAGCGAAATTTCACAGTGATATCGTTCAAACCTCGATAGTCAATGCATGGTCTGAGGCCCCCGTCTTTCTTCACAAAGAAAAACCCCGCGGATGCTGGAGAGGTGGACGGTCTGATGAACCCCTTGGCTAATTCCTCCTGTATGTAGGCTTTCATGGACTCTGATTCTGGTTGGGACAGAGGGAAAATCCTTCCCTTGGGTGGAGTGGTGCTGGGTTGGAGATCAATTGCGCAATCGACTGAGCGATGAGCGGGGAGCTGTAAGCCTTTTTTCTTGCTGAAGACTTCTATGAGATCTGTGTACTTGGGGGGTAAGTTGAGTGTGTCTGCATTCGAAGTCGTGGTAGCCGGGGTTGTGTTGGGTTTTTTGGTGATTTTGGACAGACAACGTTCTTGACATGCTGGTCCCCATTCTGTAATCTGTCCCTCCCTCCAGGATATTTGTGGGTCGTGGTTTCGAAGCCAGGGAAGACCAAGAATCAGTGGGTGGTTATGTGACTGTATAACGTAGAATTTAATTTTTTCAGAGTGTAGAGTTCCAATGTGCAATATTACAGGTTCGGTGAGATGAAGAATCTTTCCCTTGCCCAGGGGACGGCTGTCTAGCACCTCCACTGCCAAGGAAGAGTTACAGGGGGTTAGTTTCAAGTGATGTTGATCGACGAACTCACTGTCTATGAAATTTCCAGCTGCTCCTGAGTCTAGAAGCGCCATGGTATTAATTACTTGGTTCTGAGAGATTAATTTGACAGGTAGTTTTAATACTAGAATCAGAACTGTTCGAGTGGGTAATATCACTCACCAAGCGTTGATCCGATGGCCGAACGGGACAAGTGCTCTTCATATGCCCCGCCTGGCCGCGGTACAGACAGAGTTGGTTTTGTACGCGGCGTTCTCTCTCCTCAGGAGTGAGGTGAGTGAATCCTAGTTGCATTGGTTCAACGGCATCTTGAGGTTTGGGTGGTGGGCAAAGTGCAGATCATGTGGTGCGTCGGGAGCGGATCAGATTATCTATGTGGATGGTAAGTTCGATAAATTGGTTCAGGGTTTTCCCTTCGTCGCGACAAGCCAGCTCAGATTGCAATTCGATGTTCAAACCTTTGCGAAACAACAGTTTCAGTGTATCCTCCACCCATGTAGTTTGTGCCGCCAGAGTGCGGAATGAGCATATTCAGCCGCAGTTCTCCTGCCCTGTAAGAGTGTTAACAACTGCTCGCCCGTGCCTCCTCCCTCAGCTGGGTGTTCGAACACCTCCTTGAAGTGTTGGAGGAATAAGTCATCGGTCCTCCATACTGCAGTAGCCCAGTCCAGAGCTTTGCCGGTGAGTAACGAACACACAAAGGCGATGCGACTGGATTCAGTGGGGTAAAGTGAAGGTTGTTGGTTGACAAAGAGCGAGCATTGCAGCAGGAAGCCTTTGCATTTAGTGGGATCACCGCCAGATTTCTCAGGAAAGGCGAGTCATGGGCTGACAGAGGGAGTTTGCATGACAGGAGGGTTGTTTGGAACAGGTGGCGGGTTGGCAGCGGCCTGTGGTTGAACCATGTGCAGACCTCGCAGAGCTGTAACAAGCTGCTCGGTGAGTGTGGTGAGTTGGTGCAGCTGATGTTGATGCTGAGCGAGTTGCGAGGCTTGAGCTGAGAGTTCGTTCGTCAGCTGTGTCAATGCTGTTGGATCGCTATGTGGCGAAGTCTTCTGTTGTGAAACATCAGACGGAGCGGGATCCATTTGCAGCTCTTTATTAGAATAGTCAGACGAAACAGAGTAAATCACCAGCAATGGAAACAGCGTAGGGTAGGTAGAGACGTAGTCAAATAAACAGGCAGAATAATCAGGGCAGGCGGCAATAATCAGAGTCCAGGGAAAACAGTCCGAGTTGGGGCAACCAGAGAAGAATCACAGGGTCGGAGATCAAGGCAGAGATTGCAACAGGAAAAACAAACACGGGTAGAAACGCTCAGTAGTGACAGCCAGGGCAAATCAAGACTTCGCAGTGAGTGCATGGAAGTGTGCTGCTTATATGTGGGTGTGTGAATGAGGTGCAGGTGTGGCAAGGCAATCAGGCCCAGGTATGGGGGATGATGGGAAATTGAGTCCGAATGGAAGTTAAAATTCAGGGGACGGTTCCCTCTGGTGGTGCAGAGGGAGCGGTACGGGAGCTTCGATCGTAACAGTTTACATCATCGGCATATGCAGATACAGAATACCTTAACCCTGAATTATCACCAGGGATCATTAAACCTTTTATCTCAGTTCTTAGCTTACACAATAAGGGTTCTATAGCTAAACTATAAAGCTGTCCTGATAGAGGACACCCCTGCCGGATTCCTCTTTCAACAGGAATTGGGCAACTCGGGCCACCTCCCATCTTTAGCATAACTGAAGCCCCTTCATACAGTAATTTTATCCAAGAAATGATACCCTCCCCAAATCCAAAGGCTTTTAAGACATTAAAAAGATATTCATGAGCCACATGGTCAAAGGCTTTCTCTTGGTCAATAGATAAAAAACCCACATCAAGATTATTCCTAAAAGACATTTCAATTACATCCCTCATAAGAAACAAATTATCCATTATTGTACGCCCTGGAATACAATAAGTTTGTTCCCTTTCCACCACAATATGCAAAAAAAACTTTTGATTCTATTAGCCAAAAATTTAGACAATATTTTATAGTCTAAACACATTAAAGACACAGGGTTGTTGAAGAACTGGCGCCCAAAGTCTCCACTTTTTGGCAAGAGTGATAACAAAGCTCTCTGACAGCTGATTGGTAAACAACCTCTTTTAAAACATTCACAAAATACATTATACAAGTCCTCTCCTAAAACACCCCAAAAAACTTTATAAAATTCCGCCGGTAACCCATCAACTCCTAGTGACTTTCCTGTAGAAAGTTGTTGCACAGCCTTTGAAAGTTCAAAAGAAATCATTACGTCCAATGACTTTTTGTCCTCAGCTCTTAATTTAGAAAGATCCCGTAAGAGCTGATCCATACATCCAACATCACAGTCCATATTACCAAACAATTGTTTGTAAAATTCTATACCCATCTTTCTCATCTCATTTTGGTCTGAATTAATTGTTCCATTTTTCCTTCTAGGATGAAGCATACATTTCTTTTGTGCTTCCTTACGTTCAAGTCCAAAAAAAATAAGCAGTTGGAGCATCCATTTCTTTAATCGAAGATATTCTAGCTCTCACAAGAACCCCTTTAACTCTTTCTTCCAACATTGACTTCAGTTCCATTTTTTTCTTTTTTAAAACATCCATTGAATCATGATCATCAACATCAATTAATCTTCTTTCCATTTCATTAATCTCATTCTCCAAATTTTTTACATTCCTCCTCAGAGTAAAAGTAGTATTATAAGAAATTTGTTGACAAAAAAAACTTTAATCTGTGCTTTTCCCACCTCCCAACACTGAGTCAGATTTTCAAAATTATTTTTCCTTTGTCTCCAAACTTCCCAAAAATTACAACATTTCTCAAAAAAAATCTTTATCTTGTAATAATTTTACATTAAAATGGCAAAAAAATTTAGGTCTTGAAACTTTTGCAATGTTATAATCTAAAGTCACCATATGATGGTCTGAAAAACCATTTGGAAATATATTAGTATTTATAACTCTGTTCATTTCTGATTTTCTTATATATAACCTATCCAATCTAGCTCCTGTCACAACAGAATCGAATATCTTTACCCAAGTATATTGCTTCACCAAATTATTTCTACTTCTCCACACATCTTCTAAATTCAAATCATTTATAATATCAAGAAGTAGCTTACTAGATTTCGACTGAGGTTCTTCCCCATTCCTATCTATTAAAAAATTTGTTGTGCAGTTCCAATCACCTCCTATACACATATATTTCCATCATCAAATTATTTTATTGCATCATTTAGTTTTTGAAATGTTATTTCACGATTCAATCCTATGTTTGGAGCATACACATTAACAAAAAGGAATTTAACACTTTTAATTTCTGCTAGAACTAATAAAACTCTACCTTTTTCTATCTCTTTTGTCATCACAACTTTTAAATCTAAAGATTTTGAGAAAAGAATTGCAACACCCATACTAAAATTTGTTCCATGACTTAATCTACTCTCTCCTTCCCACCATCTGTACCACTCTATTTCATTATTTCTATCAGAATGTGTTTCTTGTAAAAAAAAAAAAAACAAAAAAAAAATTACTTTTGCATCATTTAATCTAATAAATTCCGAAAGCATTGCTCTTTTAACCCTGTCTCTTCCCCCATTGATGTTTAAGGATCCTACTCTTACAAACTCCATAAAAAGGGAGAAAAAGGAAAATGCAGATAGAAAAAAAGAGAATAACAGGAAAAGTCACCCTTAGTGGTTTACACATCATTAGCCAAATTTATTGAAATTTCCTTTTCTTGGGATTTTTCCCCCTTCTTATTTTCGTAACAAACTTTTTCACTCGAAATCTCTTCCTCTTGTTTAGTTTGTCCTCTCCTACTCATTCTATCCAGTACAAAACAGAACTTACAAACTTTTTCGTATCAGCAAAGTAACTCTTCACTTCTACTATTTTCCCAAATGTCTCATCAAGAATTTATCTATCTCTTCCAGGGAATAAAACTGCTCACAACCCATCTGAGATAAATTAGACACATCTGATACATCTGACAAAGCATCATTCTCACTTTCTTCCTCTCTTTCAGTATTAGCCATTTCTTCTGTTTGTTTGCTCTCCAAATTCACTATCCTTTCAGCACTTGCTTTATCCTTATCAACTAACATCACTTCTTCACCAATTTCTAACCTTTCCACCAGCTCTACCTCCTTCACAGTTTCTGTCATCCCCATGTCTTCCACTACTTGTATCTCCCCATTAACCTTTTCTACCACCTTAGATGCTTCCAAAGTAGGTCTAATCTTACTCTCATTACCAACATCACCTGAAACCTCTTCATTACACACATTTTGATCCTCACTTTCCACTGTTTCTCCTACAGTTTCTTCCACCCTACCATTCTCATCATTACTTTGACCCGCCTCATTTCTTACCCCTTCTCTATGTGGACATAGTAATCTTACATGTCCCACTGAACCGCATTCAAAACAGTGCATTTCCCCCGTGCTCGCATACAACATGTACGATTTGCCCTCATACATGCAACGGAAAGACACATTTAATGTTGGCGCATTCAAAAACATAAACACCTGCCATCTGAACGATAGCACATGCTTCAAGGATTCAGGTTTACAACCAAGCGGTACCATCTTAATTCCACTTGCAAACTTTCCATACCTAGATAACTCACTCTGTATATCTTCATCCGGAATAAATGGCGGAACATTAGAAATTATTACCCTAACAGTTGGCGATACTAAAGGTTGAACAACAACAAAAGCTCCACTTACCACTATGTCGCTTTCTACCAAACGATTCACCAGTTGCTCTTCCTTCAAAAAGACCACCACGGCTTTATTCATCCTAGACGCTGAAACAATGCTTTCATGTCCCACTCGTTCAGCTACGTTCAGCAACACATCCTCCACCTTTACTCCCACTTGAGCGATGCATCTAATTCCCTGACGGAGCGACAGAGACGGCGTTCGCACATCCAGGTGCGACGCCATCCCTTCTCTCGCCACGTGAAAACCTACTATTCAATGAGTCAATAAAACTCACACTAAACTTCACTTCTACAATAAATATTAAATTGGGATATCAATTTCACTCAAAAAGAAAGTTTAAAGACAATAGAAAAGTCCATATCCCTCTCACCGTGACACCTCTCCCACTTCAAACCGGAAATTAGGTGAGAGAGAGAGAGAGAGAGAGAGAGAGAGAGAGAGAGGTGGTCAAAATTTGACATACACTTTCCAGTATCTGCAAAATGTTCATTAAAAATAAGAGGGATCATACAAAATGAATGTTATTTTTTTATTTAGTACTGATCTGAATATTTCATATAAAAGACATTTACATATAGTCCACAAGAGAAAATAATTGAATTTTTAAAAATTACCCCTTTCAAAAGTTTACATAAGCTTGATTCTTAATACTGTGTTGTTGATGATCCACAGCTGTTTTTTTTTTTTTTTGGTAGCCAGAATAACACACCACAGCTATGAGCTCTTTTACGTTACAAGCTTAGATTAAACTCTCTTGTCTTTTCCATGCAGTGCCTCCCCTTCTCCTTCATCTGTACTACATCCACCCCCATATCTCTAGACCAGTGCTTCCCAAACCTGTCCTGGAGGACCCCCTGCCCTGCACATTTTGTATGTCTCCCTAATCAGACACACCCAATTTAGTGCTTGCAGTCTCTACTAACGAGCTGATGAGTTGAATCAGGTGTGTTTGATTAGGGAGACATACAAAATGTGCAGGGCAGGGGGTCCTCCAGGATAGGTTTGGGAAGCACTGCTCTAGACAGCTTCTAGATTCAGCTTTCTTCCAAATGTCAGGATAGCTTTCTTCCCTTGCCCGGCTTCTTTGTTTAGCCGTTAAGGTGTCTGTCAGATACTGGTGAGCTTTTCAACAAGTACAAGAGAAAGAATACCACACAGAATTTGCAGTCAGTAACCATTTTTTCTTCTTCCAAGACAACCTGCCATTTATAAATGCAATCTTAAAAAAAAAAAAAAAGGCTCAGTCTGAGACCTTCCAAATGGGCTCTGCTGGGGACAGAAAAATCATTGCAAATTATCAGCTTTCATGTCCACTGTTGAAACACTGAAGCCCATAATCAGTTGAAGAGCTGGTAAATATAATGTCTTCTCTATTCATTAGCAGAAAATATGCTTTTTGTAGAAAAATTTCATTTGGAGAGAAATTAGTCAACACAGATATTTCCTAAATCGTTCAAATGCTGTCTGGTTCTGTAGACTTTTTGAGCTAGTCTTTATAAAACCCATAACATAAATGGCTCAAAGCATGAAGTTGCATTTTAATTCCCACTTTAAGACAGCGGACCTGGGATACCTTATTGACTGACTCACAAAACAAATTTAAAAAATGCAGCAATCTCTTCTCACCTGAAGGTTAGATGGCACAAGTAGAGGATTTCAAAGAGAAGACATTTATAAACGTTTCTTTGGATGGATGTTTCTGAATTCTTTTTTAATGTATCCACCTTTTTCTACACCCAGTGATGATTTGCATGAATTATGGAAGTAACTTCTGTTAAACTCTTAACCAGGAGCGAAAGGATTGCTCCATAAACACAATCATAAGCATTTTTTTAAAAACTCTGGGCTACGAAGTGACATTATTTTACTCACCCTTCAACCATCTAACATTAAAAGAAAATTGAAATGTAAAATTAAAAGTATTAACATATTACTTTCAACAAACTAAGAACAAATATATTACAAACATTAAATATCCCTGTAGTAATACAGTATATGTCTGTATACAGTATATTATGTAACATACATAGACTTAATCAAAAATATTCATTAACATTAACATTAACATTAACATTGAGTGATAATATTTCAACATGATATCTGTCATTTTGATGGATAACAAATGCTGTATTTACCTGCCTTAGAAACATAGTAACATAAACACTGTTAATAGGGATTAGAAGTAAAACGCATCCATGTGAAAACAAACCTGAAAGAGATGTGAGGATTTTTGGGGAGAAAAGCAAGAGATTCTTGCATTTCAGTGAAATATTCATGGAATATATTCTAAATTAAATCAAGAGAGCAGATCACAAATGCACAGTAGCTATATGGGGGGGATCTCCTCATCCACCACAAGTGTGCAGCATCCACCTGGATGATGCGACGGCAGCCATATTGTACCAGAATGCCCACCACACACAAGCTTATTGGTGGAGAGGAGACAAAGTGATGAAGCCAATCAGTAGATATGGGATTGTTAGGAGCCCATGATGGTCAGAGGCCAATGGGCAAATTTGGCCAGGATGCCGAGATCACACCTCTACTCTTTTCGAAATACATCCTGGGATTTTTAATGACCACAGAGAGTCAGGACCTCAGTTTAACGTCTCATCCAATGGATGGTGCTTGTTTTGACAGTATAGTGTCCTCGTCACTATACTGGGGCACTAGGATCCACACAGACCACAGGGTGAGCACCCCCTGCTGGCCTCACTAACACCTCTTCCAGCAGCAACCTAGTTTTCCCAGGAGGTCTCCCACTGACCAGGCTCAACCCTGATTAGCTTCTGTGGGTGGCCAGTCTTTGGCTACAGGGTAATATGGCTGCTGACATGGTGACATGGTATAATTCTTGTAGATCATGTCACACTAAAGCATTACATTATTCTCCCGATGTCTGAAAATAGAACATGAAGGAAATTTACTCATTCAAATTAGCTCATTCTGTCAAACTGACAGATAATAATTATTTGTAGCACAGCTTCATAATTTGATGTTGTTTCATTCTTTTTGAATGGAACTTCTTCAACTGGAAGTGCCTCCTATAAGTTAAAACACAGTACACTTGTTAGGAAAAAGATGGATATTCATACTGGAAGACTTTAATGCAGTTCTCTGATATTGATTACAAAATTATTAAACTGTAAATTTGGTCAGATATAGTTTTGTGCACCCAAGTAATTTGTGTAACCAGGGAGCATGGTAAGAGCTGTTTGAATGTTAATGCTGGAATGTCATGGTTTAGAAACCCTGACATGCACTAATGACACAGTTAATCACTGTGATTGTGGCAAAGCTTCATCAACCCTCATTCCTTTGTATGACCTCAGCTTAATGACAAAAAAGGTTTGGACAGTTCACAGATATCAACTCACATACACAGAACATATAATTGGGTTCACTGACCCAAAATACAACATGGAGAGTCTGTAAACAACTTTGCTAAAATCATAGATGTCTTATTGAGGAATATAAAATTGCTGAATACAGAATGACCCATTCCATGCTCCTAGTACTCAGATACTAGGTATTTAGTACTCAAATAAATCAAATCATGGAGGCCTTAATTTTGCAGTAATGATTGTTAAGGTTAAGATGCTTTTGCATTTTCAGTGAAGTATGACTAAATATGTTGCCCTTTGCTCCACCAGGAAGCTGTCCAGACACTGAATACAAGTGAATAATGGTCAGAACCCTCAGTGCCTGACAGTGAATCTTGTCCTACTATTAAACTTTGTGAAACATAGCACCCATTTATAGGAAAATTTCAATCTTTGCCAAAAATACCACTGCCGACATTAAAGGATCATTACACTCCACTATCATGTCTAATCATCACTTCTACATAGGTGCCTCCAAGGAGGGGCCAGGGAGGGCCGTGGCCACCCCAATGTTGCCATTTCCACGCCCTAGTTTTCACTTCTTGATTTTGAATTTATTATAAAATGACTATCATAACAAATGTTAGTACTGTACTGAAGTAGCATAGCAAATACAATTAAATAATGATGCATTAAATATTTTTAATTAATTTAAAAACTATTTTTCTGACACTGGTGTTTAAGCATAGACCTGAGTGAGCTGTCAACAGTCCGCCATTGTTTCGTTGCCAGAGCAGGTGTAGGCAAGAATGTCTCCTAAACGATTGAGGTGTTGTGTTGTTGGATGTAATAATGAACATAGCAGTCGTCATTTACTCCTGACATGTAAACCGATTACTTTTGTTTTTTAAGGGAATGTGCCCCCTGATCTACCCTATGTTCGCACAAATCATTCATGATCCAGCTTCACCTACAGAAGAAGTGAGTATGTTTTTTTTTTTTTTTATTATGAATCTTTGCAAATCACCTTTACTAATAATGTGCTAGTTAGCAAGTTCCACGATGAATGCGGCTAAAGTTTACAGCCTCAAAGAACTGCTGGTCACCCCACAGAAGAGAGGGGCGGAGTGAGCAGAACTCATTGGCATTTAAAGGGACATGCACCAAAATTGGTCGCTCTGAACACAGCTGTTTTTGAAAAGGTAAAAAGGATGTTTCCCTATCGAAAGGTAACTCCCGTTGCGTCATCATTGACGATTGCTTTGGGGAAACTCCTGTTTACTCCTGTTTTTAACTGCACAAACCAATGGAGCTTGAGCCCACCAAAGGGGGCGGAGCCGACTTGCTATATAAGTCGGCCCAGAGTGCCATTTCATCAGAATCTTCTCCTTCAGCAACGAGACCATCTCTTCGTTGACTCTGCAAGAAGCCAAAGAAAGAAGCTTACCTGCTCTACGCTGCTCTTCACCACTCCCGTCGTCGAATCCAGCCCCGACAGTGGACGATTTCCCCTGCGGCCATCCGGCGAGGAAAAAAGAGCAAATTCCTGAGCAAATTTCCAAGCGTGTTGTTTCAAATGTCGCTTCGTGTGTGTGGGGACCCCCTGCACCAGTCGGATGGGCACGACGAGTGCGTTGCATGTCTGGGCGTCGCCATCGCAGAGGCTACACTCGCTAGGGCTTCGTGTCTTCACTGCGAGGACTTGAACCTTGCTCACCTTCACTCGCGGATCGCCTTTTTTCATGAAGGAGGTCCTCCCCGCTCCGTTCCCTCGTCTCCTCAGAGGAAGAAGCAGCGAAACAGCGGGGAGTCTCTCTCGGGCATGAGCGGTGCTGCGTCGGCCCAGTGCCCGCACACACGCACTCCGCTCTCTCCACAGCGCCTCACGCCGCTGGTGTGCTTCACACGTGAGGATCAGCACCCCTCATTGGACGCGAGTGGCCTGGTTTCCTTCGGCTCGTCTGAGGAGGAGATAGCCATTGACGAGACCGTGTCTTTGATGGCATCTGACGCTGACGAGTGGGCGTGTTCTGGCAAAGAGCCCGAAGCTCCCC
The DNA here is from genome assembly GCA_039654775.1 of Spinibarbus caldwelli. Classification (NCBI taxonomy): domain Eukaryota; kingdom Metazoa; phylum Chordata; class Actinopteri; order Cypriniformes; family Cyprinidae; genus Spinibarbus; species Spinibarbus caldwelli. Next base: position 13,311,305 of record CM077226.1, on the reverse strand, counting down.
CTCTATCTCAGTCTGCGTGGCCCAGCGTAGACTCGGAGCTGATCTGCATTCTCACGCATGCTGTGGAGGAACTAGGCCTGGCGTGGTTGGCCCCAGGAAGAGCCCGCCCCCGGCCTCCTCAACGAGTGGTTCCTCACGACAGCGACCTGCTCCGTTCATGCCAGAGGTCCACGAGGAGCTCACTAAAACCTGGCGAGCTCCTTACTCGGCGCGTTTGAACCCCTCTACTGCAGCAGCTCTCACCACTGTTGATGGCGCTGAGGAAAAGGGGTATTCCAATCTCCCCCCTCTCGAGGAGGTGGTGGCTGCACACCTGCTGAAGACGGCAACGCATCCTTCAAAACCCTGCAGGATGATGTCAGCGCTCGCCAACAGAGCCTATGCAGCGGCTAGCCAGGCCGGTTCAGCCCTGCATACTATTTCTGTGCTCCAAGTGTTTCAGGCCAAACTTCTCCGTGACTTAGACGAGTCTGGCCGAGATCACGGCGCATTCTCGGAGCTCCGAACAGTCACGGATTTGGCTCTGCGCGCTACCAAGGCAACGACACAGGCGGTGGGCAAGGCCATGGCCAACCTGGTGGTGCTGGAGCGCCACCTGTGGCTGAACCTAACGGACATCAGGGACGCCGAGAAAATGACCTTCCTCGATTCCCCGGTTTCGCCTAAAGGACTTTTCGGTCCAGCTGTGGAGGGCTTTACGGGCTTCACCGAGGCACAGAAGATGTCGCAAGCGCTGCGTCATTTCCTGCCTAAGCGCTCCAGCCCAGCGACTGTTTCAAGCCGCCCCAAGCCAGCGTCCACTCAGCAGCCTGCAAAACCAGCGCAGCCTCAGCTCTCGCAAAAGTCGGAGCCGGGGCTTTAGCACCGCCCCAGATTAGCGAAGAGGTACCCCTTCCCCAAGCGTCAGGGCCCACACCCTCACGTAACGCTGGATCCTGGGCCTCAGAAGCCATCCTGATCTGCGTTGCGGAGAGGAAAAGGAGAGGGATAATTCTCGCGGAGGCCGGAATCCCCTCAAAGACAGCTCGCAGGTATTCCCCACCCCTTCGAATGCCTCTGAGTGGTGGAGGTGTTTTAGTAGGGCACGTCCTGTCATTTCAGTGTGTGCTCCAAACTACCGCTGTGATAGCGGACCCAGATACAATAAAGAGCAAATTTCCTCTCCCTACATTCACACATGCCAGTTCGCCCCTGTTGGCGGCGAACTGTCATCAGTAAAGCCTCTTGTACATGTCTGCTCTCCCCCTTTGGGCAGCGAGCATTCACTCATTACTTACTCATTGCTAAAGTCACCTTTATTTTATATAGTGCTTTTAACAATACAGATTGTGTCAAAGCACTTAACAGTATCAAATTGGAGGATAGAGTGTCAGTAATGTATAATAATAAGATTAAACACTCAATTTTCAGTTAAAGGCATTTCATTATTGAATTCAGAGATGTCATTGTCTAGCTCAGTTTAGTTTAAATAGTATCTATGAAATCAAATTGACGATAATCGCTAGAAATTAAGTGTCCCCAACTGAGCATGCCAGAGGCGACAGCGGCAAGGAACCAAAACTCCCTCTGTGACAGAATGGAGAAAAAAACCTTGGGAGAAACCAGGCTCAGTCGGGGGCCAGTTCTCCTCTGGCCAGGATATTATTGTTTATTTATTTTATTACTTATTAATTAAATTTTAAATGTATAAATGTATTATATTTCTATTTTTATATTGTTGCAATTTCTAACAATAATAGTATTATGTAGTTAGGTATTTTATTATATTAGTTATTTTGTTTAATTTTTAGTTTTATTGTATTTAAGTCGAGGTCTTCACTGGGGATATGTCCCCGGGGCTCATCCAGGTGTCCGACCTCCGCCGACGATCAGGGTCGCAGACATCATCTCCCGGCGTCGATCCACCATCTGATCCGGACACAGACTGAGAAACAGAATAAGAAAGAAACAGACAAATATTAGCGTAGATGCCATTCTTCTTACGATGTAACGAGTACATTGTGTGTTATGAGGAGTGTTCCCGGTTCCGGTTGATCCGGTTGATTAAAGCACTTACTTTAGCACTCATTGCTAAAGGCAAAATCACTCACGAAGGCCAGCTCCCCACACGGCGAGCTGCCCTCGACGAAGATGTTCACAAATGTCATTTCTCCCCCTGCGGGCGGCAATACGTCATTGATAAAAATAGAACCTCTCGCCTCCCGGCTGCCGGCTTGGAAAGCCATCCCAGGTGTGTCGAGTTGGGTTCTAAAAACCATAGAATGAGGTTACTTGCTCCACTTCTCTCGCAGGCCGCCTCCATTCAGAGTCGTGGTGCAGACCTTCGTGCAGGACAACGAATCTCACGTTCTCCGAGACGAAGTGCACACACTGCTTGCAAAGGGTGCCATGGAAGCGGTCCCCTTAGCGGACAGTGAGTCAGGCTTTTACAGCTGCTACTTCCTCATTCCCAAAAAAGATCCTCACGCAAATTCGACCTGAGGACTGGTTCCTGTCTGTGGATTTGAAAGATGCTTACTTTCACATCCAAATAGCGCCCCGTCAAAGACCGTTCTTGAGATTCGCGTTCGAGGGAATGGCCTATCAGTACACAGTCCTTCCGTTTGGACTGTCCCTGGCCCCCCGCACTTTTACAAAGTGCGTGGACGCGGCTCTTTCCCCTCTGAGGCAGATGGGAATCCGCATATTGAACTACCTCAACGACTGGCTGATGCTAGCCGACTCAGAATGGCAATTGATCGCTCAGAGGTCCTTGTTGCTCAACCACCTAGAGCGTTTAGGATTGAAAATCAACCCATCTAAGAGTTTTCTGTTTCCCAGAAAGGACGCTCGTTGTCTGGGAAACAGAAAACTCTTAGATGGGCTCATCCAGGTGTCCGACCTCCACCAACGATCAGGGTCATAGACTCTGTCATAGACTCTCTAAACTATCCAGCGAGCGGCGGCATCTTTCAAACTGAGCACCTCGCGTCCCCTCAAAGCATTTCAGAGGATGCTCGGCCTCATGGCCGCTGCCACCTCAGTCATTCTTCTGGGCCTGCTGCATATGTGGCCCCTCCAATATTGGCTAAAAGCCCGTGTTCCGTCCCACGCCTGGTGCCCGGGCCGCGCTCATGTCAAGGTAACCCGCTGCTGCCTCAAAGCTGTGGCTCCTTGGACAACTTCTCACCTGTTTCAGTCAAGTGTTCAGCTGGGGACGACCTCCAGGAGGAAGGTGGTCACGACAGATGCTTCCAGCTCAGGCTGGGGCGCTCTGCACGAGGGCAATCCGGCGTACGGCTCCTGGACGACCCACGAGCAACGCCTGCATATCAACGGCCTCGAAATGACGGTTGTTTGTCTGGCCCTGAAGACCTTCCTGCCAGCCTTAAAGGGACATCACGTCCTAGTCCGGTCGGACAACACAACGGTGGTGGCCTACATCAACCACCAAGGTGGCCTCAGGTCACGTCCCCTTCACAGGATGACTCGATGTCTCCTACTTTGGGCACAGAAAGAATTCCTCTCACTACGAGCGGTTCATGTGCCGGGCAGACTGAACCAAGGAGTGGATATGTTGTCAAGAGACAATGTAGCTCTGGGGGAATGGAGACTACATCCCCAGACGGTTCAGATGATTTGGTCAGTTTTCGGCAAGGCAGAGGTCGACCTCTTCGCCTCCGAAGACAACTGTCACTGCCCAACCAATTTCTCAAAGCAGCGGGATGCTCTGGCCCACGACTGGCCCAACACCCGTCTGTATGCATTCCCTCCGATCGCCCTGCTACTCCAGGTTATCAGGCGAATCTGAGAAACAAAATGCTCTCTCCTCCTCGTGGCCCCCCTCTGGAGGAACCAAGTTTGGTTCCCAGAGATGATCCAGTTGCTGTCTGCAGCACCGTGGTCAATACCACTGAGGAGAGATCTTCTCTCGCAATTGCAGGGCAATATTTGGCATCCCCAGGCGGAACTGTTGAGCCTTCATGTCTGGCCGCTCGACGGGAGTCTGATTGACTCCCAACTGGAGTCACTAATACTATTTTAGAGGCTAGAGCTCCGTTCACACGGCACCTCTATGCCCTTAAGTGGTCAGTCTTCAGCGACAGGTGTTCAACACGTAATCGGGATCCGAGTTCATGTGACGTGTCCCACGTGCTAATCTTTCTACAAGAACTGCTGGACAAGGGGCGCACCCCTTCCACGCTCAAGGTCTATATGACAGCCATCGCGGCGAATCACTCTCCCGAGGCTGGCCCGGACTATTGGTAGAAATGAGTTGGTTGTTAAGTTCCTTAGAGGTGCTCGGCAGTTAAATCCTCCTCGCCTTAAGACTGTACCGACCTAGGACTTATCTACAGTCCTCGGGGCCCTCAAGGGCCCTCCCTTTGAGCCGCTTCAAATAGCTGGCTTAAGGGTCATGACACTCAAAACCGCTCTGCTTTTGGCCCTAGCGTCCGTCAAGCGAGTGGGTGACTTGCAAGCCCTGTCTGTCAGTGCTTCCTGTCTTGAGTTCGGACCCAGCGACTGTAAGGTCGTTCTTCAGCCGCGCAGCGGCTATGTACCGAAGGTGCTCACAACTCTGTTCAGAGCCCAGGTTATCTCCCTTCTAGCCCTCCCTGCAACGAACGGTGATCAGGGGCCTAACTTGCTATGCCCAGTTCGGGCAATGTGAATATACTTTGAGTATTCTAAGTCGTTTAGACAGTCAGAACAGCTCTTTGTGTGCTTTGGAGGCCGCTCTAAAGGGCTGCCGGTCACAAAGCAAAGGCTATCTCATTGGATACAAGAGGCTATCGCTCTAGCCTATGCCTCAGCGGGCGTACAGTGCCCTATAAGTGTGAGGGCCCACTCCACAAGAGGAATGGCCTCCTCCTGGGCCTGGGCCTGGTCCAGCGGAATCTCTATTGGGGAGATTTGTGTGGCCGCCGGCTGGTCATCGCTGTCTACCTTTATTAGATTCTACAGTTTGAACATCCCTGCCCTGCAGACGCAGGTACTATCTGCTTAATGCTACTTTTTTCTCCCCTTCGGACGAGAAAGGCTTATGACAAGCAGATCCCAGATTCCACTCGGGTCTCTTTATAGCTCAGACTCACGGGGTCCAAATGTTAACCAATCTGGTTTCAGTAACAGAGTAAACAGGAGTTTCCCCAAAGCAGTCGTCGATGACGCAACGCTCGTTCCCTTATCTCAGGGAACCGAGGTTACGTGGGTAACCAGAGCATTTTTTTACACTACTACTAAGAAATTTTAACCAAAGTATGTTATAGACTTTTCATTAAGACCCTAAAGAATCATATCAACTTGGAAAATGGGCATCCAATGACCACTTTGAGATAGACACAAGAGCTTCAGCATCGATCATCAGTGAGGAGACTTATGGGAAGTTATGGTCTAATGATCAGACACCAGCATTATGTGAGTCTCCCATTAAACTGAGAACATATACCATCGGCTTTCATCAGTGCTAGTTCTTTGAAGTCAGCTTGGTGTGTCCCAGCCTTAACACCTGACTGCTCACACAGTAAAATCTGACCACATCTTAACTCTTGCAAACCAACCGATTCGAATTGAGTTCAAGAGTAACTGATTGTTAGAAAGTAAACCTACGAAAGGGAACCATCAAAACTCTCCTCACATCTGGATGCATTTTCAACAGTTGAGCACAATGCAAGTATTCTATATTCAATGGTCTCTTATATTCAGGTGAGTATACACAAAATCCCTTTAAAAGTAGGTGGCCATATGGCGTATACATGCATATACCCTCAGGGACGTAGCTGGGGTAATCATGGCCCCAGTGCAGGTTGTAGCTGTGGGCCATGATTGAAATCGCATTTGTTTTGCTCTGTGTGATGGTTCCGGACAAAAGAACAGACAGAACATATAGTGGCAACTCAAAAGAAAGGTTTATTTCTTCCAAAAAACAAATATATATATATATATATATATATATATATATACAGAGGCAGATAATAAAATCACATCAAAGCATACAATGTCCATGCAAAATGAAGACTTAAGTCAATGGAAAAATAATGCTACCTAAGCAGGCCTCTTGCGAGCTATTCGTTTTAATCCAGTGCTTCAGAGCATGTATCAAGCTTCCAATGTCATGTGATTTCAGTAAACAAGGCATTGTTACATCATAACTATTTCAAAATGTTTAGAAATTTCAATGGGTCACCACCAGAGGGCGATCTCTGTGAACCAATGTGGGTTCACAGAGTGAACCAATGTGGGTTCACTGAGATAGATATTTCCCTTTAAAATAATTACTACACATCAAACGTTAAGTCCACTATCATTGTTTTCTATTCAGTGATTAAATGAAAAAGGTTAATAGATCATTTTACTGTTTATTTATTTATAAACTTATTTTATTTTTCTGGTATACATTTAGGTTGTTTTGCTATTGTACGTAGTGTTGACCACTTCTACTCCAGTCTACAAGTCAAATTAATCTTTTTACTGTTATTATTGTGCTGATATTGTACTCAATTAATTGATTTATGTAACTGCACAATGTTTTGTATTACACAAACAAAAAAAAAAAATTTAAAATTAAAACATTTTCCTCACAAATTGGATAAACTCTTCAGTCAAGTGTTAATTTACATGATTTAAAAGATGTAATAGTGTTTATGTAATTGCATCTTTGGTCTGATTTTTTTATTTTATTTTATTTATTTATTTATTTTTATTTATTTATTTATTTATTCATTTATTTTTATTTATTTATTTGTTTATTTATTTATTTTTTGCACTATGGTTTTGTTGTTACGTGTAAACAGATTAAGCTAAATAAATTATACTATCATTGCAGCAAGGCTATAGATATAAACATCACAATTCTCACTAAACACAGACCATGCTCACAGACGAGTTACTGAACCATCCTGTCAAGCTTACTGATTTGCTGACTCTGTTCTTCTCCTTGATTTTGTTCAAATGTAAATTTCCCTCATTAGATCTCCTCTGGGAAAATGGAAGACTGTGCAGGAACTATGAACAGAGCAACATCAGCTGAAAAACACCTTTGAAGTAAACTGGTGCACACACAACATTCCCTTATTCAACTACGCCTTTCAGTATCTTGTGAAATTATCAATTTAATCTCTATATGATAAAAGCTTAATGTATCTCATACATATTAATAATCAATGTCACATGATTTTAGGTTCCATGCATGTCCAGGACAAACAATTCAATGTATAAACATCTAATGCTAAGAATGAGTAATAGTGTTCCAAGCTCCACTAATTAATAAAAACAAAGAATGTAGGTGCCATGTTGAATTCTGCTCATGCTTTCTCTAAAAGTCATAGTGTTCCATCAACACCAGCAAGGATATTTCGAAAATAAAAGCATTTGTAGCAACTCATAATGTAATAACTGCACATAATGTAATAAGTATTACATTATTATTGTAACAAAATGTTCATAATGTAATAATTTTCTCAAAAAGTAATAAAATCTTGAGTTCATATTGTAATAACAATTATTACATTGAGAAATTTATTACATTATAAACTCACAAAAAATATTGTCAAAATATTCTGGGTTCCAGAATTCGGATGTTGTTAGAACACCTAAGAGAAAGGAGAAAAAAACACCTAAAAGTATGAATATGAATTATAAATGAGTATAATCTGTGTAGGTATAATAAGACGACTTGTTAAATATAATTATAAACAGTAACAGTTACAGTAATAGTATTATAGTGAAGAATAATCTTTTTGTGTTATGTGAAGCAATGGCGTAGATTTGATTTTGGCATTGGTGGGGACATAAAGTATAGGCAGCCCAGTATAAGGGACAGTCAAAATATGCTGTTATTTAGCCTATATGTATAATTCTCATGGGGTGTCAGGTAGGGAAATGCTGGAGACTCAGGAGGCTTCGTAATAAGTAACATTTAATAGCAAAACTCAGGATCATGGAGAATACACACACTTCAACATAACTGACGTTTAAGACAGGACCAAAACCAAATAAGGAAAACAGGAACAGAACCCGAACATACACGTGACAGAGAGCCCCCCTCCCGGACGGCGCTAACCGTACTATCGGGGAGGGGGGGTAGGCGCCCTGGAGGCTGGTGCAGGACAGGGACACAGAGGAAAGCCTCCAGGGCGGATCAGGGTATTCGGGCAGCCATGGCGGGTCAGGAGACACGGGAGGCCATGGCGGGTCAGGGGACTCCGGCGGCCATGGCACATTCTGAGAAAAAAATAATGCACTGGTGAGCTCAGCAACATAAAAAGGCCTGGACATCCACGGAGGACAACGGCGGTGGATGATCGGAGGATCCTCTCCATGGTAAAGAAAAGCCCTTTCACAACATCCAGCCAAGAGAAGAACACTCTCCAGGAGGTAGGTGTGCCACTGTCAAAGTCTACAATCGAGAAGACTTCACGAGAGTAAATACAGAGGGTTCACCACAAGGTGCAAACAATACCAGATTAAACTTTGCCAAAAAACATCTAAAAAAGCCAGACCACTTCTGGAAAAGCATTCTTTGGATGGCTGAAATTAAGATCAACCTGTACCAGAATGACGGGAAGAAAAAAGTATGGAGAAGGCTTGGAACAGCTCATGATCCAAAGCATTCAACATCATCTGTGAAACATGGTGTAGCAGTATGATGGCATAAGCATGCATGGCTTCCAGTGGCACTGGGATACTGGTGTTTAGTGATGATGTGACAGAGGACAGAATCAGCCAGAAGAATTCTGAAGTGTATAGAGATATACTCTCTGCCCAGATTCAGCCAAATGGAGCAAAGTGGGCGGTGCTTCATATTACAAATGAACGATGACCCAAAACATACAGCAAAAGCAACCCAGGAGTTTTTGAAGGCAAAAAGTGGAATATTCTGCAATGGCCCAGTCAATCTCCTGATCTCAACCCGATTGAGCATGCATTTCAATTGCTGAAGAAAAAACTAAAGGCAGAAAGACCCACAAACAAACAACTGAAGTCAGCTGCAGTGGGTTATTCCATGAAATCTGTGCCTTTTCCACTTGGAAAAATTTAAAAAATAAAATGTTTAATCAACATTTTTTAAATATCCATGAAATGAAGACACCTTAAAATGACCAAAAACTGTATTGTGCCATCTCAGGCTATGTCATTTATTATTTTATGACTACTTTTCTACCTCATGTTTTGGTATTTTTGTCAATCCTGTTACCAACACAAGCGTTACTAGATACTATAATTTAATTACATCTATGTGATAGTTTTCATATATATGAACAGCATTTTAGTCCGTCTTTTCACTGGGATTGTTTCAAATTTTGAATTTTTAAAAATATTTTTATATTTGTAATTGTTCAGATGACCAAGGACATCCTAATTTTGGAGGGGGACCACGTCAGTTAAGAAAAATACAAAAAAATATTTTTACAAGAAAGATATTAAAAAAGGGCTTTGTCCAAAATAAAATATAGTTGAAGTTGGAATGCAATGGAATGAAGTTGAGGTTGCAATGGAAAAACCTGGAAGACTGTATCAAATATATTTTTTTACAATTTTTATGAAATTAATGACAGTAACAGGATTGACGTTTACATTACTGTACAGTTTTACCATTTTAAATTGCATTATATTGTTTTGCACTTATTAGCATAGTTGTATGACAATAGTAAAGTCAATTTTTCAGTTTAAGTCAGTTCATTGTTGATTTAGCTGCACATTACATTTCTAAGAGATCTCATTTTTTTAAGGGTATTGTAATTAGATAATGCGTCCATCTATTTGTCTGTGTCCCCTCACAGAACTTCAAATATACTGATCTGGTTCAATTATTAGTGTAACGAGGTTGATGAGATGTGAGACATGCGGATCCATTTGCAGGCTTTTATTTAAAGGCATGGTCACAAAACAAGCAGGGTCAAAAGCATCAGCACACAGGTATAACACAGATGTCGACGATCGGCGAACAGTATCCAACAGGGTAAGGCAAAGAGAGTAAATCCAGGTAAACAGCAATAATCCGGGCAAGGGAATAAACAGAGTCCGAACAGTGAGACGGGTAAATACAGGGAACACAGACTAGAAAACAACAAACAGGTTCCGTATCGCAGCTAACACTAGGGGAGTGATAAACGCAGGACAACACTGGAACTGAACAGAAACACAGAATGACACGATAAGGCAGCTAGCGCTAGAAGAGAGCTATACGCAGATCAACACTCGGCGATCTGTGAACGGAAGTCCATGGTTTATATAGGGTGTGTGATTGTGAGATAGTTCTCAGGTGTGAGCGTGTGATTGAGACAGCTGTGTGTACTTAGTGCAAAGAATGATGGGAAATGCAGTCCAGGGTAATATATAACAGTCTGTGTGGTGTGAGAGTCAATGTGACGGAGTAGTGACCTCTGGTGGTGAGTGAACGGAAGTGCATGGACAGGATTCATGACAGAGCCCCCCCCCCCACCCCCCCGAAACAGGGGGAGGGACGGAGGGCCAGGTCCATGTGCAAGTGGAGGGACAGGGGACTGAGACAAAGCCAGCAGAGCAGGATCCCAGGACAGATCTGGCAGTATAGGTGGAACTGAGGACCACCACAACAGAGCAGACGGAGCAGCAGACCACCACGGCGGAGCAGACGGAGCAGAAACCCTCCAGGGCGGAGCAGACGACCTCCACGGCGGAGCAGACGGAGCAGGAGCACACCAGGACGGAGCAGAAGACCTCCACAGTGGAGCAGACGGAGCAGGAGCCCACCAAGGCGGAGCAGATGGAGCAGAAACCCTCCAGGGCGGAGCAGACGGAGCAGGAGCCCACCAGGGCAGAGCAGAAGAGCACCACAACGGATCAGGAGAGCACCACGGCGGAACAGGAGCATACCACGACGGATCAGGAGAGCACCACGGCAGAACAGGCTGATCAAGAACCCACAGCAGAGATTGGAGCCTAGGAGAAACTAAGACACAAAAAACAGAGAGAGCATATACGGTCTCAAGGAACGGGGCATGGAACACAAGTCCATCAATATTCTCCCTGGTGACAACTGAGCGGGCAGACAGTTCATAAGCGAGTTCACTGATTGAAACTGGACAGGAAAACAGTTCTGAATCAGATTTAGCTGCAAAGTATAAACCAACAGACAGTTCACAATTTGATGGATTGACTGACACTGGATTGGCAGACAGTTCACTGATCGAAGCTAGGTAGACAGATGGTTCATATTCATACCCACTAACAGAAACTGGACAGACCAAAGGTTTAACATTTGACCTACTGCATGAATCAGGACTGACACAAGGCTCAAAATCAGGTTTTTTAACTGAAACCAGATAGGTAGACAGTTCATAAATGGTCTCTATGGTAGTGACAGGGTTAATGGGACAGACGTGGGGTGCAATCATAGGTTCCGGGCTCAAAACAGGCAGTTCAAATATTAGACTCATGGACTGGAACATGACATACCGTGAATTCAGGATTAAGTTCACAGACTGAGACTGGTAAAACAAATGGTTCAGAATTAGACACACTTGGGAGCAGGGGACCGGCTGACAGATCAAAACCAGGTGCACTGATTGAGACTGGACTGGCAAACATTTCAGAAGGTGATATTACACAGGCAGATAATTCACAGTCAGATTCAGTGGGAACAAGACAGACAGATAGTTCAAAGGGAAACTCCTTGGCTGAAACTGAGTTGGCAGACTGCTCATTCTCAGACTGATTGGTTGTGACTGTACAAACAGACAGTTCATTAGTGGCCTCTTTGGCAATGACAGACAAGGCTGATAACCAGAGGCGTCAGTGGTGCTCAATTATGAACTCCCAGTGTGTCCTGTCACAGTCAAGGAGACTGTCGTCTGTCCTGTCACAGCCAGAAGGGCTGTCAACCCTTTGGCTAGATCGAGACAAGACAATAGTTCACAATTGGCCTCCATGACCGGTTCTGGACTAGACGAGAGTTCAGGGACAGCCCTTCTGGCTGTGACAGGACAGGCGACAGTCTCCTTGACTGTGACAGGACACACTGGGAGTTCATAATTGAGCACCACTGACACCTCTGGAGGTTCTGCAGCAGATGCCGCCACCTCTGGAGGTTCTACAGCAGTCTCATAGGGTAACAGAGAGAAATTGTAGCTGGGCGCCACCACCTCTGGATACATCACATTGGATGCTGCCAACTCAGGCAGTTTTGTGGTGGTGTACGCAGCCCAAACGCAACATAAAACAATCCCCATCAAGGGAAGTGCTTCAGACAAGGAAGTTAGTTCAGGAACAGGTGAGTTAAAGTGAGCTGGGTTGGAGTCTGTAGCGAGGTTGATGAGATGTGAGATGTGCGGATCCATTTGCAGGCTTTTATTTAAAGGCATGGTCACAAAACAAGCAGGGTCAAAAGCATCAGCACACAGGTATAACACAGATAAGACAGAGAGTAATCCTAGGACAAGCGTGGGTCGACGATCGGCGAACAGTATCCAACAGGGTAAGGCAGAGAGAGTAAATCCAGGTACACAGCAATAATCCAGGCAATGGAATAAACAGAGTCTGAACAGTGAGACAGGGCTAAATACAGGGAACACAGACTAGAAAACAACAAACAGGTTCCGTATCGCAACTAACACTAGGGGAATGATAAACGTAGGACAACACTGGAACTGAACAGAAACACAGAATTGCACGGTAAGGCAGCTAGCGCTAGAAGAGAGCTATACGCAGATCAATACTCGGCCATCTGTGAACGGAAGTCCATGGTTTATATAGGGTGTGTGATTGTGAGATAGTTCTCAGGTGTGAGTGTGTGATTGAGACAGCTGTGTGTACTTAGTGCAAAGATTGATGGGAAATGCAGTCCAGGGTAATATATAACAGTCTGTGTGGTGTGAGAGTCAATGTGATGGAGTAGTGACCTCTGGTGGTGAGTGAACGGAAGTGCATGGACAGGATTCATGACAATTAGCCAAGGAAGATGATCAGATCTTGGTCTTTCTGTCAACTGAAACCAGACCAAGATCTTGACTTTCTTGAACATTGCAAGACTGGGATAAAGGTCTGCAGTCACCTTGCTACTCTTGTTTGAAATTAAATTTACATGGATGCATAATTGACAATGAGTTATGGAGATAAAAAAAAAAAAAGAAAAAAAAAAGTTTTATTGAGACTGATCATTAACAACAATAGTAATAGTAACAATACCAATAATACTAACTAAAATGTAACTAATGCTCATATGCCACTGAATTACATAGGCATTAGCTCAAAATTACACCCAGGGTGACCTTTAAACATGTTTGCATTTCACACAGACAATCTTTAAAAACAGGGTGACACCTAATCTATGTCATCCCTGTTACCCAAATGTCAAGAACTGTTACCCTGAAAAGTAACAGGCAGTGTTGCTAATTAATTTTCAGCTAAAGTTGCTAAGGGCAGGTCGATTTGTTGCTAAAAGTTGCTAAATGACGTCATTGTGACGTCATTGGTTGATGGTTTCATTATGTAACCATGACACAAAACTGCGTCACTGCGTAGAATACACACTGAAATTACTCAAATCTCAGCAAAGAATATAATTTGAAATATGTTCATTTTGATTTATTCGTAAACATAATATAAACATTTAATATTATTTGTAAAAGTATTATAAACATTTTTATTACATTGAATTATTAAAAAGTTACACATTTTTGAACAATTACATTTTATGTATTTTCTAAATGGTAACTAGTAAAACTACACATTATTAACAATTATAGCTAAGCAGTGTGTTGGTAGTAAGTTTAATGCTACACTCTAAGGAAAGTCCGTAAAAATAGGTAGATAGATAGATAGATAGATAGATAGATAGATAGATAGATAGATAGATGAGATGAATGAGATTCTTGAGATAATTAGATCAACAGTGTACCTAACTGATTAACAATTATATGTACAAACTAACAACTAAGGTGTATCATAAATGAACAATTATTATTGAACAAGTGCAATTAGCAACTTGATTCATAGCTGATGATGTGCTGTTTGGCTGGCAAGAAGTTCAATATTCTTTTTGTGTGGTTAAGAGAAAAATACTTGCCTTTTTATCATTTGATTCACTTTTCAAAAGTTGCTAAAAGTGGCCAAATACATTTTAAAAATAGCTAAATTTGTTGCTAGGTGCTTTTTGAAAAACAAATTGCTAGGGTAGTCTGAAAAGTTGCTAAATCTAGCAACAAAACTGCTAAATTGGCAACATTGGTAACAGGGCTGACAGTAACAGGTTTGACGATTTCAAACTAATTTGCTCATTTCTAGCTAATAGTCAAGTTCATAAAAGCACATGTTGTACACTTTGAAAGGATTTTACTTGTAGATATTGATTATATTAAATGTAATAAATAATTGTTTAAATTTACATTTTAAAAATGGTAACAGCACTGACATTGCATGATGTCAGTACTGTCCCCAATTTTTATATATATATATATATATATATATATATATATATATATATATATATATATATATATATAATTTGAGAGCGGAAACTTTATTTTTTAATTTGGTGCATAAAAAAAATGTGCTTCTGGGTCAAAGTGGATAATAATAATGAAGCACGTCAATCACAAAATTTGTCAATTTTAATAAAAAATAAAAGTTCACAATGTAGCCTAATAAGCCTTATTTTCTTTTAATGTAAAAGCGTATTTTACATAAAACTATTATTACGTTTTGTGCTCAAATGTATTATATTGAAAGATAATTATTATATTGTAAACATTGTTTTAAATATGTGCTGGTATTGCCTTATGAACTGTGATTACATTATAAGTTGCCACAGTGTGTCCGATCTGTATCTGATTTTAACAGTACTTAAGTATTTTACTTATACTAAATATAGGCTCAAAGATGCACTAGTCAAAGAGACATGCCAGTGAAAAACTGTAATGTTGTGGAGAAGCTGGGGAGAACAGGCAGAGGCAAGGATCTATGAGCAGGTATTTAATGAAAAACTAGAACAAACAATAAGCCAAAAACCACAGGGAACAAAGAACAGAATGACAGGCAAACAGACAACCATTACATTCAACAACTCGCAAAGAATTAAAGAAACACTAGGGCTGTATATATACAGGAGGCTAACAAGCTGAACAAGATGATACAAACTGACTACAAACACCACGGGAGACAGGAAGTGACATAAAAGTTCAAGACAAGGCACAGAAAACGCAATAAAAACAAGAAAGAGCTGATTTGTGAGGAGAGCGATCACACTTATTTTCTAAAACCAAAATAAAACTGAACACCTCAAAATTGCAAAAACAAAAACAAAAACAAAAAAAAACAATATCCTTCAAAAAGGTCTCTTCAGTGTAACAGATAAATAAAATAATGTTTAAGTAAAATTAAAAAGTCAAAGTCTTGCACTGGATGTGCTGGTTTCGGCCTCATTGCCAGCTGCAGTCATTTCCTCATCTCATATATAAAACACCTGTGATTCACAACTACTGGCTAAGGAACTCGCATTCACGTAAAGTAACCTTGTTGACAAGTTTAGATAAGATGCACAAGATATAGTACTTTCAGCGCCCTGTAGTTGGCGATATCACATCTTTTGTAGCATAAATAAACTGCTGCAGAAAAGCTAGGTGCCATGCAATGTGTAACTGCAATACGCATTTCAAATATAGTTGAGTAAAGAGTACAGATACTCATTCAAAAATGTAATGAAGTAGAGAGTAAATATTGTTAACGCCTTTGAGTAAAACTACAAAGTATCCGAAAAGATAGGCTACTTAAATACAGTAAATTACATTCATGCAGGGCCGGGTCTGAGATTTTCCTTGTGACCCTCGGTCATCCCCAATATAATTATTTATTAAACTGACCTAAAATATAGGTATAGCCTAGTGTGGTTGTATTTTTCTTGCGCGCGTCCCTACGTCTCCCCCTCATACTGACAGAATTTAATGTGAAATGTTCACGCGATATTACCGTAATTTTACATTCCGACTTGTAAAAACCATTCACTTCCTCGTCCTTTTTATGAGCCCTTTTCCGAAGCTTCTCCGCTTCTCAAGACGGCCACCGTCAATCACATAAGCACAGTAGGGCTGCAACTAACGATTATTTTGATAATCGATAAGTTGGCCGATTATTTTTCCGATTAATCGATTAATTGGATTTTTAAAAACGCAAAATTTTCTTCGTTTATTTTATTGACAAAAACACTTCCACATTCTGCCCAATGTCCTTCAAACAAACGTGCCAACTGAATGCTATGAAAACATACAGTGCTTAATTTATTAGACAACCTGTCATAATAAAGAGAAAACACAAATATTTTAGGAATCTGTCAAAGAATTGTTTAAATCTAAAAATGTTATTTGTTATTTATTGGGCAAATAACAAACTGAAACAACTACATTTTTATTCACATAAAAAAAATAGCCTCCTGCCTTTCATAACAGCATACATTCTTGCTGGGATTGCTGTAATTGGGTATCTGAAAAAATCTTTCATAGATCTTTCATTCTTTCATAGATAACAGAAATAATTATATTATAGCATTAGAAATAGCCCACTGTTACTGAAGACCTTACGCATATAGGAGGAATAACCAATACAGATAGCAAAAAAATGATTTTATTAAACACCAATACTGTTAGTTTAGAGCAGCAGTGGCACAAAGCTTACATTATTTGTTATAAACCTTAAATACATTTGTTTTAATAAATTTGTTAAGCACTGTATATAGGCCTATAGTTTAAATCTCTTCATCAAAAATTAAGATAATAAAGATAATAATGACGAATAAAAACACAAATTCAGTGTTAACCAACTCTTTGATCATAGTCACGTTTACTGTAATTTATTTATCATGTAAAAGGCGGCTATGAAGCATCTGATATTTATATTCAGCTATATTCAACTATACGCGGTTATCCCTTTACAGTTCCTACTCTCATAAAATACGTGCACTACATGTTGACTTGTAAACCTTAATTGAACGTTCAACAACAGATATTTTTCAGCACAATGAATGTTTTTGCGCTGAATATTGTCTCCCTCTCTGACGCGCGTTCACGCGCCCGCCGCGCTCGCGCTCATTCAGTAATTCAGTCATTTAAACTTAACACAGACTGTCAGGATGGGACTTTATGCAAAAATGGAAATGCTTGCGTGAATTTGTGACATTTAAAGATAAGGACCGTAAACTGAACGTTTTTGCGCTGAGGACGCACACGCATCTATCAAAGCGCCTGACAGGGAAAACCATTACGCTAATGCATTAACTTAAAGCTTAAAATAAAGAATTCTCATGTTTTGTGCAGCTTGGATCGCGTACTTCTCCCGCAGCATCTCATTCTGTTTCCTCCACTATTTTTAGATGCTTTTGGCCACAGAAATGCGTTATTCAGTGCTGTAATTTGACGCGACCGGCTGAAGTTGGACGTGCACTGTGGGCAGACCCTATTAATCGATAATGAGAATCGTTGTCGATGATTTTCATTATCGATTATAATCGATTTTATCGATTAGTTGTTGCAGCCCTAAAGCACAGCTCTTTAATTGTGCTCTAGTCTCTGGTCAAACGCGCTCAAACCACTAATCTGTAGCCTAATGTAATCTATTAACTACGCACATCATAATATTTTCGGCAAGTAGGCTATCCATATTATGACAAAATATTTCAATAAGACTGAATTTGTATTTAACCTGATCAAATAAAACTACATTTTAAGTTTAATTATAACGCCGCGTGACGATTATACAGTGAGCAAAGAACATTTACAAAAAAGGGTCCTGTCCAAACTATTGGTATAAAATTAGAAGCACACAATTCCCTAGAATATCATTATATGCTTAAACATTAAGATTTGCACTCATAGAAATTACTAAAGTAGTCAAACCTGTTCGTTAGAAGGGGGTGTCCCAATACTTTGGGCAATATTGTGTATGTTTGGTGCGGTAGGGGGCCCAACCTCATATTCTTTCATAGGGCCCAAAATTGCTAGCGGCGCCCCTGGTAAGCACTCTAAAAAAGCTATAAGCTATAATCAGTGATGTTGTCTGCAGTGTATATGATGAATTAATCTCTTACATCGCATGTACGTCTGCACTTTGTTGTTTCTGATGAGAGAATTCGAGAGTGCACTGACCAAAACTTTTGCGTACCAGCAATGTTAATATTTAGTAAAATCCCCTTAAATAATAAAAATATTAAAGTAAAAAATTCTTGACAATCACAAAAGCACAAACATATATTGGTTCTCATATAACTCTGTCTTTATTCATTTGCATGTTAATCTATAAGAGTTTGGGCTGTTTAATATTAGGATTTTGTCAAAAATCCCCCACCATGGCCTCGCCCTGCAACATCAAGCCCCAAGAGCTTACTCAGGTTAGTTGATATTTCCTTAAATATGAGAGAAGAGAGGTAATTTACTCACTGAAAGTAAAATATATGACTTTTGTTTCAGGCATCTGATAGCTGGTGTGGCTCTGCCATGTTGCTAATGCAGGTAAATGGTGACAGCTTTTTGCATTTTAAAAATAAGTCAGCATTCATTATTACATGCATAAATGTTAAAGAACCCCCCCCCCCCCCCCCCCCCCCATACAGTATACGTAGACAGCCTTTCATCAACCCACAATGAAAATACATTAGTGCTCAAATGATGTAACATACATTGTTTCACTGTGCTGTAAATGCACATTTGAGTTAATGCCTGTCATTTTAAAGTGGGTTTACTCCATTACTCCATCATGTAGCCTACTTAGTACACTACACAGCAGCTTTACAATTTTTTTATTTTTTTTTTTAATAGAGGACCAGTTTTGACTCATAATCCATTCAACAAAAGACTAACACAAGAATGAATGGATTTATCATGTATGGTACTAAAATGTAATGCCCAGTTAAATCGAAATCCATTCAGGTACAGGTCAACTTTTTTTCGAGAAAAGAATACAAAGGAAGCTGCATTCAGAATATAAAAATAAACAGTTATAAACAGACATAAATTTCATCCAATTCATTGTTTCTTTTTTTGGTATTTCAGGTACATTTGGCTATTTAAGCCTAATGCTTCTGTAAACTTTGCATTTAGATC
Source organism: Spinibarbus caldwelli (assembly GCA_039654775.1). Lineage (NCBI taxonomy): Eukaryota > Metazoa > Chordata > Actinopteri > Cypriniformes > Cyprinidae > Spinibarbus > Spinibarbus caldwelli. The sequence continues at coordinate 13,292,259 of CM077226.1, read as the reverse complement.
TTATTTGCATAATAGATCCTATTATTATTTAATTGATTTTGAACAGTGTTTTTTTTTTTTTTTTAATCTGCATAACATATTTAACTATATTGCACAAGACAAAATAACAGGCATGGCTTCAGCTCTAAAATGAAAGGTGGGCTATATAGGATTCTCTTGGCTTTACAGGAATAAATTACATTTTAAATAAATTAATACAGATTATTATATAGATTTATAGTTATGGTAACCTTGCACATTGTCTGAGAACCACACCGAGGCACTCTTGCTATGCAGTTTGAAGCACCGCTTATTCCATGGAACTGAGATCAGTTTAACCGCGCTTTTTGATTTGGTTTTGGGGGGTGGGGGTGTTTGCCAGGGTGGGCCAAGCTTGTGAAATTACATGAAAATATTCTCTTCAAAAGCTTACAGATCATTGGTACCCTGACAGTATGACAGTATTTCCCTTATTCACAGAAAGCACTTTCCTAGAAAAACCTTTACTGGAAAGTAGCATCTTACACATGCTTTTTAATGTGCTTAATTATTCAGTGTAAAGAGAGCTAATGATAGACTTAAGATTAATTGCTTCCCGGCAGATCAGACAGCACTATGACACTAAGGCCTGCCTGTGTGTTTTGGTCTGACAGATGTTCAGTTAGATTACTTTGTAAAGTTCTGTGATATAGACTGAAATTTTGAAGGCAACATCAGTGTCTCAATTAAGAGTCTCAGTATGGCTTTTAGTATAGGCTATATAGTATACTATAGAATAAAGGCCATTGCAGCACAAGACTCAAATTAACTGGATGTAAAAGAGGAAGGACAATGCTTCAGCTGTTGTTTAGGTAATTTCACAATGACAGATGATTAAGAGTAATGTAAATAAAATCAACCCAGTTCGTACTGTAGCTTACATTTAAGCACTTGTGGCCACATTGATGAAGGAGAGCATTTAAAGTTTTAAAACCTACAGTGTGGTTAAACTGATGTCAGTTTCACGGAATAAGCAGTGCTACAAACTGCATAGCAAGAGCGCCTCTGTGTGGTTCTCAGATAATGTGCAAGGTGAGCATAACTATAAATTTATAACAATCTATATGAATGTATTTAAAATGTAATTTATTCCCGTTATGACAAAGCTGAACAGAGGAGTTTCTGTAATGTTTTTGAATTTTGTGATTACCATTATGTAGAAGAGTTTTGCCTAGGCTTTGGGCATTTAAAAATAAAAAGTATAATTTTATATAAATATAATTTAAACAAATAATAGAACTTCAATAAAGTAATTAATAAAATAATTTTGTTCTACATTAGAAAATGTATTTTGACAAATGATAAGTTAAACATACTAGAATACAGTAATTTGAGTTAAACCAACTAAATTGTGTGTAAAATCTTTCAAATGTTTTAAATGTGTATGGTCAGCTGTGTTCAACTGAAATTATTCATACTCTTGGTAAATATGGTCATAGAAGTCTGTGAAAAGAAATCTGCATCATTACTGCTTTTGATACTTTATTTTAAAAATGTACAAAATAAAGGGGGGGGGGTTATCACATTATGAAATAAATGTTTTTTGTTTGTTTGTTTTTTTTCTCTAATACACATTGGCCACAATTAATCATACCCTTTTATTAAATACTTTTTGCTACCTCTTTTTGCCAAGATAACAGCTATGAGTCGTCACCTGTAATGTCTAATGAGTTTAGAGAACACCTGACAAGAGATCAGAGGCCATTCCTTCATACAGAATCTCTCCAGATCGTTCAGATACACAGCTCCATGTCGATGCTTCTCTTCAGTTCACCCCACACATTTTCTATAGGATTCAGGTCAAGGAAATGCGATGGCCATGGCAGAAGCTTGGTTTTGTGCTCAGTGACCCGTTTTTGTTTTGATTCTGTTGCTTGTTTTTGGATCATTTTCCTGTTGGAAGATCCAACCTTGGCCCCATTATTAGATTACATTTCAAGAACAGTCAGTTTTGTTTTTTGTTTTTTTTCTTTTGGTGTTTGATAAAATCCATGATGCCATCTATCTGAACAGGATGCAGGATCTCTGGCAGAAAAATAGGCCCACAACATTAAAGATACATCAGTAGATTTAATTGTACACATGGGGGACTTTTCATCCCTGAGCGGACCAAACCTATATTGAGTGTTTGCTGCTAAAAAGCTAATCTGACCATAGACTACTTATTTATTTATTTATTTATTGGCTTTCTGGCCCCAAGACTTAAATATTTTCTGCAATTCTCCAGCTGTGATCCTTGGAGAGTCTTTGGCCACTCAAATTATTCTCCTCGCTTTGCTTTAAAACAAAATTGACACATCCTCTTCCGGGCAGATTTGAAACATTTTCTGTCAATTGGAAATTCTCAATTATTGCCCCTAATGGCAGAAATGGAAATTTTCAATGTTTTTGCTCTTTTTACAGCCACTTTCTAATTTCTAATTCATGATTAAAGGAATTTGGCTTTTGTGTGTTCCTGCAGAAAAAGAGGAAGTCGTGACTGGATAACATGCTTCTAGGGGTAACAATACTTGTGGCCACTGCATAGGCGTAAATCCCGGGGGAGACGGGGGACAGGACTCCCCCACCTGAGGGTTGTCCCCCCTAAAAATATCATTTTAAGCAACTCTGTGTCTTGAAAATAATATATTGGACATATACTTAAAATAATTGTGTAAGTAGTAAAACAAAATAAGCGCAAAAAAGCGTTTTAAGTACAGAAATGTTTTGATTCCCCCCTCCGTTGCCTCACATTGGTTTGGTCCACTGCCTCGATACACTCAGGACACGAGCCCGGTGGGAGCAGTGTTGCCAAGTCCGCGGTTTTCCCGCGGAATTGGGCCACTTTTAACGCTCTTTCCGCGGGATGTTTTTCATGTCCGCCGGTTGGAGCGACCCCAATAACGTGATATTTAGCCCCTGGAAAGCGACATTTATGACGTTTTTTTACCCCACCAAAAAACGTGTATTTTACCCCACCGGAACGCGATTTTTACCGGAAATCCCCCCTGAAAAGCGATTGGGCTAGTTTTGGGATAGTTTTGAGTAGCAATTGGGAGGGTATTGCTGTGAAAACCTGGCAACCCTGGGTGGGAGAGAGCAAAGTTCCTTAGTAGTTATGTGTAAGTAATTAGGCTGCCAAGGCTATTTTATTCTCTTTAAACATCGGGTGAAATTATTCTTTCTCTTTAATACAGATGATGCTGGATCATTAATAAATTAGTCATGACAAAAAAAATAATGGTATCCGATGTATTTTCTATGAGCAATTTATAAGGTTACCAAGCTTAACACCGTAGCTTGTCACCCACTACAACTAACACAGCGATAAACCTGTGTGTGAACTGATATTAGGCTAATATTGTAGACCTACCGATGTGTTGGGTTTTGCTCAGTATGATGTTAAGTGGCAGGCTTAATGCGGTTGAATATCTAAAGAGACGTACTCGGTCCCAGACGAAACCTAAAATACTATGGAGGACGCAAAATAATCATTATAATATGACCGCGTGGTGAACCATATGAACCGAACTCATATTTAAACACGGTCTCCATGCTGTTTACACATGCTGTGTACACATATCTATCCTTACAAGTACAATTTTGGCTGTATTATTTGTGTCCCCTTCAAAAATTGCTCTTGAGAAATTTTGTGTTTCTTGTCTCCCCCTACTGTTAGATGAAACTATGATGTATGTGTATGTGAGATTATATTATAGTGTGTGTGCGTGTGTGTATGCATATTATATAATATAATAATAATAATAATAATAATAATAATAATAATAATAATAATAAAAAAATTTTGCTTCAAGAAAAAAAAAAAAAAAAAAAAAGTTTAGTTCTTTCTTTGAAATTGTAAACGAAAGATCAGATAGATAAACAAAGCAGATTTATTTTGCAGAGCCTTCTTTGATCATATTTACCAAGGGTAATTTTACCAAAACAGCACATAAGTTAAAGAAATAGTAAAGACAAAAGTAATGGCAGCAGTTTAAGATTTTTATTTTAAAAATAATTTGAGTACAAAACATAAAAATGTATATCAGAAAAGTCTTAAACTTAAGACATCATACACTACATTCAAACGGTACCTACATGCTGGTGAAAAGACTATTTGCGGAGCACTCAGTGATTGATCTTGCCAAAAGGTGTTTTGGAACATAAATATGTAGTGTAAAATATTTTGTTCAAGCATGGTGAACTCTATAAAAATTTATATTAAATAAAATAAAATTTAAAAAGGTGGATGCAAGGTCACAATATGGTGGCAAAATAGAAAGTCCAAGACAACAACATTTAGACCATTACATGCATCTGAGGGTGGGTAGAGAAAATGCATCAAAAGCAAGAGGATATGCAAGTGATTAAGGACAGCATTCCTGCAACTAGTAAAAATAGTATATCCTTAATCAGGAGATCACTTGCGCAAACAGACAAAGAATACTAACTGGTTAACAGTGCCTATTAAAGTCATCCACCGGATACTTTTAAAGTATTAAATAAAATAGATGTAACATGGATGGAAAATGCATGTCTGAGAAAGGGGAGATGATTTTGATACAGAGCAAACAATTAAGCACTAACCCATTTGTCAGCACAAAATTAAATGCTTGTCTGAACTACCCGCAGATGGCAAGTTGTATGTAGTACACACAAAATTAACATGCACAAAACCACAATCCCAACAGTAAAACTGGTTGCGATATGGATTTGTACATGATAAAATACTACGCACATACAAAGTAATCCATATTGTATTGCATAATGTCAACTCTCAATTTAAGAAAACTAAAAATCAAACTAAAATAAAAAAGGTCATATTGCACAGATGGTATTTTACATAAAGATTTACAGTACAAAAGCAATCACAGCCTAGCGATGCTGTGAAAAGACTTCTGTTATCAAAAATATTCTGAAAACAATTAGAGATGAACAACTAACTAAACATACTAGTAAATAAAGAATCAGCGAACAAAAAAGGTATCAGACATTGTCATACAAACAAAAATTTAAAAAAGACAACAAAACAGGAGGTAGAAAAAAAAATAAAAAAAATGCACAAATGAAAACAGGCACATCCAAAGTGTAGTCTCAGATAAAGCACTGAGCAAAACAAAAATCAAAGTGCAATTTCAGACATTGTCCATCTTGAGCATAAGAGTTACCTTTGATCTATGGAACCAAAGGACTGTCGCCCACATTCTTTGTCTTGGGCAGGAGAAATGGTTGGCACTATCTGCTGAGACTCATGGGAGCAGTGTCCTTTCGCCGCTACCGCAAGCTGTTACCATACTGAGGATCATGTCCTCTGGAGACAGGCACAGTGTTACGCTCTATACAATTGGTTTGTGAAGGCCCCTTGAATCTCTGGGGGGGGGGAATAAATAAAAAAAATGGGGTTAAAGCATTAAAACAAGCAAATAACCAACCACTGATATGATAAACAAGTTTAATACCAGATGATAACACTAGTCTCTTACATTAGTGTAGTGACTGGGGCTGGGTGTTGAGCTGGAGTAAACAGGAGACACGTGGACTAATCCATTCACATGAAACAGGAGTAAATATAAAAATAGCACTTGAGTAATTACAACCACAACTGGAAGCAAAAAATTATTTTCTTAAAATACACTGACACCTTTGAATGGCCATCAATAGAGAACAAACAACCTGTTCTGCCACCACTTAGTGTAGATGACTCACCAGAAAAACAATTTTAAACAGGGTGGATGTGAACATGGCAATTAACACAGAGCTGAGTAGCTGAGAAATGCATCAACTCCCTCTCATTCTTTATTGAATGTGCAAATTAACTAAAAATTGGAGGGATTACCTGACTTCTGGAGTGGAGGAAAGTTCCAGATGCAGTCACTTTTCTCTGTGGTTTCTTACTGTTATCAGTCATGCAGGACACTGGAAAGAACTCGTGAAAAACTGAAGCTTTGCATGGTGTGTCTGAATCCTTAGAGAGAGTGAGAAACAAAAAGAAAAAGAAGAAAAAAAACCTCAATGACAAATGTAAAATGTAGTAAATTACAAAGCCAACATAATGACAGCAAACTTAATGGGTTTTCAGTTGTTGACTCAATGGATTTTATGCAGTAGTGTGCTGACATGTGCCTTTAATGACTTCTCTTGTACTTCCAAGAAACTACACCAGGAGCTTACTATGTCACTCCCAGACAGCGAAGACACAGAGGAAGATGAAGATGAGGAAGATAAAGAGTGCTGCTGAAGGCTGGACAGAGATACAGGTGAGCCTGCACTGTGTGGTGATGAGCAATCTCTCTGCTGGTCCTCACTTGAGGTCTGCTCCTCTGGGTCTCCTTCAACATTCTGGACTTAAAATGACCAGAAACCGTTAAAATCCACAACCCGTAGCCTCATTCACAAAGCATAAAAATTGAGCCATTAAAAAAAAAAATTTAATTAAAATTAAACCCATAAGAATAACTCACTGTTACGTTCAATCATCCTGGCATTGTGTCTGTTTCCCCACTGCTGAATGATCCACTCTCTGTAGTCAATCACTTCCTGGGTCACTTTAATGATGCGTCCCAACGTGCTTAAGATTTGAGAATTAAATTAATAACCATATATAAAAAAAAAAAATAAAAAAATTAAAAAAAAAAAAAAAAGACTACACCAAGAAATTGAATCTGACAGACTTCAATGCACTGAAAAGTGTCACCATTAACGATACAAAGCTAATTTGTAAAGGGGGGGGGGGGGGGGGGGGGGGGGGGGATAATTCTTCAGCTCTTTATTCATAATTGATCACTTCAATATTAATAGTTTTATTCTCATTAGGATTTGTTCCTATTATGTAGTAGAGTGGCAGTTCCACAAACACACACAGTACACACACAGCTCAAAAAAATAAATAAATAAAAAATAAATAAAAATTCACATATTGGATGTTGTTGCCGGCAGAATAACATTCTCCACAGTCACAAGTTTTAACCTGCTCTTATCCATGAAGAGAACGGGGCACCAGTGGTAGACCTGCCAATTCTGGTGTCCTCAGGCAAACAGCCATTGTGCTGCACAGTGCTGGTCATCAATTACTAACTTTCATGTAGTTCCGAAGCTAAATTTATACACACAAAGCACACCAAATATGGTAAACAAAAGTTTCCGTGTTATATGTATTTAATGGACTCTGTGTGCATTAATTCAATGTTTATATGTGAATAAATTAACTTTTTGAAATAATAAGTGAAATGGACAATGGAGGGACATATCTCTGGTTTCATTAAAAATATCTTCATTTCTATTTTGAAGATAAAAGCCTGATGGGTTTAGAACAACATGAGTGAGTAAATAATGAAAATTCCTTTTTTGGTTTAACTAACCCTTTAAGACTTCACTGGCACGTCATTGCCGAAAAACATTCAAGCAGGACAGATTTTTGTGGCTGCCACTTTCTTTTATAATCAGTGGTCGTGGACTTGTATGGGACTAACCTTTCCATATTTCTATTGGGGTAGGAGCGGGATAGTGGAGATACAGCATGACTCAAGACGAGGTATGCATAGTTAAATACCTCCTTCACCTGCATGGCACCGTAAGAGCTCCGGCCAACATCATTTCCTAACATAGAGAAGTTTTAAAACTCAAATCACTTTTTAATTTCACTTTTGTAAGGATAAATCAACAATGTAACCATTAATACAGCTTTTCAAACTTCAAAAGAAAGATTTTCTTTTTTTTCTTTGGCCATTCTGCAACTTTACACAGTGCCATTTCAAGCACACATCTGCATTTTTGATTATGTGTTAGTAGTAAAAACTTGGCATTAGTACAAATTCAAGAAATTCAAGAACTAAAACCCTCAATTTAACTTGAAACCAATGCAAGGGGATAAAACTGGTTCATCTATGATGGTTTGTCCCATACCTGGCAAATTTGGGTCCTCAATACAGAGCATTGAGGGTCTATATCTATTCTCCATGATCTCCTCTTTAGCAAGATAAGCTCCTCCATCTTTCACACGGATGCCTGTTTTCAGATAATTAAAATGCCGCCCATACAATTCAAAGAATTCGATGAGCAGGATGCCCAAATTAATATTTGAAGCTCTGCAGTCTATTCTGGGATGGAGCTGAAATAAACACCAAAAAGACATAACAGTTTATTTTAACAATTACATTATCAAATTAATCAATTGTGTACATTTGATCATCCATGAAGTTCAAGATTGCCAAGAGATGCTAAGTACTGTTATATAGATTACGGTCAAAAGACAAAATGAAAACAAATGGCATCAATTAGCAGTAGGGAAACACTGGCTGGAAATCGCTATGCACAAAAGCACATGAAAATACCTTTTCTTGATGCCTCACCTGCAGGAAGCTGATGACCATTAAAATGAGGCTGTAGGAACTGATACCACCCGTAAACACCTCGTTCAAATCTCTCTGGAGCAGAAACTGCTTCAGCACAAAGATCAAGTACGGCAACACGGAATATTTCTACAAAACAAAATAAATTAAAAGAAAAGAATTGTAGCAGTCCCCTCACATTTCGGCAATCATTTTAGTATATCTTTTCAAGGGACAATTCTATAGAAATGAAACTTGGATATATTTTAGAGTTGTCAATGTGCAACTTGTATAGCAGTACAGATTTACTGTCCTCTGAAAGTAACTCAACATACAGCCATTATTATCAAAAAAGCTGGCAACAAAAGTGAGTACACCCTACGTAAAAACAGCTATACGTCGTTTAACCATGCAAAGCCACATGTTCTATTCATCATGTTCATGTTTTTGTCTGCTTGACAGGACTATACAAATTTGTGTATCTTGTTTTAGAGCAGTTAAAATTTGGTGCTTTGAGTACAATTCTCTCATACTGACCACTGGATGTTCAACATGGCACCTCATGGCAAAGAACTCTCTGAGGATCTGAGAATTAGAATTGTTGCTCTCCACAAAGATGGCCTAGGCTATAAGAAGTTCGGTAACACCCTGAAACTGAGTTACAGTACAGTGGCCAGTGGCATACAGAGGTTTTCCAAGACGGGTGTCACTCTGAACAGGCCTCACAAGGGTCGATCAAAGTAGTTGATTTCTCGTGGTGTGTGTCAGGTGCAGAAGATGACTTCAAAAAACATAAGCATGAGTGCTGCCAGCATTGCTTTAGAGGCTGCAGAAGTGGAAGGTCAGCTTGTCAGTGCTCAGACCATACGCCGCACACTGCAACAAGTCGGTTTGCATGGCCATCGTCCCAGAAGGAAGCCTCTTCTGAAGCTGGCTCACAAAAAAGCCTGCAAACAGTTTGTTGAAGACAACCTGTCCAAAAGCATGAATTACTGGAGCCATGTCCTGTGGTCTGATGAGTCTAAGGTAAACTTGTTTGGCTCAGATGGTGTCCAGCATGTGTGGTGACGCCCTGGTGAGGAGTACCAAGAAAACTGTGTCTTGCCAACAGTCAAGCATGGTGGTGGTAGCATCATGGTCTGGGGCTGCATGAGTGCTGCTGGTACTGATGAGCTGCGGTTCATTGAGGGAAACATAGATTCCAACATGTACTGTGACATTCTGAAGCAGAAGATGATGCCCTCCCTTCAGAAACTGGGCCGAACGGCAGTTTTCCAACATAATAACGACCCCAAACACACCGCCAAGATGACAACTGCCTTGCTGATGAAGCTGAAGGTGATGGAGTGGCCAAGTATGTCTTCATACCTGAACCCTATTGAACACCTGTGGGGCATCCTCAAACAGAAGGTGGAGAAGCACCATGTGTCTAACATCCAACAGCTCCGTGATGTCATTATGGAGGAGTGGAAGAGGATGCCAGCAACAACCTGTGCAGCTCTGGTCAATTCCATGCCCAGGAGGATTAAAGCAGTGCTAGATAACAATGGTGCCCCTATAAAATATTGACACTTTGGACACAGTTTTGACATGTTCACTTAGGGTGTACTCATTTTTGTTGCCAGTTATTTGGACAATAATGGCTATATGCTGAGTTATATTTAGAGGACAGTAAATTTGTACTTCTATACAAGCTGCACATCGACTACTCTAAAATATATCCAAGTTTCATTTGTGTAGTATTGTCCCTTGAGAAGATATACAAAAAATTTTGCTGAAATGTGAGGGGTGTACTCACTTTTGTGAGATACTGTATATCGGAAATTTTCATATTTTCATAAAATGTCAGGTTATGGATACATTAAAGGGACAGTTCACCCAAAAAATGAAAATTCTGTCATTAATTACTCGCCCTCTTTGTTCATCTTTAGAACACAATTGAACATATTTCTGATGAAATCCAAGAGCTTTCTGACCCTGCATACACAGCAATGCAACTGAAATGTTCCCAGACCCAGAAACGTAGTAAGGACATTGGTAAAACAGTCCGTGTGATATCAGTCGTTCAACCAAATTTTTCAGAAGCTATGAGAATACTTTTTGTGCTCAAAGAAAATGAAAATAACGACTTTATTCAACAATTATTCTCCTCCCAATCACATCTTCCACCATTATCGCGAGTACCTCTGCACGTAAACAACGCATGTGCGTGGTGCTGTTTACGTAGAACACGCATGTGCTGCTCCTTGTTTACCTTGTCGTCGTGGTATTCTTGATAATGGCGGAATACGTGATTTGGAGGAGAAGAATTGTTGAATAAAGTCATTATTTTTTAGCGTTTTTTTGAGCACAAAAAGTACTCTCGTAGCTTCGTAAAATTGCGGTTGAATAGCTGATGTCACATGGACTGGGAACATTGCAGTTGCATTGCTGTGTATGCAGGGTCAGAGAGCTCTCGGATTTCCTCAAAAATATCTTAATTTGTGTTCTGAAGATGAACAAAGGTCTTACAGCTTTGGAACAACATGAGGGTGAAGTAATTAATGACAGAATTTAATGACAGAATTTTCATTTTTGGGTGAACCATCCCTTTAATCATTCAATATCAGTGCAAATCAGTTTTAACGTCTACAAAATCCAGTGGCTACATGTTTTCAGTTCTACTACACCACATCAAGCACTTAATCTGGGCTCAATGTGCCCATTCAAATGAATTACAGAATGAATTACCAGTGAATCTCTCACCTTAAGGTGATCTTTAATAAACCGAGCTGCTTTGACACCAGTTTCAACATTAAAACTGATGTCTACCCTCACATCTGTTTCTCTGTCAGTCAGTTTAATTATTGGTACCTGTAAAGGAAAAAAAAGGAAGGAAGGAAGGAAGGAAAGAAAGAAAAAGAAAGAAAGAAAGTTTTGGAATGATTACGGTTATTTTTTTCTCCAAACACCAGTGAACCTCTAAAGAACAGTGCAATTTATGAAGTATTTCTTTTGGACTTTCACCTCAATAGCAGCCCTGCAAAAGTATAAATTTTGTCTAAATGCAATCTTGTAACTTATTTTTAACCCTGTACAAAATCAACAATTGAATTCCTGTCATTCATGATCTCCCACATCACTTGCACGTTAATTTTTTTTTCCTCTTCCTAACAGATATTAGAGGGGTTCATATGAGGAATTTTAGAACATGACAAACTGAAATACGTCAGCTTTCAGAGCTCAGTATTTATCCCTAGTCCAAGAAGTTTAAATAAAACTAAGCTGTTCACCAAACCTTTTTCTGCAGTGTTGCCAAGTCTGCAGTTTTCCAACGGAATTGGCCTACTTTCAAACTGTTCTCACTGTAGTCCGCGGGTTGAAACGAACCCCCCACCCCCCACCCGGTTCTGGGGCACCATTGTCTTCCATAGTATTTTTTTTTTCCTACTATGGAAGTCAATGGTGGCCCAAAACAGCCTGGTTACAAACTTTCTTCAAAATATCTTCCTTTGTGTTCGGCAGAACAAAGAAATTCATACAGGTTTGGAACTACATGAGAGTGACTAATGACTAACCGTAGCCTTGTCAAGTAGTTTAATGGAGAACGGCTCAGCCACTTTATTCTGCCTGAGTGCCTGGTCCAGTTGCTGCAGAGGTGGTTGTTCCCATTTTCCATACACCACCAGGTCAATGTCACTACATAATGCAATTAAAAACAAAACCACACAATAAAAATCACAATATTTATCACTGCAATAATATGGACAATCACATACAATACCTGGTAGGAAGATAAAGTCCTGTACTGAAGCTGCCAAATATTTCAACCTGAAAACAGAAAATAACACTTTAAAAAGACCTGGTAATCGACTATTACATGCACTTCACATTGCAATCTTTTGCTGACCTTGTTGACATCAAAGCCACAAACATGTCAAACTGCAATTTACCATGTAGTGACAGAAGCTCAAAAGAAAAAATAACTTTTTGAAAGGCAAAGATTAAATGTGTTCTCTCCTTAAGATGAGCGTGTAAGGTCCCCCCCCCCGACACACCACCAACAACAATCTGATAATTATTTTGTCAATAAAAATACAAATATCTTCTTGCTTGATCACAATAAATATAGCTTTTTTGGTCCTCCATTGTTAAACAGCAACAGCAAGTCTCTGTGTGCTGGACTCACCTTTGCCATAGGCCACAGATCTTTGATTACTGCCTCAACACGACTGACAACTTCTCTCCTCATTTCTTCCTCTTCTGGGCGTGGTGACATGAAATGATAAAAATCCACTATCTCCTCATGGAGGCTGGGGAGGATAGACATTTTTGTCTTCTGTTACATAGTGACTTCTGAACACACATTCCGAAGTTCATTTTAAAATGCCAAGAATTAAATCAAAATGTGTAAGTAGTGTTGTAAAGATACAAGTTTTTACAGAGCATTAGTTGCAAGTGTGTGCCATCGGGTAACCAAATGTTTTAAATACACATACATTCTGTTCTTCACACCCACTTAAACTTTCTGAAGACCAGATAACTGGAGTAATGGAAAGGTGTGTGGAAAGCTGCTTACTCAGGCTGAATAAATAAGTGGGTTAAGAGTACAGTACTAATAAAGTGTACGTAAATGTTAATGTCACTTCACACTGACTTTGTGCATGTGCAATATACTTGTCTAGTCAGATGAAATCTTTAAACAAAATATGAAACCTTTCCTTCTATGATAAAGTCACTTTGGCGGCTTGGGCAGAACATTCTTTAAATACACAGAGATGATGAGGAAGTGTGTTAATGTAAAAAAGCTTTTTACACAATCGGTATTCTTTTCCACTCAGAAATGTGCCATTACAGAATGTGTCATTATGTTTCATTACTCAAAAAGTGTAATTTGTTTATGAATCCAACAGAGACTTAGGGTGGATGTCAAGAATTCGAAATAGTGACCTTTTTTGTGTACCACTGAAAATAAATAAATAAATAAAATAAAAAAATAAAATAAAATAAAAGAAATGGGTTTGGAATGAGCGTGAATGTCTCCCCATTTCGCTCCTTTGGCTGCTCAGGTTAGGTGTCGCCACGATAGAATTATCCACAGCCATTTGGCACAGGTTTTATGCCGGACTCCCTTCTTGATGCAACCCAACACTGAGTGTACTCACGGGACACACTTGGAATAAGCGTAAATAAATGACAGTTTTAATTTTTAAATGAACTGTTTCTTTAAAATGAGAAACAATTCATTTTCAATTTTCAAAACAAATGAATGTTTATCACTTTATGTAGGTTGTGAAAGAAAGGGAATTAATTTTAATCTTTAAACATTAATTGTGGTTTAAAAAAATAAATAAATACATTATCCAAAGCAGCACAGATAATTGTACTTCCACTCTACAAGCCAAGCTGATTGGTCTTCAAATGCTCTTAAACCATTAGAATCAAAATACCTTAGAATGCCTTAGAATCCCTTGGAATCAAAATACCTCAGTACTAGTAACTGAGGTACAGTTATACAGACCTGCATTAGTCAATCTATTACACCTTTGGGGCAAAGATTAAACACTTTGGGCATAACACATCATCAGATTTCTTTAATTCAAATTATAATGTTAGGCTGCATAAATTGTTTTGACACAATCTGTATTGTATAAAACGCTATAAAAATAAAGCTGACTTGATTACCAGAAACAGCTTTCCTCAGCTGATAGTTTTCCTGGTAATAACTGGCAATAAGTATGCTTCTAAAAGCATTTATTTCTGAATTGTAAGACTTTAAGCTCGCTTATGTTTGTCTGGCTCAACAGTTTGTTCTAGACCTGGTCAGTTAACCAACTTAAGGTTAATAAATAAATAAATAAAGAGAAAAGTATACCAATACATGGAAAATGCTCTTACCCGTTTACACCTAGACTGTATCTTCTAGTCGCCCAAGGGGTCCCACATAAATGACTGCCATTAGAGTGGGACAAAAAGTAGTTCATTCCATATGTGCTCGCTTTATTGTCACTTCTCTTTCTTACTGGATGTTTAGGTTGGTTATCCATCAGTATTTGTGTCTGCAGCTGCTGATAATGTTGTTGTAAACTGTTACTGACATTGTGCATATGTTCAGTAAAGTTAAAGTGAAGTTTGGCTGGATTTGCGCTAACACTGTCACCAGCGGCGGATGAGGAATCTGATGTCAGACTGTCACTCTCGGAATCTCCTGAAGATAAAGGTGATGAAGAATCACAACCGTTGACTCCGATAGGGGTGACATACTGAGGTGCAGGACCAGAACATGTGTTTGGAGAACTCATGGCACCACTATCATTATAAGACTGATTGGAGTTGCTGTTAAAAGGCTTTCCAGCTGTGTTGGTGGGAACCAGCGAAAATTGCTTCATAAAACTGGCCGCCAACGCAGGTGTATTCACCCGCAGCGAGTGACAGTGGTTTCGCCTTTGCGAGGTTTCCCATACGCGCATCCATAAAGCGTTGGCAGGTCCTTTCTGCTCGGGCTGAATCCAAGCCACCCGAGGATCCATCCAACTTTACCGTTACAAAGCTCACAAGCACTCTCTCGTCTAAAGCTAGACAGGCGTCCTCAAGAGTTACAAGACTCAGGTGAATTTACGAGAAGCTGAGTATAAGTTTAAAAATCCCGGGAAGAATAAATAAACCGAGAATCCTCTACGTGAGCTTATTTTCAGCGAATTGTTGAATCCAGAGCATTCCAATATGGCGTGCAGGGAATCTCGAATGGAGTGCGCATGTCTCTGAGAATTTAAACTCTCTGGAAGAGTTACACACCCCCTCCAATTTCCACACCCATTTATCCAATCCAATAAAAATGTGATGCGAGAATTCACAACGGAATTTCTAGGATTATTTTTTTCTTCTGCAATTTGAATTATTTCCAAATCAATAATTTGTTTTTTTTAATCTTTAAATGGTATGAAAAAGTTAATTTGCCATTATATTTTGTCACAGTTAGGCACGTTAGCTTTTTATTTAATGTTATAAAAACTACATTAATAAAATTAAAGCAACCTAGCATGCCAAAATTATAACAAACACTAAATGGTGGTTCAGCCTGCAACACAATTTGAGTGGGTCTGCAGCTGGAAAATTCAGTTATTAAACAAAGAAATTTCTTACAGACATAGATCATTTCAACTGTATTGTTAGATCAAATTGACATTTCAGCTTATTGCTCCCAATAAATTGCAGTCGAGACAGTTTAGAAGTCAAGTCTGTGAAACAGCATGATCATCACAAGTTGCTTTCTCAGTTCACTCTGTTATTAACAACATTTCCTAACTGGAATTTTAGGTTAAGGTTCTCTTATTGTTTTTTTAAATCAAAACCTGCCATGAAAAAAAAAAAAACTATGTTACATAAGGAACAAGTGTCTAATCAAATCAAGACAAAAGCAGATAATGTATCAAGTATATCCTAAGCAGAACATTTTTCTTTTTCAAAATTTTAGCCTGAAAATAGAAACAAATTCCACATTTCTAGTTCTAAATGTTGATGCTGACAAAACAACAAAAAGGCAAAAACACAAACACATTTTTAAGTTCAATACAAATTATCTTTATGGTATAAAGTTATTTTCTTTAATCTACATAACATACATAAATGTACAAGAACGGCATGATTTCCTTGATTTATAGTAACCAATGATCACAAAAAGAGCACCTGAAGTGATAAAAAAAAAAAAAAAAAAAGTTCAGGATTTCATTTGACGACAAAGGGAGCCAATCTGAGTGATGCAGCTGGTCACAGCAGAGGGTACTGGCTGTGTAGTTTCACTTCGCCATGATGCTAGAGCCTCCAGGGCATCTTTGGGGTTGCAGGGTGACAGGTCATAAATGGCATAGACAGCAGACAACTGCACCTCATTGGGCACACCTGCAATCATACAACAAATGGTTGTATTGTGATTTATGATGGGTTTATATAGAAAAACAAACAACTAAGCAAAGTAATGTATTAAAACATTTTTAATTTGCTATTACAGTTATGTTACATTAGCAGAGGTTCAGTACCTTCTGTAATACCATGTTTTCCAAAGAGGTTTACAGCTTTTGCAACATTTTGGACTGATTTACATAGCATCTGCTTCATTCCTAACTGACCAAGTCGTCCTGGAAGAATACAAACAAAAGACAAATTTCAAATCTCTTAAAAGGCTGTTTTATATAATTTGTGGGATTTTTATACCATTATTTTTCATGACATTCTGACTCATAGTGCTGCTATGAAATGCACCATTGAGCTAAAGAAAATGAATCAATCAAACCAATAATTTAAAGACTTAGAAAGTAAAATGAAATGTATTAATTAGAAAAAGTATAAAACATTATTATAATTTAACTTCATAGATTTTATTTTTTATATTTAAATTAAAATTAATATAAAACTTTAAAATTTCTTTAAAACTAAATACAGTATTAATCACTTCATGCAAACTCAACAACGTACCAATCAATCGCAGAACAGCTGCTACAGAAACATCACGGACTGGGGATTGCTGAAGCCTTGATTGCGTCACCCAAGTGTTCATGATGGGCCACAGCTCTTTGCTTTAAAAAAAAATCAAAAATAAATCATGACAAATATATTAATTATGTTATTTTTAAAAATATATTATGAATGCTTGATGAAAAATTAGTTAACATTCTATATACAGTAGATAAATATACCCAATAACATAATCATGTGTCCATTTCCACTTCATATGTGCACACAAGAGATCCAAGGTATATATGTACTCCCATGCAGTTGGGCAAAGGTCATGACCATGACGATCATGCTTCTGGAACGTCAAATCTTTGTCTTCTCGAAGTGCTTTCAGTGTGCTGCTGATCAATTTATGAATGTCATCAGGTGGACTCTAGAAAATATTAAGGGACAACTGATAAAATGCCTAAACTTAATAATGCAAATACAAAAAAACTGTTTCATGCACTGATTTCAAGGTAAAAAAAAAAAAAAAAAAAAAAAAATACACTGTTATGTGGCCACTCTTTATACATATGATGCCCAGAGGAAAGTTAACAGGGTCAGGATCAAAATTACAGCATTTATAGGTTTGCAATAATAATTATTGGTAAAGGAATAAATCACGGTAATGTTGTTAGCTCCAGCCATCAGAGAATGCAAGCAAAATAATAAGCCCTGAACACTGCATACCTTATCCCAGTGTAGATATTTAGTCAGGTATTCCAAAATGTCGTCATCTGCTTTAAGCTTGGCCACTGTATGAATGGCTTTGCACAAAGAGGTCTCATGGAAGAGCACACTTGGCCATGTTGTGACCATGAACAAAATTAGCTTGGAGGCATTAGGAAAATCTGTGAGTAAAGAATCCGTATAGAATCAACAACTCAGTATAGAACACATGCTTAGTCTCCATAAACATTTAAAATGGGTAAAGGACTATAAAGAAACATGCGTATAAACACGTATAAACATAATAAAAGAAGTTGCTGTAAACTCACCCTCTTTGAGAATATTGTATGCAAAGGCATGGGCTTTCTGATAGTCTCCTATCTGGCGACATATCCCTGTGTAGACTCTACAGAGAGCTTGTACATTATCATAACTCAGAATGCTCTTCTCAGTCTTTAATTTACTCAAGATGGCAGATATGAGTTTTTCTGCTGAAGACTAAAAAAAAAAAAAAAAACAGAAAAAAAGGTGTCCATTAATATCCTCAGAGCTGCATTAACTAGAAAAGCTATCTGAAATGTGCAAAGCATAAACATACCTGATTCGCACAGAAATCAGCAATTACAGCCTTTTCTTCATCAGTCAAAATTGGCACCTGAGATATTCTCCCAAGGAACACATGGCTCTTAACAACAGGCAATACGTCAAAACAGGACAATCCAACTTTGACCAGCACTTCTGAGATCTGACAATTGATGTCATTTGTCTTGTCTTTCTCAATTCTCTGTTCTTCTTGTTTGCTTAGTATTTCTTGGTTAGGTTTGATGGACTCCCTTTTAATAACAGTTTGATAATCCATTACTTGTTCAGCAGGAGAAGCAACACCAGGAGGAGCAGGTGAACAGTTGTCAAGTCTGAGTCTTTTAGCACTCTTTGGCAATAGGATGTTCACACCTGTCCTTTTTGGTTTCTGCTCTGTTTTGGTAAAAGCAGTGGATGAAGAACTGATCGTTTTATTTCCTGATATCTGGTTAACAGGCGGTGGGGAGGTACCATTCTCATTTCCAGCTCGGGTCAGGTTAACAGTCCCACGGAGTATGTTTAAAGTGCGGGCTCGTGCAGAGAGTTCAGGATACATAGTATCAAGCATCTGCATGGAATTTTCCTGAGAAGCAGCAGGAGGTGAAGAGGATAAGGCAGATGATGGGAGCCTTCCTGGGACCGGAACAGCATGTTTTGGAGTAGCTGATCCAAACTGCAATGGTGAGGAGGGAACTCCACAAGATGGTGATGGAGTGGTCAAGCACGGAGACATTTTTGATCCATCCGGAAGAGCTGAATCAAATACAGGCACAGACGGCATTGTTGGTTCATCAGTAGGTTTTAAAGGAGTGTGATGTTTTCCAAACCTCGGAGGAGTAGCAGTCAGTGGCATAACAACTGGAGGTAGGGGTGGACCCATCTCTGTTCGAACCCTTCCAAGAGATAAACCCGAGATTGGTGTAATATGGGTTTTTGTGTTAAGACCTGGAACAAGTGAAATATTGCCACGTTTTTCAAAGGTAGCATATTCTGGATCCAGAGTATCTTGGCATGGTGTTCTGGTATTCTCAAGATTATCCACTGCAGAATCTCCTGATATTTCCTTGTTTTTGTAAATATCACTGACAACATTTTCAACACCGGGGCTATGGGTATCAGCTGACATCCCATCTACCTGCTGATAAGATTCATTTTTCATTTGCACCAATGTTTTTCTTGGGCTTTCTGACTCATTTTCTTTAGTATCCTTAAACTTGATTTCGTGACTCAGTAACTTGCACACATTTTGAGCAGTTTTGTCATTTTCTGGGCATTCGGAATCTTTTTCATCCTCAGACTCCATGATCACTGTGGAAAGTCCAGAGTGAGATAATGCTCTGTTCTCAGAAAGAAATTCCTGAGGCTCATCTTTGGACATCTGATTTGCAGTTGAGCACTGCTTATTCCTAGAAACATGGTCCAACTCTTCTGATGGGATCCTTCCCTCAGACCTTGAGTGAACACCCCTAACCTTTCTCATCAAACCAAAGAACCCTTCATCTTCTGATGATGACTCCTCATCCTTTGAGGGTCTTGAAGAGCAAGCACCTCCATTTTTCCTCACATCCAAACTTTCCTGATATTCTGTAGGCCTTGGATTATTATCCTCTTCAGACTGATCAGCCTTGTCAGCCAGTCTGCTCTGAATGTCATGTGTTGATATATCTGTTACAGTCTTCATTTCTAGTGGAACAGAGCTCTTTGATTTCTTATTCTCAACACTGTCTGATTTATTATAGTTCACATAAAGTGTTGAAATTCGCTTGACACTAGATGCCAATGGCACATTGAGCTGTACCTGAGAAGTCTCACATTCTGCAGACTGAACAGAATTAGTGTGCACTAGTTCAGATTCAACATGCTGCTTCAGATCTGAGTTTTCCAACAGATTTTTAAGATTATTAGCAGCTTTTGTATCCTCCAACTCTGTTCTGTCACCATTTTGATTCATCAGTGGAATCTCTACTGCAGTTTGTGTGCTACCATTTTCTAAAGAACTTTCCACACTGTGTCCATTTTCTATACCTGACTTTGCAGTTTGACTCTGAGTACTGCCCATACAGCCATGCATTACATCAAACACATCCTCTACCTCCATGTGATGCCTGTCAGATAATGTCTTTTCAATGTTATCTGCAGATACAACTACTTTCGCATGAGTGTCTGGGGACAAGAGTACAGAAGATTGTTCAACCTCTTCTTTCAGCAATGACTTCTGGTCCTCAGTATCTGAAGGTTCTAATTGTGTGTTGTTTTGAAGAACAGCTTTATGTAAGCTTGATAGTGCATCTTGTTTTCCATTATGTGATTGATATTCTTCTTCAGAACTGGACATCGGTTGGTCGTCATTCACACTGACCTGAAAGAACAAATAAAAAGTGTCATACTACATCTCTTTACCACTACTGGTCACTCAGGAACATTATTATAGTCACATTTTACAAGCCAGTATTAAAAGGAATTAATTGTCATTGACAATAATTGTTGAATATCCATGGATAACACTATATTGGGGATGACATGCAATGTTTCACAGTTGCTAGCTAAAACTATCATTTCATGAATAGTATTGAATTGAATTTCTACAAAATTTCTGAGGGCTGAAAATAAATGCTTTGAAGGTGTTCTCATGAAACATCACGTACATGTTTTTCTAAACAATGCAAATTTAATTTCTTACTTTAACATATCTATACTGATCTCAACAGAAAAGTTCAGAAGGAATGATTGGTTATAAGCTATAAATTATAAACTAAATTCTAAGCAAAGTCAATAATAAATCACTGTATTTAAATACCAGCAAAGTCAAAGACCACTTGTGCTTCTCAATACTCAAACTGATGCTTCCTCATTTCCTCGCTCTTCCGTCCTCCAGCCTGTGACCCGGAAACTGATCAATGTTTGCCATCTTGAAGGCCATCTCAAGTCTCTAACTGCACCATGAGGAGGCGAGGAACAAGGAGAGTGAGGAAGGTTCCAGAAAATCCATAAGTGAGGAAATCGATGAAAAACCTGACATGTATAAATTCGCCTCCCCCTTCACACCTCTCATAATAGTTTTAATTTATGTTTTATCTGTGAGGTTTAAATAAACCATATATCTCCTTTTTCAACAGGACATCTTGCTTTATTAATATTCATTATGAATGTCTTAAAGGGGTCATCAGATGCTCATTTTTCACAAGTTGATATGATTCTTTAGGGTCTTAAAGAAAATTCTATAACATACTTTGGTTAATTTTCTCAATGGTAGTGTAATACAACACCCTTTTTACCTTATCAAAAACAGCTCTGTTCACAGCGAGCCATTTCTGTGCATGTTCCTTTAAATGCTCACTTCCGTAGGGTGACGAGCCGTTCTCATGAGATTGTAAACTTTAGCCGCATTCGTCGCAGAACTGGCTAACTAGCACATTATTATAGCGCATTCCCTTCAAAAACAAAAGTAATCCTCTGCATCTTCAGCGGCTCAGATGTTGGGAGTAAAAGATGACTGCTATGTTCATTATTACAGCCAACAACAAAACACCTCAATCGCTAAGGAGACATTCTTGTCTACACCTGGGGCCTGTTCTTCGTACGTCGCTAACTCAGTTAGCTGGATTTGATTGTTGACGATTTCGCTTGATCTTGGATTGGTTGGTTCTTCAAAGCTCATTCCAGAGTTGCTGTCATAGCAACAGGTCCGTAAACTTAAACCTGCTCGGGAGCAGGCTTATTTCATGTAAACAGGATTAGATCGCATCTTTGTAAGCAGAATTGATACTTAAAATCTGTCCCAGCCACTGCAACTTTATGACAAATGTACCCTACTGATCCACGGACAATAATTTACAATAATAATAATTTAAAAATGAGTACAAAAAAAAAATATTATAATGTTGTGTAGTCATCTATAATACTATAGACACAGCCAGGTTTACTTGTTGGAAAATTTATTTGTGATGAAATAATTACTTTATAATTGTATTGGAGTCTTACACACATGCTATACAGTTAATCTGAGTTGTGCATTAATTTGAGTGGTGACAGCTATTGAGTGGCTTGATGGGGCGCAGGAGATGCAGACAACATGATCTTGACCCTTAAGAAACTTTATTAACGCCGTACGTAACAAATCTGCTTCAAAGATAAAATTAAATGAATTGCTAATTACAACATTGAAATAAAAATGTAAAGCCTGTACAAATACTATAAATCATAAATAAATAATTGGGAATCACGTAAAAAATTAAAATAAAATAAAAACAGCGCACATTTCATTTATCTATTATTCCATTTATGTAGTTTTGTTCGCTTGGCTGTTTCCAGAAATTTGTCAAGTTTTTCGTCAGATGTCTTTTTTAATTATATGATGTCATTACGTTGCCGTCTTGCCGCCAGCCAATCGCTGCATTGCTGATTGTGGTTTCGAGTATTGATACATCTGCCCTTTTAGGGGAACACGAGAACGCGCACTCATCTTAGACAACTTAATCCAGGTATTTTAATTAAATCCGCAAATTCGTTTGAAGAACCAAATTAGCCAGAGATCAGTTATCACAATTACTAGATCTGGAATCTTTCAAATCATCTCAGATGTATTAAGCGAGTTATGAAGAACAGAGCCCTGCTCCGGTGTTTTATATATATATAAAAACTTAAAAAAAAAAAAAAAAAAAAAAAACCCTGGGTGGCTGGGTGACGCTTGAGTGATCAAGAATATTCCAATGTACAAATAAGCTTTCCTTTGATTCCTCAAACATTTTCCCTCATTACTTATCCTTCCCTCGCATCCTGGGGGGTGGAGCTAACACATGAGGAAAGGAGGCGAGGAAAGGAAACGAGGATGCAAAAAAAAAATAAATAATGAGAAGCACCTCAAGTCCTCTTTTCAAAAATCATAGTACCAGCATATTCATCATAGTGACTCAAATTGATTCAGTAGGACTGTCATTGAAATTGAACCACTTGAGCAATACAATGTAATTTAAACAAATTCTATCTTACCAGCTCTGTTGAGGGGCTATGCACAGGAGATAAAGCTGCAGGCAAAGGCTTGAACCACTCTTTAATGTCCTGCAAATCCACAGAGTAATCTCCATATAACAAGTCATCTCCAACTCCAACTGTCATTTCCTTTAGTAAAGATTTAGTAGCATCTTCAGTCCAAGTGTTCACATGTTCAAGCACATCTGAAGTTACTTTCCTCTTTCTACTTGACATACTCAAGTGTTGATCATTATTCTGCTTTATCAGTTTCTGAGATGATTTAGGCCTATTGACCTCAGGAGATGTTTTAGGCGTGGAGTGTTTTGAAGATTGCAATAGAGTTTCTGGACTGGGATTTCCTGGAGATGGATGAGAAATCTGTCTTTTTAAAGGACTGTTAGGCAGTGGTTGAGAAGATATTCTTTGAAGTTGGTTTTTCAAGGGTGTTGCCTCTTCTACAAAAGAAATATGCATTGCCTCTATCAGAATTAACCTTGGTCGCCTGATAATAAATACATTTTTAGAAAAATAAAAGTTCAATCAATGCAAGAATGATTACCAGTGAGAAACAGATTTTCTTGCAATTGGGAACTTTCCACACAATGCCAGAGCTCTTCAAGCAGCATTCTGACTTTGCCTAAAGTAAACATTATCAATTAAAGAAAACATTATCAAGTGCCATGCTATCAAGCTCTTTTCTATATTTAAGCATTTCTTTATACAATGGAAAGTCAAACAGTTTTAGACAATACATACCTTTGTCAATTAGTGGCTCAGTATCTGTTTGAGAAGACATACTCCTTTTTTCTAAGATAAAAATAATTTTGTTTAATGACTGAAAACAATGGCTCAAATAATATACAAGTTACTAGGTATCAGAATGCACATCGCATACCTTTGTTGAACAACTCCTCAAGTTTGTTGAGTCTTTGCTAATAAAAAAGTCAATAAAAACAGTAATCACATTAAAATCATAGCCTTTTACTTTCCATTTTACCAGAAGATATATAATGTTTAAGCAAAATTTAAACCTGTGTTGTGTAGAGCATTTCTTCAAGTCTTCTCTTATCATTTTTTAGAACAATGATTTCATTGTCCTGTTGAAAATTTGCCTCTGTGTACAAATAGACAATTACATTTTAATTTAGATTTTATTTCCAACTTGTATGGTGCACAAAACCAGCTGCTGGAGAATAGGTATGGAGATTAGGATATGATCCAATATGCTACATATTTTCATATGTATGATAGTCCAATATGTTTTAATATGTGCAATAGTCCATATTTCACAAATCTAAAGTTTGTCAGAGTTTTTCATTCATGCACTGTAATTTGATTAAAATATAAGATCACTAACACAGACCTTTCAGCACCAAAATTTCATTCTCGAGGTTTCCTTTCCTGAGAGAAAAACACAACATACACTCAAATATTTTTTTTTTATGAATTTCAATTCTAGAATGTCCGATTCAACACTAACAAAAATTTAAGTATACATCAACAACAAAAAAGGAGAAGCATCTGTCATTTTTTTTGATTGGTAAACAATTAAAAAAATAGGTACAGTACACCAGGGGCCCATTCTTTGTACGTGGATTACTCAGATGGATTTTACGGTTGTTGATTTGACAATCCAGGATTGTTAAGTTCTTTGAAACTCATCCTGGAGTTGCTGTCATAGCAAAACAGGTCCATAAGCTCAAATAGACTGCAACTGCAAGCGGAGATGATTCTTAACGTCTGTCCAAGCCACTGCTAATTTTTTACAAGAGTACCCTGAAGGAGTGGATGAAGTAAAGATTGATCTGCTATATCCTCCAGAGTGATATTAATCATATCATTACATTGTTTCTTATTAAAATGATTGCATTATGTCTTGTTTAACTATTAATCAAGTTATGGATCAGTATTTCATCTCCTAGATTATTGGATTAGTGGTGCCATCTATAATAATAATAATTATAGATAGAAGTTTTTGGTCTTTCATTAGAGCAGTGCAGCAAGAGTGAAATGTGTAACCTTATGCTTTACATGCCGAGATCTATTCCTTCCCTAAAGGTCACAGAGCCATGTCAGGAGGTCAGGATGACCTCCCATCTACGTGAGCAACAGTATCTGAGACTTATGTGTGTACTTAAGAGATGTTAAAGAATCCTGCTTTATTCAGTACTTCTACTCTCTAAGATGATGACTGGATAGAGTGTGTGTAACGAACCATACTGATAAAATTCTAGCTAGGGCTAGGCGGTCTTGAAGTTCTTTTAAGTGCTTTGTGTGTATATGTGTGTGTGTGCTGGTAGCTCTCTCTCTCTCTCTGTGTTAGAAGACTGTCTCTGCCAGCTGCCGCCATCCTGACCAAGAATAGGTGTCTGGAAGGAAGACACCTATCTTGTATGATCCCTGATCGCTGACGTCTGCCCAATCAGTTGGAGATATTCTTGAAGCATTTACGTCCATATGTGGAAACTAAGTTTATCTAGTTTTTAGAACCAATCAGAATGTTGCTGACCTATGTATTGACGCAATTAGCATCCTCTGTTAGAGTATAATTATTGGTTTCTGTAAGATGTAAAGCAGAGCAGCCACGAACTCCATCGCGAGTGTTGAAGCTGACTTCTGCTGATGAAACTGCAAACTATGTTCTTCAGTAAATTTTTCTTTAATTTATCGCATCTCTGACTCCTGGTCTTTGTTCATTATACCTGGTCCTTGGGTTTTAACTGTAAATTCCCCTACAACCCTATTAAACCAGGGATAATAATAATTTAATAAATTAAAAAATTTAAAAGTTAATTTGAAAATAATATTATAATGTTATGTAGTCTAAAATAATATAGACACAGTCAGTTTCATTCATTGAGAGATTTATTCGTGAGGGAATAATTATTACCTTATAATTATATTGGAGTCTGAGCCGTGCATTAATCTGAGCGGCGACAGCTATTATGCGAGTGGCTTGATACAGTGCAGGAGATACACTGATATAGATAACTCTGTAAAAATGCTTAGAAAAATGTTTTTGGCTCCTAGGAAACTTTAATTAGTGCGGTCACGTAACAAATCTTGAAACATCTTGAAAAAATTAAAGGAATTAATAATTACTACACTGAAATAAAAATGTAAAGTCTGTACAAATACTAGAAATCATGAAATAATGGAAATAAAAGAGAAAGTACACATTTCATTTATCTATAGTAACGTTTCTGCCATTTTAGTTGCTTGGCTGTTTCCTTATAAAGATCTAGAAATACATCAAGTTTTTCATCAGATGTGTGATGTTCTTTTTTAATAAGATGTCATTACGTTACTGTCTTGACGCCAGCCAGTCGCTACATTGCTGATCGTGGTCTTGAGTATCAATATATCTTAGGAATGCACCGAAATGAAAATTCTTGGCCGAAACCGAAAACCGAAAAAGAGGAAACCAAGGCCGAAAACCGAAACAAATTATGCCAATTATTAGTACCATTGCATTTATGGCTATGACTGTGTACTAACTTTACTAAAATCAAGGCATTGCAATTGCATAAATTAATATTAAAGTTTCAAAGAATAAATCAATTACAAATTATGCAAATATTTATTTAGCACATTGCAACAATGCACAGTATAAAATAAAATTCAAACTAAAATGTTTAACTTGACCCCACTCATGTGTACATTAAATAATAATGTACAGGCCTACTGGCGGAGTGGGCGTGCTCGGAGGCGTTTTCCTTTTCTGTGCCGCGTTCCTCTCATATTCAGCGTAGCGATCGGAATGTTTGGATTTCAGGTGATAAATTAAACCCGACGTGTAGAAAGCCTTTGCAGATGCACCCCCTCTTGAAATTTCGGCATTACATGTTTTGCAAATCGCTGTCCGTGGGTCTTTCTCAGATATACTGAAATACGTCCACACCGCAGACATGTTGCTTCAGACAAGCACGTGCAGGTCGCGGTTTCTGTTTGCATCATCACAACATTTCAGCCGTATTGTTTCGGTGAAAAAATTTTCGGTGACTGAATATTCGGTGCATCCCTAATATATCTGCCCTTTCCAATGCACACAAGAATATGCAGTAATCTCACACAACTTAATCCAGATATTTTAATCAAATACACAGATTAGTTTGAAGAACCAAATTAGCCAGAGACCAGTTATCACAACTAGATGATCTCGCATCGGTCATATCATCTGAGATGTATTAAGCGAGGTACGAAGAATGGACCCCAGCACAGTGTGTTTATAGAAAACATAACCAACACATCAAAGCAACATTTAATTAACACAGCAGCACAGTTTATTATGACTATAACAGACCCAGTTGGACTTACAGAATGAGTGTCTTGGCACTCTCCAGCTTGAGATTCTCATGTTCCTCTGCAGTCTGAAGATATTTTCTGAGGGAATCCTTGAAATAAAACATAAAATATCGATCAGGGAAAAAATTGACAATCAATGAAATATAAATCAAAGAAGTAAATGAAAAATGGTATATTAACCCTGTTATTTTAAAGACAATCTAAGGTGAAACTGAATCAAAAACTTGCATTTAGAAGCCAGTATTTCATTTTAACAGCCTTTTTTTTTTTCTTTTTTTTTTTAATTACAGAGGTAACTTTAAAGAACCTAACCTGAGTTTTCTGTAGATCTTCCTCCAGTGATTTCTTTTCAGTTTTGAGTTTCTCATTATCCAGGTTTTGCCTTTGCACAGTATCTGTGAAAATAACACAAATGGGCAACACAAATACATGGGCAACACAAATACAATCCAGTAATTCAGTGAGTGTACACTACATTGTTGGTTTCAGTTTTGATTATTTGTATTTAGACTGAAGAGACAGTTCACCCAAAAATGAAAACTGTCATTTACCAACCCTCAAGTTGCTACAAACTTTTATGAGTTAGTAACCAAACAGTTGACAGTAGGCTCTGACTTCCAAAGTATTTTTTTTTATTATTATTTCTATACTATGCACACCAACAGCTACCATCAACTGATTGGTACAAACATTCTTCAAAATACCTTTTTTTGTGCTCAACAAGAGAACTATGGAAGTCAGTGGTAGTTAGTTTGGCGCACACTTGAGGGAAGGGAAATGACGACAGAATTTTAATTTTTTGTTGAATCATCCCTTTACTATGATCAGCAGTCTTGATCTATAGGCCCCGTTCTAACTTAACCTAAAATAATTTGTGATGCATGTACCCTCTGCTTCTCTTAAGGATTCTTCAACTTTTTCTTTCCTGGGAAGACAGACAGACAAATACTGTGAGTAGGAGACAATCACAAGAGCAACTAAACCACCATAATACTACAGTAAAGTGGTCTTACAGAATAAGTGTCTGAGCTTTTTCAGCTTTTAGCCTGTCAACATCTTCACACCTTAGCTGATATGACTTCAAATCAGCCTGTTGAATAAAACATACAAAAAAAATAAATAAAAAAAGTGAAATTAACATGCACATATTTCCAGTCGAATTGGAGTCAGCTTTGCAAACTTTGCAATGAATGACTATTCCAACTTAGATTTTAGTACCATCTTCCTACAGCATTGGTAGTACAGAGTGCCGACAAATTCAACATAAAAGTGCAGTCATTCAGTTGCTTTAATCTCAATGAGTAGGTAGATACTTAAAATTTATTTGAAGCATGCTCATGCCTCGTGGTAATGCAGCTTCAATTGTGAATAGTAAAATGCACTTTTTTATCAAAAAGAAAATAATTTTATTTTTGTTGGTGAACTATCCCTTTAAGTTAATTATTTGTTCACTAGTATAAATCCCATAAGAAATAATATTTACACTGTGGGAAACACTGGTTAATGTTTGTATTAAAATTTTACTTTTTAAATAAAAGTGAGAGTTTTTAATATGTACTAAAATTGGCAAAAGAGAATCAGAGAATTTCACTGGTATTGGTAGCAACTGCTAAAAGTTAGAATTCTAGAGATGGTAAAAAAAAATTAGGGTGTTTGAACACAGACCTTAGTTTTCTCCAGCTCAGTCTTCATCTGTTCATACTCCACTGTCTGTTTCTCTAAGGGCTCAAGCTTCAGCAACACCTCATCCAGCTGTTTGTGCAGTTTGCTGCTCTCTCTTTGAAAAACATCATGTTTTAAAGACATTAATTTAGTCACATACTTAAATCACAATCAACAATTTTTTGCCCAAAATTATGATACTGTGCACACTATCAAACTTCTAAAGCAATACTGAAAAACAAATGACCTGTGCATGTATTAAGGAACTTATCTGCCACTGAGCGTAAAGTACTTGTACAGCAGCATCCAGGCTTTGCATTACTTTAGTTACAACATGACAAGTACAATGTCTTTGCAGTTGTTATGGGTGTGCCATTTAAGGCCTAGGTTCACATGCATTGTGTATTTTCAGTCACCAGTTCTGGTAACAGCCTGGCAAATTTGTACTGTAAATTACTTTGGTAAACAGCAACTGGTCAAAATATAAATGTCAGCTTAAAAATATTTATATTACACAGTGCGTAATATAACTGCAGTGAAACAGAAAATAATATCGTACCTCTGGGATTTCTGAAGCTGTGACTTTTTGTCAAGGAAAACAAAGATGGATCCACAGAGAATAAAATACATTTTCAAGCTTTGCGTTCACTGTGTTTGAAGCCAGTGTATATGAGTGGTGTGGAGCAGGTTGCAGAGTGTAACTGTGCTTAGGGAATTTTTTTGTTTGTTTGTTTGTTTATTAAAGTCGCAGTATCTGTGTGTTTTCTCACTCCGGACAGTTCTCTCACCAGCAAGCACTGAGCAGGACATGGAAAACCATGGAGTAGAGCAGGACATGGAGTCGAGCATGAGCAGAACAATTAATTACAAAGATAAAATTTTTAATGACATGGGAAAGGATACTGTTCCAGACTGTTTTGCTTTAGCATGCAAATTTTTACACTTTCCTTTGGAACTATAAACTGACAAAATTTTGTCTGTAATGTAATTTATTTGATATCAGAAATTAGAAAAGGCTCAATGAAATTAAAAACAATTATTTTGTTAACAGAAAACAGGATAAAAAAAACAACAACTTTTCAATTGTTCCAAAGTGAAAATGTTATTTCTTATGCTGATAACTGGTTAAAGGCATTGTTATTGTTCATTTTTTCACTTTTTTTATTGCCTGAACTGTTTTATTGCCTGAGAGCAATATGTTTCACACATACCACCTCTTTGCCACCTGAGCTTTAGCTTTTCTGCTGTTAGAGAACAGTGACTGTATCCACAGACATTTGTAACTTAAAGGGGTCATATGATGGTGCTAAAAAGAACATTCTTATGTGTATTTGGTGTAATGCAATGTGTTTATGTGGTTTAAAGTAAAAAAAAAAAATAAAAAAATGTATTATTTTCCACATATTTTACATTATTTTATCTCCTCTAAGCCCCGCCTTTCTGAAACAGGTCGATTTTTACAAAGCTCATCGGTGTGAAACAGCGAGGTGTGCTCTGATTGGCTAGTGATCCAGTGCATTGTGATTGGCCGAATACCTCAAGCGTGTGATGGAAATGTTACGCCCCTTACCATAATATGATGCTGCGTCCCCACGACGACACAAAAACATTAAAAGCCATTTCAAACAAGGCATTTGTTGCATCCAGTGGGGACATAATTACTGATTATAATGACTTATACTGTCTTTTTACGTATCGCGCTGCATCGCGCCACGTAAACATAACACCATGTCTGCATTTGTGATCAGAGAAACACAAACAAGCACTACTTACACTTGCGTTTGAATAGTAGGTAGCAGATTTTTTAAATAATAAAACGTAACGTTACTTACAGGCTGTGAGTCAGAAGCACCAGACTGTCCTTGTAAGGTTGGAACTGCCCCACTTTTGAGTAAAAGTCTTTCTACATGTAACAGCCGTGGTGTCCAGCAAGTGCTGTGCGAGTAAACCTCACTCCCCTGATCTAGTGACTCTTAGCAGCGTCTCCCGTGTCGGAGACTGCGGCTCGAATTTCGCTCGAAGCGGAGTGAATAGGACCGTTTACACACAACCGGCCTTGTACTCGCCCATGTTCAGAAAACAATGCTCCGTGAAGTGCGCAGCACAAACTCCAATATTTGTGTTGTACTACTCTGGGACAGTGTTGTAAATAAAACTCCTTTCTTTGCGTATACATTTGGGCGGTGTTATGCAAATCTTCCCACATCGTGATGTAGACATGTGGGGGCGTGTTAGAACCAGCCGTTTTAGGTAGGTGTGGTTAACTCTTAACTTTAATAAAGAATATCTCTTTGGATTTGAGACTTTGGTCTTTACAACTTTACAGATCTTCTTTATGCACCAAGAGCTTGTAATACTCCAAAGAGAAAGGAAAAATTGAAACCGCATCATATCACCCCTTTAAATGTGCTAGGGTTCAAATGGCACCTGCTTCTAGTTCAGTACAAAAAAAAATATAACAGTAAAAATATAATTTGTACTTAGAATTAGGGATGCACCGATACAGAGCTCCTGTACTCGTAAAAATGCCCCGATACCAAACGCCGATACCATACACAGCATGTGAAAAGTGCCATATTCAGACAGAAACACCGACAACAGAACAACAGAATTGAGTTATTAGAGATTAAGGATGTCTACGAAGTATATGTATGCAATGAATATGTTAAACATTCAGTATTAACGCCTGTATAGCTGATGTGCGTGAGCTGATAAGCAAAGCACGCTGAGTGGATTGAGCATGCGACAGCGCAGATGCGCGAGCTTGTCGAGTGAATATCCCTCTCTCACAGACAGGGGCGGACTTACCCATTAAGCAAAGGTAGGCGACTGCCTTGGGCCCCCAAATGCCAAGGGCCCTCTAAAATGCTTTTCAATGCTTTTCAAACGGCTGCTGTTTACGGTGTTTATTACCACGACAACCGTCTGCGTGTCCGAGTTGAACGTGCTTCTTGTGTTTCCTGCTTGTAGCAAATTAAAATATTATGCATCTGAAGCTGACTGCCGCACGAGCGCGAGGTCTCTCTTTCTCAGCGCGCCACACACACCTCTTTCTCTGCGTCTGCTCTGTTTAGCGAGCGGCTGAAAGGAGCTGCGCTTTCAGTTAAAACACAAATACGTTGCTTTTTACATGCAAGTATAGCCGAAATCACAGCACAGCTATTGTCTTTATCTTATGTGTAGCCTATTTGATTTTATCAGATGACGGCACTATAATAAATCAGGATTTTTGTGCAGATTAACATCTTGGAAGGGAGAGCTGGATATGTAGTCTTATCGCGTTTCAGTCACTATTTCATATTCATCCCGTTGTCTGACAACAGAAACAGTAAAATATATTAATGAAAACAGTTTTATTGAGAATGTAGCTGCATCAAAATACAGTATGTGGCACAGAGAGGCAAACATTAGTGCAGCAGCAAGCATCACGACAAAAAAGGAACCTCAATGTTGATCTAGGTAAATGTGTGCAAATGAATAGAGCCCCATTCCTATATTTGCCTGGGGCCCCCAATTCACTAAATCCGCCCCTGCTCACAGACATCACTTGAAAGTTTGTAGTTCGGTCGGATATGTCAAAAACAAGTAAAACAATGCACAAGTTACTTAACGGCAGGGAGGTGGGGGGAGAGAGAGAGAGAGAGAGAGAGAGAGCGTGCACTTCTGTTGTGTGATCTGTATTATTGATGTTCGCTCGCTTAGCACGCATCATTTGGATTAAAACTAAATCATAAATTTATATGGGCATTCACTTATAAACATCATTTATTTTCAACCTTAAGCATATACGACTTTCTGGCGAAAGTGAAACTAGCAGCCTGTGTGAAATGCGCGAGGCTGTACTGTACTTGTCCCTCTCATTCTGCACCAGTACAAATACGTGCGCGCATTGCGCGTTTTGTTTGCTTTGAGTGTTTCTGGCATTATATGAGTGGCTTTATAATATAAATCGCAGCACGTTTCAGATGAAAAAAACGCGACATATCACAGTTAGGAGATTTATAACGAGTGGTTCCCTGCATTATTACAGCAAAAACGTGATTACAGTACTAAGCCGCTGCAATGGAGCAGCTCTAATGCTATTAAATTAAAGATTATGTACCACAGAGCAAAAAAAAAAAAAAATGAACAGTGAAAGTAACAAAAACTTGTAAAATACATTTTAATGGGCATAATTAAATGTGAAAATAACCAAAGGATATACAGTCAAACCAAAAATTATTCAGAGACCAGATATAATTTTTGATATTTTTGTTTTTTTTTTACTAGTGGGTGCAGGACACTATATGTAAGTGAGGATAGCAAAATAAAGTAAACTGTGACATATTATACCCAAAAAAAAAAATCTTCATACAGTGGACTACCAGTAAAACCAAAAATTATTCAGACCAAGTCTGGGAAAAAAAAACTGATGTTCAGGTTTGCATGAACCTGGTTGACAGCATGCCCAGGAAACTACAGGCTGTCATTAAGGCTAAGGTTGGCCCAACAAAGTATTGATGGTTGTGTAAATATTGTCATACTAACAGCTGTCTGAATGATTTTGGTTGATTGTAATCCATTACATACCTTTCTATCAAAGTTATCTGACATTATCGAGCTGAACTTGTTCTGACACAGTTTAACTCTGTTAACCAACTAACATTATACATATTCTTTTGATTTCTGTACCCAATATTTTAAAAAATTTACAAATGCAATGAAAATATCGGTACTCGGTATTGGCAAGTACCAAAAATAAAAGTATCGGTATCGGGCGAGTACTGGAAAAAGTGGTATCGGTGCATCCCTACTTAGAATTAATCAAAATGAAAAAAAAAAAAAAGAAGAAAAAAAAAGTTTCTAATTCCTGTTTAATACAAATTTTGTTTCTTGAACTGATTTATAAAAGTAGTATTTTCACAACCATGTTGTTGCAGTGAATATCAGTATGGCTGTGATTACCTGCAGCTTAATGTGGCTGGGCTGATATTCAATACAACAGCACTCATGCCCATATGATATTGCTTAATTCAGGACCCAACAGTCTTTCATTAGCAAACTCAGATAATATGTTTATAGTCTACAATAAAATCAATCAGTAAATCAACAGAGAGAATGACAAAAACAAGTACAAAGTTATCATCTACATAGCTTTATAAAAGGATATCATCACACTTCTCTTTGTATTCACTCAAGAGACGGCTGAAAAAAAAAGTAAAAAATTGACTAGATAATAAATACCTTCATAGTTTTTGACACTGCAGATACAAATAAAAATTCAGCAAGTAACAAGTTAATAAAACATCCTTTCGATCAAACAATTATTATAGTTACAGTATTTAATAAAAAACTGTAATGATATTTCTTTAAATATTCTATTTAGAACCCCTTAACCCTAAATATTAAACTTTTGCTATTCAACTGAAATTACTAAAACCTGAACCATTTAACGAAAATGCTCTATCCAAATTTTGATGTGTACATAATAAAGGCTTAATTTGCTAGCTATCTATTTATTTATTTATATTTACTGTAAAATGTATATGTAATGTATGACTAAAATTTGAAAATCTCTGATCCACAATCAACTTTCAAATGTAACTGAAAGTTGTGGTGTTATCAACTGCTTTTAATGCTTATTTTCATACTTACAAAGGAATTACATACATTTTATTGTGAATTCCCAATTCCTTATAGCCACAAAACAACACAAATGCTTAGTGTCATGACAACAAGCGACTCTAATACTGCAGTTCATAAAGAAAAAAAACAAAGTCAGACCTAAGCCTATGTAATATCTCAATACTATTGTTTTGCTGCCCTGCAAGTGAGGTAGCTGTGAGGTAAACATCTTGAAATGATACCAAATAATAACAATAATAATAATAATAATAATAATAATAACACTCACTCTGTGTCAACGATCTTCTGCTTCAGAGTTAACAAAGCAGCCACATATTCATCTAAGCTCTGGAAAACGTAGAATCACGGACATACAAAATCAGCTTTACTTGTAATCAACAGACAGTATAATGAATAACGTTAAGAAAATTCGTCAAAATAGAGAGATGACAGTTGATACCTGCATTAAACACCAAATTAATAAAATGACATCAACCAATATTCAGTTGAGTACCACTAAGTGGAAATCACATTTATAAAATGTGACTGTATAATTACAATCAACAGTGACTAGGATAGACGTAATATAAACAACATCGTATTGATATAACGTTACTCAATTTCCATGTATTTAATTAAAACCAAATAAGTATTATATTAACAAATTGCATTATTAATCTGCTCTAATTCTCATGAAACACCCATTATTACTTGGGTAACCAATTAAATTTAAGTCAGATTTCAAATAGTGGACACTGTCTTGTTGTTAGGAACAAAGTTCTTTTAAAGAATTTAGAATTTAAAGTTCTCACCTGATTTAAAACAGTGCAGTTTTGACAAGTGCCAGAAGTAGCTTCAGAGGCGATTCCTACGGCTTTGGACTGGTTCTCCCCCGGCATCATGGTATTAGTTCAGAAATATCAGCGGAATCGTACCTCCAAATATCTAAAAACGTGCAACCATAACAAGCCCATCAGCGCATTGCACATACAAACGTTCGGCAACACGTTGACTGAGGACCCCAGGGAAAGGCCCCAGCTGCCCGCTGTAGATGCCGGATTGAAAAGTGATGTAGTTAAAAATAATAATAATAATAATAATTTCTTAATTATTGTAGAGTTAAATTTCATCCAGAGTAAATCACTTAATAAAAAAAATCTAATTTACAGTTTGAAACGAATATGGTATATCTTATTATAATCGGAGTATAACAATGTAGTTTAATGTAGGCATAATTTGGGGCGGCAATTTTTTCTGACAATATTGCCAGGCCTCGCTAAAGAAACGTCCCGGTCCGACAAAACAAGGAATCAACATCTCTGATAGGCTCTAGATTAGCGTGGAAAGCAGAGTACTAACAAGTAGTGATGGCGAAGTGAAGCTTTCAACCCAAATGTATCGGAAAAAGGTTCATTACTCGAAGCTTTTTAAAACGGTTCATGCTGTGGCCATCTTGTGGTCATAATAATGCATAACACCTTCCAAAGTGCTGTGATTCATTACAGCTGCTGGTTTCACATCTGGTTCTACAACTGATTCCTTGTTTTAATTAATCTATTGTATAAAAATAATGGCCATTGTCAAAGTCATTCATTTGTGTCGGTGTACTGCCACTAAAATAATTCAAATATATCAAACATAAACTCATGAATTAAATCTGTGTTCTGTCAATGTTAACTCTGCCTCAGTCCTTAGACTGTTATTTCATGGGCAAAGTTCATTTGACCTTAATATATAAATTACGATAAAAAGAAAACAATGCTAACGCATTATAATGTAATATAATGTAACAGAAACGGCGCCGAGGTGCGCTTCGTTTGAACCTGATACTGAAGCAGTCACGTGGTTTTCAGGCGAACGAAGCTTCAGACGTCATTGATCACGTGCTTTT
This sequence comes from Spinibarbus caldwelli, assembly GCA_039654775.1. Lineage (NCBI taxonomy): Eukaryota > Metazoa > Chordata > Actinopteri > Cypriniformes > Cyprinidae > Spinibarbus > Spinibarbus caldwelli. The sequence goes on along the minus strand of CM077226.1, from coordinate 13,255,779 downwards.
GGCAAAACGAATCAAGCTCCGATACAGTGCTTCAATGTGAAATGTGTTTTTTTTTTTTTGATACAAGCTAGCTTCGGTGTCGAACGTAACATCACAAGTACTAACAATCTCAAAAACATGACTGCAATGGAAATCTGAGACTACCCATGTTTAAAAGCGAATTTATGAAATACAAGACTGACTTCAGAATTTTTTTCTTCCGATGCATGTATAATATGCGGACATGGCAACCCAAAAAAGGGCGAGGTATAGTGTAGTGTTTCCTGCGCGTTTCTCAGCGCGATTGACCATTCAAAATCGTTTCTTTCTCTCGGTGCCTTTTGTTTTTGTTGTCTGTTTGTTTGCTTTATTATACAAAATTTAAAATAATTTTACAAGAAAACCCCATATAGACTAATTGTCCACGGACCACTCATGATTTCAAAACTGCCGAGGATAACATACACAAAAAAGCCTTAGGTTTATTACAGGAAGCAACCCTTGCAATTCATATATTTAAACCTACACTGTGGCATACAATGTGAAGACAGAGAGAGAGCCAATGCAAAAAAAATAAAATAAAAAACAAAACAAACAAAAAAAAGATCTTATTTTAGATTGTATTGTCATTATATATATATATATATATATATATATATATATATATATATATATATAATATGTGAAATATGGTATATTAATTATAACTTTTGTGAAGAAAACAATGTTTTATTTTTAATTTTACATTTGTCTCCAAAAGGGTTCATTTACAATGGCTTAATATAACATGAAAATTATATATTAATATAGTTCTATACCAGGAATGGGAAACTTCAGCTCTCAAAATCCACTTTTTTGCAAGGTTTAGCTCCAACCTTAATCAAACATACCTAAACAAGCTAGAAATAACAGGCATGTCAGTTTGATCAGGGTTGGAAGAGAAAATTAGATCTCAAAGGCCAGATAATATATTAAATAGTGCACCTCCTAATTAATAAGTTCTATGACATCTGAACTGTCTTTGGAACAGTGTCCAGACCTGTTCCTGGAGGGCCAACTTCTTACAAAGTAGTGATGTTCGGTTCTTGAACGAATCGTTCTTTTGAGCCGGTTCTCAGCAAGTCACCGGTCGAGCCGGTGTGGTGACAAATCGAGTCCCCCCTCGAAATCCGGTCCCATTAGGAGCCCAAGCGATCCCATTGGCTCAAATTACTTTTAATAGGTACTCTCTTTAGTGCCTGATAACAATTCCTACAAAATTATGTTATGATAAATGCTGTTTAAACTACGTTACAATGATAATTAATGTCTGTATTAGTTAGCTTATGTACTAGCATAGGATACAGATACCTGATTAGCTGCATAGCTTATAATAATAATATAAAAAAGTAACAAGGCCCAGAAACTTGGAATAATAAGATAACTTGATTTATTTGAAGAGGAATGAAGAGACCCCTACTTACAAATTTTTATTTATGTTATTTATTTGTATATTTTTTTATGGGTTTTTTTTATTATTATTATTTTCTCTCTCAGAATATGTAAGTTTATTGGTACTTTGCATTTATGTTGTATATGTGCCTTGCTTAACATTTATTTCTTTACATTTACCAGTGCCATTGTATATGTATATTCTGTTCAATATATTCAATAAAATAAATAAATAAACAAATAAAAAAGAACCGAATGCGCCGGTTCAACCAACTGTCGAAGTTTACCGAGAGTTACCGAGGACTCAAAAAGAACCGAATGAGCCGTGGCGAAGTTTGCCGAGGATTACCGAAGATTCTGATAAGCGAGTTGACGATACTGTGCAAGCCTGAGGCGCGTACTGGAAATATGCTTATAACTGTTATTAATTTACATTTTATTAAAACCTGCAAAAACCTTTCTGTCGAGTGATGCACATTTTACTATAGTTTATTATACATGCATGCATATTATAAGTTGCTTAAGCGAAATCAAGGAGTTTATAAGACTGGTTTATTCTTTCTTTATACTTTAGACATGTAGAACATATCCGCGTATGTGCACCATTGTCTGTAAAGTGTGCTGTAGGTGCGAAACTTTTAGGAATCTTATCCAAGTTGTAGGCTAGTCAATATTGGTCAGTCAGTCTGATATAAAGGATCCGCGAATGAAACTGTGACCACAAACACCATTAACATAAGTGAATTATATGGCAATAATCAGCAATATGCCTTCACACAAATGACTTTACTTTTTGAATGTTTCAATATGTGTTGACACAAATTACTTATTTGAATTTTTCATTGATGCAACATGGCACTGAGTTGTTAGAAAATAAGTGCATAGAGACGTAGTGCTTGACGTCAGGAACCGATGAATCGGCTTTTTGAACCGGTTCAATGAGCCGAACTGTCCGAAAAGAACCAGTTCTCGGAAATGAATCGGACTTTGCATCACTATTACAAAAGGTGCGTTCGAGATGCACTACACTAGCCTGCCACCGGCGAGAGCAGCCGCTTGCAGTCGGGGCGGAATAAAAGCGGAGACGTCAACTCGAACACGGTACTTTGCTGCAGCGCCGATCAAAGTCGAACAAATGTTCTAACCAGAATGCATTGCTTTTGTCAGGCGGCAGCCGATTTTTGCGGCACCGCATAAAGTCGAATGCACCTAATGCTTAACTCCAACTCTAATTAAACACACTTGAACCAGCTAATCAAGGGGTGCTTCTCATTTCTTATTTGTGCATCCTCGTTTCCTTTCCTCGCGTCTTAGCCCCACCCCTCTTAGGATTTGAGGGAAGGATGCAAGGAAAGGAAATGAGGACGGAGGAATCAAAGGATGAACATTGGAATATTCTTGACCACTCAAGCATCACATAAACCATCATCAGCTGCGCTAAAGGGATCTGCCCTTATGTTGTTAAAGTTGGTTAAGGCATTCATAATAAATATTAATAAAGCAAGATGCCCTGCTGAAATATGTGACGTATGGTTTATTTAAACTGAAAAGGTAAAATATAAATGTAAATTTATTACAACAGATGTGAAGGGGGAGGAGAATTTATATGTGCGTCAGTTTTTTTTTAGCTGAAAAAAAAACTTCCGCATAGGATCCCAGCAACAGACATCACCCAACATTCCCAGAATAGCAGAATCTCTAGTGAGGATAAGTTGGATAAGTGATGTAGTATTAGTAGGCCAATGTCAGTGGCTCTGTAAGTTTGTGGTATCTGCACAAATTCAATTCCAGGCTGCAACAGGTCAGATTGTGCAGAGTTTTTGTCTGGTTCCCGTGGTCTTGTCCAGATGGCCATCTAGTTGACGAAGTCTTCGCAGGGGATCTGTCTCTAGGACTCATAATTGACATGGTCTTAATAGGGAGCCAGTGCAGTGTTGACAGAACTGGGCTAATGTGGTCATACTTCCCGGTTCTAGTAAGAACTCAAGCTGCTGCTTTTTTTATCAGCTGGAGTTTGATTATTAAGAGTGCAGAGCAATAATCTAACCTTGAGGTCATGAACACATGAATTAACGTTTCTGCATTTGACATTAAGAGCATATCACTGCAATCATTGCAAGAATTTTACAAGTGTTTTAAACCAGCAGTTACGTGCTCTTGATGGGGCCCCGAAGACACACACTACTCTCTACCAGTGGTCAATGCGAGTTGTTCAATTTTGCACAGCATATTACAGTCCCTCTTAGCTACTACGGAGGACTGGCCTAACAATCTGGTACAGCAGGTTCCCTGTCGATATGTTCACTCGTACTGTGTCGTAAGACGCTTGTATGGGAAAAACTTTTTTCCTCTTCAACTGAAGCCTTTTCAATCACGCAGTGAAACTGCACGTCCATTGGTTCGTGCAGTGCTATAAAATTGAACCAATGGCACGGCGGCGGCGCTGAGCAAGCCTATGGCTATGCAGCCCGCCATAGCCCGCCGAAATGGTCAGGGTCTCTGGCTATATAAGCAGCCGCTTCGCCGCTGCATCTCAGATTTCTTCTCTTCAGCGACAAAGCTTTTTCCTCGCTGACGCCGAGATTCGCCGTTGAAACGCCTCAGCAGTCGGATTGGACTTTTAGTAGCGCTCAGCTCGCAGATCCCGGTCTATCTCCTGCCGCCATCCGGCGACTATCTAAAAGAGCCTCACAAATGAGCAAATTTTGATGGCGTTGTTTTAAATGCCGCGCCGTCATTGTAAGACGTGCAGTCCTGCACGCTGATGACGGTCACGCTGAGTGCGTGTCATGCTTGGGGAAATCCCACGCTGACGCTGCGCTCAGCGGAACTGATTGCTCTCATTGCGAGAGTTTGTCTTGCCTATCTGCGCTCACGGATAGCTTTCTTTTCAGAAAGCGACTCCGCCCCTCGTGACCTCGGGACCTGCGAGGAAAAGACAGCGGGGCAGAGGACTCGAGCGGCCGGAGACGAGTGAGCTCATGTCGGCTCAGTGCCCGCGTGCCTCGCTGTCATTGCAGAGGATTCGCCGATCTTCTTCACTCAACCTGATCAATGTCCCCCGCGGCTGCGAACAACACGATCTCGTTCGGTGGGAGTGACGATGAGATGGATGACAGCCTTTCTCTGGCGGCTTCGGACGCGGAGGAGTTATCGGGCTCGGTGTCTGACCCCGCCCTCTTGCCGCCGTCCTCTTCACGCAGCGCCAGACACAGAACGGACGAGGAGCTCGTCCATGTGATGACTAAGGCTGTCAGTGACCTCGGGGTCGAGTGGTCTCCGTCTGAGGAGCCGTCTCGCAGCAGGCTGGACGAGTGGTTTCTCCCGGGGCGCCAGTAAGCCCTCCCGCCAACGCTCGTCCCCCTTCTTCCCTGAAGTCCACGACGAGCTCACTATATCGTGGCGCGCCCCCTACTCGTCTCGCATCCGTCCTTCTGCTTCCTCCGCCCTCACCTCCTTTGACGGCGCTGAAGAGAAGGGATATGAGCACCTGCTCCCTCTGGATGAGTCCGTGGCCGTGCATCTCTGCCATGACGATTCAGCACCGCGTGGCCTCCTTCAAGGAAGGGACCGCCCACCCGCTCAAGGCTTTCCACAAAATGCTGGGCCTTATGGCAGCAGCTTTGCCAGTACTTCAGTTGGGCCTGATTCGCATGCAACCCATCCAGTTGGCTTGGCGTCACGGTCGCCCATCGCATAACGGTGACTCAGGCCTGTCTATCAGCCCTGGCCCGTTGGAGGGACCCCCTCTGGCTGAAGCGGGGTGTGATCTTAGACACGGTGCACAGAAGGAAGGTTGTCATGACAGACGCTTCCAACAAGGGTTGGGGAGCACTGTGCGAAGGCAAACCGACTTTCAGTCTTTGGTCCGAAGAAGAGTCAGGTCTGCACATCAACTGCCTAGAGATGGTAGCAGTGTGCCGTGCCTGTCAATTCTTCCTGCCGGACATAAGGGGACACCATGTGCTAATACGCTCAGACAGCAGGTCCGTGGTGTCATACATAAATCACCAGGGCGGCCTCGTCTCAAAGCGCCTCTGCACGCTGGCGAACGACCTTCTTGTTGGGGCTCAGACCAATCTGCGCTCACTGAAGGCGACGCATGTGCCGGGCAAAATGTACCAAGGAGCGAACATGTTGTTGAGGAACAACGTCTCGCTCTATGTGTTCCCTCCAATTGCTCTGCTACCGCAGGTACTCAGACGAGTCAGGGAACAACGGCATACGCTTCTTCTAATAGCCCCCCTCTGGAGGAACCAGCCGTGGGTGTCGGAGTTATTCCAGCTGCTCGAAGCAGCCCCGTGGCCCATTCACTTGAGACAGGACCTCCTCTCTCAAGCAAACGGCACGCTGTGGCATCCACAGCCCGAGTTATGGGCCCTGCATGTGTGGCCGCTCAACGGGAGCCTTTCGACCTCCCAGAGCGTGTCTTGAACACTATGGCAGAAGCTAGAGCCCCGTCTACCAGGCGCCTCTATGCTCTGAAATGGTCTATTTTCTCGGCTTGGTGCCAAGACCACGACTTAGATCCGGTTACCTCTGATGTATCAGTGGTTCTTTCGTTTCTGCAGGAGAGGCTGGATAATCAGTGTTCCTCATCCACCATCAAAGTTTACACGGCAGCCATAGCGGCTTTCCATGCCCCTATTGCTGGCCGATCGGTGGGCAGGAATAGTGCGGTGGTCCAGTTTATACGAGGCGCCAGGAGAATTAACCCCCGCGTCCTCGTACAGTTCCACCTTGGGACTTACCAACCGTACTAAGGGCCTTGGAAGGCCCCCCGTTTGAACCATTGCAATCCACGAGCCTCAGATCACTCTCGTTTAAAACCGCCCTGCTGTTAGCGCTGGCGTCGGTTAAGCGAGTAGGGGACCTACAGGCCCTTTCCATCAACCCTGCTTGCCTGGAATTTGGGCCTAACGACTCCAAGGTCATCCTGAAACCAAGGCTGGATTATGTACCTAAGGTGCTCTCCACTCCGTTCAGAGTCCAGGTCATAGCGCTTTCCGCACTTTCCCCTTTGACGGATGACCAGGAATTGTCCCTGCTCTGCCCCGTCAGGGCCCTGAGGGTATACGTCGACCATTCTGCCTCATACAGGAGATCAGAACAGCTTTTTGTCAGCTTCGGTAACCCCGCTTCGGTAAGGGTCGCCCTGTTACGAAGCAAAGAATTTCCAGGTGGTTAGTGGAGGCTATCACCCTGGCATACTCCTCCTTGGGCTTGTAGTGCCCCATTGGAGTCAGAGCCCATATTCCAGAGGCATTGCCTCGTCCTGGGCATGGTCCAGAGGGGTGTCCATTTCGAAAATTGTGAGGCGGCCGGATGGTCCTCGTTGTCCACATTTGTAAGGTTTTTCAACCTGGACGTCCCTGCCTTGCAGGCCAGAGTCCTTTCTGCTTAATTCGCTGCCTCCGGCTAGTTAAGCAGTCTTATGGGTTCACTTAACCAACACTGTTCAAGTCCCTCCTTCACTTGGGCGGTCCATATTATATGGACACTAGGTATACTTACGGGACGACACCCAGGCCACGGATGACCCTGAGGGCTAAGTCTGTGCTTGGTGTATTCTATTGACTCCCCTGGGTCTTCTCCCATGTGAGTCTTGGTTTTGAGTCGTAGTATGGCGTGATTGTACTGGTTCCCATACAAGTGTCTTACGATGCAGTACGAGTGAACATTTCGACAGGGAACGTACTCGGTTGCTTTCGTAACCTCGGTTCCCTTAGATATGGGAACGAGTATTGCGTTTCTGGCCGTGCTATGAGCTGCACGCCTCAGTCGCTTCATTCGAAGAAATCTGAGATGCTGCGGCGAAGCGGCCGCTTATATAGCCAGAGACCCTGCCCATTTTGGCAGGCTATGGCAGACTGCATAGCCATAGGCTCACTCAGCGCCGCCGCCGAGTCATTGGTTCGATTTTATAGCACTGCACAAACCAATGGACGTGCAGTTTCACTGCGTGATTGAAAAGGCTTCAGTTGAAGAGGAAAAAAAGAGTTTTTCCCATACAAGCGTGTTTTTCCCATGTCTTGCGTGTTCGCCATGAACATACTTAGTAGAACTAGTAGCAACAACTCCCTCGAAAAATTGTTTGGAAGATGCCCACATGACTTAAACATCCGTTGTTTACTTAAAGGAGTGAGGGCTAGGGTAGTTGTCCAGTTCCTTTACGCATTTGTTTTTTAACTTATAGTTTGAGTGCCCAAACAGAGGAGGTGGGTTGATTGTAGTCTCTTTGTTGGTGGCTAACTTGTTATAGGATCTACTTGGACAGGTGACCCACTTAAAAAAAAAAAAGCTGACACACATAAAAAAGAAATGATTATCTGTGATGGCATTTTCTGAACAGTATTAAATGTTTCAGGATAAAGGATGTCTTGCCTTGATGTAGATGAACACAATCTTGTTAATGATGAATATGAATCTAAACAAATCACCATATATAACTGCTGGATTTCCATCCACTAATGAGCTATCAAAACAGCTATCATTTCTGTTGTGAAAACACATGCATGGGGTGTATTCCAGAAAGCAAGGTTAACTTACTGTCACACATTTCCTGAACTCTCGGTTGATTAACCCAAAACTTGCTTACTCAAGGTAAGCTGACTCCACTGCGAGTATGTTCAGTCAAACCAGAATATGTTCACTGTGAACACATGACCTGGTCTAAATATGGGTTATGTTGAGAGCACAAGTTGCTATGGCTACTTACACACCCTGAAAGTTATTTCCCCTTTGGGACTGAAAGGTTTTCCATAAACATACCCTGGTATGTCACAGAACCTGCTTTCTGGAATACCCCATGGTCTCATATCATTTTGATGATTCTGATTTAAAATAGATAATGCATACTGCTATGGATGCAGTTGCATGAATGGAATCAGGCTCTTTTCAACCACCATTTTCCAACCCTGGCACTGGAGTAGCCACAACATAAACATTTTGGATGTTTTGGTATGACACACCCATTTCAGGTTATGGACTTATACACTTCCAAATTTTATGCCCTTCTCTCAGTAACTTCCTTGTGGATTTGGATGTATGTGCTTACATTGAGTAAAGTGCCCACAACTGGTAGAACCCAAGTAACTGAAATACCCATAATCATTTGAAATCTGCTATGGAGCTTAATAATTTACAGTCTATTGTATGCACCAGTGTATTTGCCTATGATAACAGCACATTTAACTATGGTCATGTAAACAAAAATAATAATCTTAAGGTTAACTGGCATCTGCTGTGACAATCCATTTGCATTTTAATAGCTAGAGCAGCTTGAAGCATACATTTTGGTATACCTGCTCCCTTAGACAAAATCAAGGAGTCAAGGGTGTCACCGGATACTTCCCTTGCCCCCTTGGAGTTTTAAAGTCTTAAATGAGAAGTTGAAATGGATATGTTTAATTAGGTAGATATATAAAAATGATTCCAAAATAAAAATGTGTGGTCATGTGGGTACTTCAGGAACAAGGTTGGGAAACAGTTTTGAATCATCTTCACAAATAATGCCTGGTCCAAATACTGTTGTACCACTACTGAATTAGATTTTTGGAACTGGAAATAGCCAAGGTGGTTCTCTTCAACAAATACACTGACTTAAAATTATATTATATACTATATCATAAAATGAACCAAGCCTGTATCAACAAACAAGCAAGATATTTCTTTTCCCCTAGCTTTAATCATTGGCATCTGGTTAGTTGCACTTTTCACATTTGATCCATGACATGAAATTTTGGAAGAAAAAAAAAAAAAGTGCCTTACATTTAAACAACTATGTGTTCTGTCACTTCCTGTTGGACATTTATAGTTAAGCCAAATAAAAAAATCTTTCTCCATTCTTTAGCCATACTAGAATTACCAGTTTTCTGTCATACAGAAACCAATACTCGTTTGTGCATTCAGTAACAAACTACACAGTGTCAATTAACTTGTTTCTGGAGTGAGGCTTATTTACTGAAAAGCACAAGATGCAAGACTCAAACAAGATGGATCCAAGGTAGAAATCACACAAGATCAAAGACTGCACAGCCTAAACTATAAAACTGTTACAAGAGATACAAAACCAGTGCCCACTCTTATTCAAGCTTCCAGCATTGTAAAGTTCTGCAGTACATATAAGGGTTAACATCTTAGTTCATTACACCAGCTCTTGTTCTTAAGCCTTGCACACTTGAATTGCAGGTATGAAAGCACAATCTTTCTCTTACACGCTCAAACTATATTTACATATACAGGTTTCTCTCTGTCAGTCTATTCCACTTCCTTCACTCTCAAAAAAATTAAAAGAAAAAAATATGCGTGCAAGGTGCACATGCCACAGGCTCCACCGTTTCTTTGTTATTCTTCTTTTTCTGTTGAGTTCTGTCTGTTTCTCAGTCGTCAGTTGTCTCCAGAACACTCTGACTCAGAGCCAAGTCCCAGTAGTGCTCCGTCCCATGCTTCTTAAAATGTTCCCTAGCCATACTTTCTGTTGGACACTGTTTAAACTTAACCTCCCCGTAACTACGTTCCTTGGCTGTACCCTGAGAGAGAGAGAGAGAAAATTATATATTTAAGTACACAAAGCATATAATAAGAAATAAGAAACATAATAAAAAAGGAAGAAAAACTATATCTCAAATTACTTAGTATGTACATGCATATCATTAAAAACCATGCAAAGGTCAAGAAAATAAAATAGTTGTATGGTGAGTCATGACAAACTACTAAATTTTTGGTAAATGTTTCATTGGTTTACATAAGAATATATCTGGTATGCATTTACCTCCCAAACCAATGTGCATTTATTATTCTTTCTGGAACCCTCATCATCTGAATCTTGAGGCTCTAAACATGGAATGTCAAATGTCAGCTATAAATCACAGCTCAAAAAAGGCTGATCAATAAATGTCTTCATCTTCCATCACTCTTAAATTCCCTTACCATCTCTCTTGGAATTTGGCTCATCCCATTTGATTCTATTCAGCATCAGTCGTTTAAATTTCTTCTGTGCTTTGGGGCCTTCAGGGAGTAAGGAGTCAATTAATAGATAAATAAAAATCCTGAAAATAATAATAATAACCATATGTGAAGAGAATCATCTATAGAGATTCTCTAATCACTTTCACCCACCTCCCTCCACTACTACAATGTTGATGTCTTTGTGAAGTACCACGGTGCCAGTGAGGTACAGTTGGTTTGCATTGGCCTCCACCTTAAACTTCTTGGCTGGATTATGCAGATTTCGGATTCTGAGGGCAAAGCAGAAAAAACTACTTGAGTAAACAAATTAGCAAAAAAAAAAAGAAAAAAAAAAAAAAAGAAAAAGACATCGCTGGCCACACTGTATGTTGTTGTGTGCAATCAGTGAGAACAATGCTATTAAAAGTTGACTGAAATCATGAGAAAAAAAAAACCTGAATTGAATGTGGAGAGACCCTAGTAAAAACAAAACAAAACAAACGCCATAATTTATTTAACATATGTTTATTTCATACCAAGTATACTTCAAATCCATTAACATATTTATTGAAATGTCACTTAAGGCTTACTGATGTAAAATCCTAATTAATTTCGTTCTTCCGGTTCAAAAAGCAAAGTTGAACCAGTGTCACGAAAAGTGACATGCATTAATTCGGAGTAGTGATTGGCTGCCGTGGATGGAGAGTACGTCATCAGTTTTCTGAGCTTTTCTCAGTATTATTCATGAGAATTAACTCTTATGATCCTATAACTGCGCTGCATTATGCATGAGGTTGTATTACAGCAGAGAATTCAAATCACATGAAAGAGCTTCCGCTCTGTCATCTCTGTAAACATGACCATAATATTTAATGTCACAACACGTGGAGCGTGCATGAGAGTGGTTTCTGCGCTGAAAGCAGCAATGAGTTAAACAACACTTGCTGCAAGGATCATAGTTCATATCCGGACCGGAGCAAACATGTTTCAGGTTTTGTGAACATATTTCATATTCTCTCGTGCTCCAAAGATGAACCAGCACCGTGTATGCGCACATATCACATCTTCTTAAAATGAAATATGCGCAAATAAGGGCACTGATACAGTGGTACGCCTGACACAACGGATTATTGTGATACACAAAAAACAATGATATAGATCAAAAATTCAAAGAAGGGTAAACAAAAAGTAACTATGCCTTTATTCTTTCTGGTTTAAAGATATTTTAATAATCATTTGTCTGTATAATGAGTGTGTTGTAGGTCTGTTTTATTGGTTGTTTTCTCGCCTCTTCCCACCCTCTTCACACCCACTTTTCCACAGTTTGACACCCATTTCTGGTGCCTTTTTCAGATCTAAGGTGTGAAAGACTAGTGCTAAAACGGGGATTTCATGACACTTTAAAGTGGACTTGAAGTATACTTGCAATAGTTCCACTTTAGCACAACCAAATATACTTAAGTATACCTTCAGTTGGACCTCAGCACTACTTCTGCACAATTAAAGTGCACTAAGCACAAAATTGTTCCAATTTAGCAGACTTTAAGTATACCAGTTTAGTATACCCAAAGTACAATTGCAGGGTATTTTTATTAAGCACATAAATATGTAAACATATTTATAGTATACTTGGCACAAAATAAATGTATTTCAAATACATTTTAGTATATTTTTTTCACTAGGGGAGAACAACTTAGCACTGGAAATAACAGAAAATGTTTTTAAACTGCAGACCATACAGTGAAGGGAAAAAAACAAACAAAAAAAAACAAAGACCAACTCATTTCCAACAAGTGTACTCCTTCAATACTCTCAGAGTACACCACACAATGTTGGTTGAAATAACACCCAAAGTTGAGAGTAAGCACAGCGTTGAAACCTAGTGGGTACTTTGAAGCTGAAGTACAGTACAAGGTAGTTTCGGGTTGTTTGACATTTTTGGTCACTACATAATTCTCTGATGACTACATATACACTGTGTCTAACAAGACTGTTTAGTCTGTGATTTACTCAGTGTGTCAGTGTCATAGTACTGCATATTAATGTAAGATTTGAGCAGATTTGTCATGTTTTGTACCTGTAAACAGCAATGTGAACCCCATGACTCAAATCCTCCTTAAGTTTCTTCACCTTCTTCTCTTTCCTTTGTTCTGCTGTGAGTTTGCGTGCTGCATTTGCCTCCTCATGGGCTCTGAACACACACGGTGAACATCACACTATGCACACAATGCATCAAAGCAAACAAATGACATCTTTGAAAGGGATACTGTATTTTCCCAAATATGAGTCACTTTTTTAATCATCTGAAATGAAAAGCATCTTACATTATGCAATTAATGTCAAGCAAACAAAATACACACACACTTACATTTGGATTCATGCCGAATGAGAGTGTGAGAAACGAGGTACCTAAGCCCTAGTTTACTGGTCCATAGTTTCAATTTTCCTTTAAATTTGTTTAGGCTTGTCATTTATAATAAATGTCATTGATAGTGTATGCTACTATAATTGTTTTTTTTTGTTTTTTTATACTTATTTTTCATTACTCTTCTGAACACCTTTAAATCTAAAGGATTTGTTGTGGAGTGAGGGAGACTAAAATACACATTTTTAATGTTTGTGAACAAATTTTATTCACCAGTGTTTTACATTATTTATGAGTATAATAATAAAATGTGACTTACGCACTGTTGTGATTTATCCATTTTCTTTCTCTCAACAATGCAAATTCAACCCGGTGCTACTTGTTTTCCAGACAATAAGGTACTTCAGGCTTTAGTGGCTTTCACATCGGAGGAACCTTTTTATAGTTCCTAGAACCATTGGCAGAAGTTCCCGCTTCTTAGCGTATTCGCACTGCAGGAACTAGGAACATCAATTCTAGGTACACTGCTTGGGGAAATTAAATTAGCTCCTACTTCAGAGTAGGGTCTAAAACAGTTCTATAGGAACTATCAGTGACGTAAGTGTACACATACAAAACTCCAGCTACCCGGCATTTTTAAAAAGCTGTGTAAAAATATTTACTCCACGAACATAGAAAACAGCATTTGGCTACCTGTTGTCTGCAGCATTGTGTTCTTTTCTCAGCCTCAAAGATATCTAATACTGCAAGTTTTTTATTGCAAAGATATCTAATACTGCAAGATTTTTATGCTCTTTCAATAGCGTAAATTGTGCGTTTACACTCCATATCCCATCTTCCTGTTGCTGAGGCAAATGCAACCAGGAAAACTGCCCAAGGGGGAAATTGGTTCTCTAGGAACCACCATGCTGGTTAGTTCCTAGAACTGAGTTCTTTGAACTACGCAGTGCGAAAGTCCCTTTTGATATCAATACTTTGTTCATTGTAAATTACTCACTTCTGCCTCTTTGCCATTTGTGCTCTAACATGAGCCTCCACTTTAGTGGGGTCCTGCACAGCTTCCGTCCCCAAAACCCTCATCAGATTAGAGATCCGCACTGCATACAAACAGGAACATAAGACAGTTAGGGCACAAAGCTATAATCAAGCTCCTACACTGGAAAAAAAAAATATATATAAACATGTTCTTAAGTTATGATGTGAAATATCTTAAGCTGAAAAACAACTGTAATAAGGAATGAGTAGGTGCGCCCAAACCTTCGACTGGTAGGTTAACATTAAACACATTTTAAACCTCCTTTATGACTGGTGCCTAGATGGTAATGTACCTTTAGGTTCAGGTGGGGGCATAAGACCCAATCGGACCTTTTCCTGCAACTCTTTCTGGGCTTCTCTGCGAGTTTGTCTCCTCAACTTCTTCTGCTCCTTCTTGGTCAAATACACACCCAGAGTCACAGGCTTATCTGTATCCACTAAGAAAGAGAAGCAAAAAGAGAGAGACAGAAATAGAAACAGAAAAGGTTAGATCAATCTTTTGAAATCCAACCAGTTTCTGTTTGTAGAAGGTTTTGATGTGTGCATGTATGTATCAATACCTGGAGGGGCCATCTGAATTGGGTGTTCAACTAGGTTGGTGACTCCATGCATCTCCACCTCATCAAAATTTGTATGTGCAGATCTGAGAAAAAGAACAGAAGAAATGTAATAAGACCACTTTCACTAAATTCTGTTATGAATTATCAAAAGGAATGACATGACTGCCAGATTGTATGAAAAATGTCACTCTGAATTCTTTACAACTGTTTCACAGGAAGAAAGTCATATGGCTTTGGAAAGACATGATGGCAAGTAAAAGACAAATTTACAATTGGCTCAACCATTCCATTTAAAACCATTTATTTCTAATACAATTTGTCTTGCATTATTTATAGTTGTCTACTGATATCTAAAAGCTGAAAGCTGTTGGCTCTTACAGTTCTATGTGGGACGGCAGAATGTAGGAGTCCCACCACTCTATGTGAGGAATCTCCCCCTCTCCCAATTCCTTCTTGGGGGCAATAAGAGCCAGTTTAGTGGAGGCCTGTATGCCTGTCTTCTTGGCAGCCTGAGCAATCTCCATCTGTAGTTTCTCCAACTGAGCCTGATAACAGAAGATAATATTATTTCTCACTTATTATTGCTGTAAGCCATTTTAATCTATAGTTTTTAAGAGTCAAAAATAAAGAGGCATGCTGTTATCCACCTTTGTGCGTATGCGCTGGGCGATCTTCTCAAAGCGTCCCTGTTCATGGAACCTAAACCCTCTCTTGGCTCTCTGTGCAGAGTTGATGGCCACACGTGGGTCAAAGTAAGACGTGGATTCCAGGTCATCACTGGGCTTTTCCTTTAACTGCTGCCGAAACTGTTCCCTCTTCACCGCTCTGATGTTGGCTAGAGAGAAAAAAAAGAAAGAAAAAAAACATCAGTAACACCGAAGAGTGAGAGATTTATATTTTTGTGGCTGCACATGGTACCTTTTAGAGTGGGCATACGATGTGTGAGCTCAACTTCTTTCCCACTGGCATCAACAGTTCGTCCAAGCTCATCCAAAATGAGGGGTGTTGGCTTTGTGATCTCACGTGGTTCCACTTTACTGTAAGCAAATATGAGAAAACTTTTAACTTGGATTCTTTTTAGCAATAAATTCTTCCTAAACATTAAAACATATTGCAATTTAATAAAAATGTTACTAGAAAACATGATGTTTGTTCCCAATATTGATGTATAAAGCACTTACGGTGGTGCAATGCCCATGGCGTGCAGGTTAGCCAGGGCTACCAGATTATGTGGCCCTGTGTTTCCCAAAGCACCCAGAATTCCGGGTTTCATTGCCAGTGTGGACTGGATCTTGGCCTGCAGCTCAGCTGCCTTGCGGGCTTTCTCTATAGCGTCATTCATGAAGTTAGCAGCCTGGGAGGGAGCGATGGACTGGTTCGCACCCACTGCTGGAAGGCTGGGATGTGGAGCACTAGAGTCTGTCTGAGAGGGAATCAATCTAGGCTATGGGGTGAGGTAGAAAACAGAAGTTTTGGATTTATTTATTTTTTTAAACTCAGCAAAAACCCTGTTAATTGGATGGTAATTCCAAAAATATATATATTAATAATTAAAAATGTATAATTGTTGACTGCTTTAAGAAATTAAAATGACTAAACTGAAAGTGAAAGTACACCACTACAATGGTCTCTTTACTGTTCTCATAAAAATAAATTTGCTAGTCTTACGTGTAAACCTGCATTTAATGTCTAACAAGAAATATTTTAGAAAAATGTGCATTTTACTCAGAATCAATGTTCCCTCTAAACTGCGCTCGCGCGCATGGCTGTGCACTTCTTCCACCGTGGCCACGCACACGCAAAAGATGAGTTGGGAAAGCCATTTGATTGAATTCTAGTAAAAGCAAAAGAATTGCAATGCTCGGGCAAACTGCTATAGACTTGATATTGCTATAAACTTAGAGCCGTTGAATGCCGTTTCATAGAAAGTGATGCGCACCAAACGAGTCACTGTAGAAACCGAATACTTCAATGGTTGCAGACGAAATAGCTCAAATCGAGAGCCAACGCAAACGCAATGAAGTGAAATAAAACGTCTTCATATTTTAAAAAAGAGTGGCTTGATTAAGTGGTGGAAATAGCGGATGATGGGCACAGAACAGTAACAAAACTCAGAGACATTTACAGTCTCACACAGGTGTATTGTGCAAACTGTACTTCATAGAGATGTTTAGATATATATAAGAACACATACATACATACATACATATATATATACAGTGGGTACGGAAAGTATTCAGACCCCCTTCACTTTTTTCAATTTTGTTATGTTGCAGCCTGATACTACAATTGTTTAAATTCATTTTTTTTCTCAATCTACACTCTGTACCTCATAATGATGAAGTGAAAACAGAATTTTAGAAATGTCTGTAAATTTATTAAAAAGAAAAAACTGAAATATCACATTTACATAAGTATTCAGACCCTTTGCAACAACACTTGAAATTTCGCTCAGGTGCCTCCCATGTCTCTTGATCATTGCAGAGATGTTTCTACACCTTGATTGGAGTCCGCCTGTGGTAAATTAAATTGATTGGACATGATTTGGAAAGGCACACACCTCTCTGTAAAAGGCCTCACAGCTGATAATGCATATCAGAGCGAAAACCAAGCCACGAGGTCAAAGGAACTGCCTGCAGAGCTCAGACACAGGATTGTATTGAGGCATAGATCTGAGGAAGGCTACAAAAAAAATTCTGCTGCACTGAAGGTTCCCAAGAGCACAGTGGTTTCCATAATTCTCAAATGGAAGAAGTTTGGCACAACCTGGACTCTTCCAAGAGCTGGTCCCCAGCCAAACTGAGCAATTGATGGAGAAGGGGCTTGTCTAGACTGGTGACCAAGAACCTGGTGGTCACTCTAGTTGAGCTCCATGATCATATATGCAGATGGGAGAAACCTACAGAAGGACAAACATCACTGCAACACTCCACCGATCTGGGCTTTGTGGGAGTGTGGCAAAACTCAATCCTCTCCTCAGTGAAGACACATGAAAACACACTTGGAATTTGCAATAAAGCACCTAAAGGACCCTCAGACTCTGAGTAACAAGATTATCTGGTCTGATGAACCTCAATTCTAAGCATCATGTTTGAAGGAAACCGGCTCTTCTCATCACCTGCAGAGTACCATCCCAAAAGTAAAGTGTGGTGGTAGCAGCCTCATGCTGTTGGGCTGTTTTTCAGCGGCAGGGACTGAGGAACTCAGAGTAGAAGAAAAGCTCAATGCACCAAAATATTGAGATAGCCTTAATGAAAACCCAGTCCAGGGCATTCAAAACCCCAGACTGGGCCGAAGGTTCACCTTCTAACATGACAATGACCCTAAGCACACAGCCAAGGCAACACAGGAGTGGCTTAGGGACAACTCTGTGAATGTCCTAGAGTGACCCAGCCAGAGCCCTGACTTGAACCCTATCGAACATCTCTGGAGAGACCTGAAAAAGGCTGTCAACAGACGGTTCCCATCCAACCTGACCGAGCTTGAGAGGATTTGCAAAGAAGAATGGCAGAAATTCCCCCAATCCAGTTGTGCAAAGCTTGTTGCGTCATACCCAAAAAGACTCGAGGCTGTAATTGCTGCCAAAGGTGCTTCAACTAAGTACTGAGTAAAGGGTCTGAATACTTATGTAAATGTGACATTTCAGTTTTTTCTTTTTAATAAATTTACAAACATTTCTAAAATTCTGTTTTCACTTTGTCATTATAAAGGACAGAGTGTAGAGTAATGAGAAAAAAAAAAAAGAATTTAAACAATTGTAGTATCAGACTGCAACATAACAAAATTGAAAAAAGTGAAGGGGGTCTGAATACTTTCCGTACCCACTGTATATATAAGAATTCACATTCACTTTTTTTATATTTAGCTTACAGTTCTCAGTTTAAATGTTTCAGTTTGATTTCTATTATACTCTATACTATCGGTTTAAATGTTTCAGTTTGTTTTGATATATTATATTATATTATATTATATTAATTCTATGTTAATTCTAATTAATATTATGTTAGGTCTATATTACAAACCTAATAAATAATTTACCTTGTTTTTTTAATGGAGTCTCTAAAGCTCATCAGGGCTGTATTTATTTGATCAAAAATACAGAGAAAAAAACAAAAAAACAAAAAACAAAACAGTAACATGAAATATTGCAATTTCTAATATTGGTTTCCTTTTTTAATATAATTAAAAATATAATGTATTCCTGTGAATCAAAGCTGAAATTTCAGCATCATTACTCCTGTCTTCAGTATCACATGATCTTTCAGAAATCACTCTTATGTGCTGATTTATTATCAGTGATACTTTTTACTTTGATTCTTTGATGAATAAAAAGATAAAAAGAACAGCATTTATTCAAAATAGGAATCTTTTCTAACAATATAAGTGTTTACTATCACTTTTTATCCATTTAACACATCCTTGCTGAATAAAATTATTAATTTTATTGACCCCAAAATTTTGAATAGTAGTGTATATTGTAACACAAAAATTATATTTTGAATAAACACTGTTCTTTTTAACTTTATATTCATCAAAGAATCCTGAAAAAGTACCACAGGTCTCAAAAAATATTAAGCAGCACAACTGTTTCCAACATGGATTATAAATCAGCATATTAGAATGATTTCTGAAAGGATCATGTGACACTGAAGACTGGAGTAATGATGCTGAAAATTCAGCCTTGCTTTACAGGAATACATTTTATTTTAAAGTATATTAAAATAGAAAACTTTTATTTTAAATTGCAATAATATTTCAAATAGCTACAGCCTTGATGAGCATGAGAAACTTCTTTAAAAAAAACTTTACTGATCCCAAACATTTGAACAGCAGTGTATTATACTGTAAAAAATATTCTCAAATAACCTAAAATGTACATCATTTAGTTACATCAAGGGTCAAATCAAATATAAATAGCACATTAAAGTTAAAAGTTACACACTTTTTTGTGTGTGTGCTTTGCTCTGTACAGGTCTGGTATAAAGAATGTTTTTGCTCAGGTGGCCGAAATGTCCGCCCAATAGAGAAAAGTTTTGCTCAGAAAGAAAAAAAAAAATTAGAGGGAACATTGCTCAGAATTAGGGCTGTGCAATTAATCGCATGCGATTGTCATGCGCATCTCATCAATAAAGCTGGTTCCGTGATTAGTATTAAATCTCCATCACCTGCTTTCAGATGGAGCGGCAGTTAATACACAGAGCTATAGTTCACTGACAAGCTAAGCAATATCGCGTCCATTATCGCAGGCGATTACTGACGAGATTCGCATGACAATCGCATGCGATTAATTGCACTCACAGCCTTACTCAGAATTATCCTATTGTCTACTCTTACTCTATTGCAATCCACTTTTTTTATTCCCTAGTGCTTTTCTAAATACACAAATCCTACAGGCCAATCATAAAATAAGTTCTTGGTATTGTTTTTTTTTTTTTACCTGCACAATAGGGACAGGAGCCACAAAACTTAGCTGTTTCTTTCTCTCCTCAATCTGCCGCGTGGCTGCTTCCATCATTTGCTTGATCTGAAGATACGATATCACAGATAGTATTAAGACTGATGCAGTCAGTACATCAAAAAAATTACACGAGCAATTCTTTCATTCTTGCGCAGCACTAAACAATATCAGTTTTATTCAATCAAGTCATTATAAGTTCTGAATATTACAGTGATCACACTTCATTTTATTAAATGGTTAACATTTTATTACAGTGTATGTGTTCCATCAGATACCTCTGAGTCTAGTGTCTACCTTTACTGATGGTGTGTCTGTATGTGCGTGTTACCTGCATTTTGGTGAGCATGCCAGGACTCTCTGTAGGGGGTCCAGGTAAAACAGCTGGTTCCTCCACTTCCTCAAAGCGAGGCACCCTCTTCTTCTTTACCGCAGATTCCACACAGTCTCCATCCTTCACTCCTTCCACTTCATCTCCAAACACTTCCTAAATATAGAAAGATATGGAAAAACAGAACAGAAGAAAAAGACAGGATATACAGTCAGAGAAAGGTTACTTAACCATGACTTCTACCTTATATTAAGTGTTTTAGGGGTGGGTGTTATACAAGTAGACATGAGACCAAATCTTTCAGCCGGTAGAGAATTTGGACTATTGTCTCACGGTTACATTTCCATGCTGCGCCATCACAAAAGCTTGTCATCTAAATGCATTTTTTGCTGCAAGTGCTGCAGTTTAAAAAAAGTGATTTTAAACCTTTTGTGCACAATAAGCAGCCTACATTTTGGTTTGTTTGATTAACATTAATGTTAATAAAACAACAAAAGAGAATTTCTTGCTGCTCTCAACTGAATCAATTTTGTAACTTTAATAGTAATAAATCTATATTTAATTTACACAGCAAGAACTATGCAGTGTTTTTTTATATATATAAATATACAATTTAAATAGTATTTCTTATTTCTAGTGCTTGAAGCTTTTAGGTATATTTTGTTTGTATATTTTTCTGCTTGTAATTTATTATTTTATTACAGATTGTTTATTATTATTATTTTATTTTTTTTTTTTTTTTAACTTGTGTTAGTTAAGCTACTATTAGTTTTTTGTGATATTGAACAATTTCACAATTGTGAAAGAGCTAGTTTTGTGGCAATTGTGATATTGTGACAAGAATAATGAGAATCGTATAAAATGTTGATTTCACAAAAACCTTACTTAAAGCAAAAATAACTATTTCGTGGCATAAGATTTTGGTCATATTGCCCACCCCTAGTCAGTTTCAGAAAAAAAAAAAAAAAACCTGACACAATTTATGCAAAATTTACTATTTTTTACTGCTGTGTTCTTACAATCAACGACACTGACACAGCATACATGCAAACAAGAATCCAGGATTTAGCTATGTACACTGAAAAACATTACCTTAAGAATAGCCAAAATTAATTGTTACCCCCAGGTAAAGTATGAGCAGTGCGATAGGCAGGGTTCGTACAGAAACTGCAAAATGAAATTCCAGGACTTTTCAAGCACTACTTTTTTGGTTTCAAGGATTAAAATCAGAGATCTCACTTATCAAACAATATTATTATTATTATTATTATTATCTTTCAAACTATAATACATAAACTAATAAAACAAAATGGTACAAATAAAGTGCAGCACAAGCAAAGCAAGCAATGACTGTGGCCACTTTAACATAAAAGGATGCTATGGCAAAGTTACGCTTTCCTTATTTTATGAATACATGATTGACCTGAATGAATGAAAGCTATATCATACACTTGGAAAATTATGAGCTGTATCATGCTTGTAGACACTATGGGTGTGACAATACATTTAGCCCATGAGATGAGACAAAATACAGAGACTTGGTTCACTGGAACGAGAGAGTATTTTAATACTATTTTTAAGAAATTTTAAATTACAAAACAAATCACAAAATGCAAAACAATGCAGTTGTATTTTGAAATGTTTTAACTAATCTTTTGGTAATCAAGTAATCTACTGATTATTTTAAAAAATTTAGTAATCTGATAATTTTTAGTAATAAAAAATAGACC
Organism: Spinibarbus caldwelli; assembly: GCA_039654775.1. NCBI lineage: Eukaryota > Metazoa > Chordata > Actinopteri > Cypriniformes > Cyprinidae > Spinibarbus > Spinibarbus caldwelli. The sequence goes on along the minus strand of CM077226.1, from coordinate 13,233,944 downwards.
TAAGTGAAAAACGCTTTATTTATACATATTTATATATAAACTAATGACGAGGCAATCATAATTGGTTCAAATAAAGTATCAAAACCAAGTAATTACATGGTTTTATTGAACAACACTGTTAAAATACATAATGTAATATGCCTATATATAATATCAATAACCAACTTTTGTACATTATGTATTATACAAATACCTGCAGAGGGCGCCAACGGCCTGGTGATATTTCATTTTACAGTGTGATTCAAGGACGTTTAAATCTATTTAATTTTAATATTTGGACACAAGCAAACTCAGAGTTACTTTTATTTTGAAATCGCGATGTACAACAAATCGCATATTTAAAAATAAGTCGATGTATTCTCCTGTGTTGGCATAGGTTTATATATAATTTATGTTGTGAATCTAGTGAGATAACGAGCACTGTTTTCCCAGATGAATGTTAAGCAACCCAAACTCACAGCATATGCAGAGGAAGAGCAGCTGAGATGGAGATGTGCTCCCCGCTTGTAAATGATAACAGTGCAACACAAAGCGCGTCAGATTTTACATGCGTTCCCAAATGAAACCCAAATAAACAGCACATGCAAAAAAAGACTGAGCAAGCACTATCACAGGTTTTACCACAAACACAACTTTAGGGCTGCAACAACTAATTGATAAAATCGATTATAATCGATAATGAAAATCATCGACAACGATTCTCATTATCGATTACTCGGGTCTGCCCACAGTGCACGGCCAACTTCAGGCGGTCGCATCAAATTACAGCACTGACTAATGCATTTCTATGGCCAAAATGCATCTAAAAATAGTGGAGGAAACAGAATGAGATGCTGCGGGAGAGCTACGTGATCCAAGCTGCACAAAACATGAGAAATCTTTATTTTAAGCTTTAAGTTAATGCATTAGCGTAATGGCTTGCCCTGTCAGGCGCTTTGACAGATGCGTGTGCGTCCTCAGCACAAAAACGTTCGGTTTACATTCATATCCTTATCTGTAAATGTTAAAAATTCACGCGAGCATTTCTTTTTTTGCATAAAGTCCCATCCTGACAGTCTGTGTTAAGTTTAAATGACCGAATTATTGAATGAGCGCGAGCGCGGCGGGCGCGTGAACGCGCGTCAGAGAGGGAGACAATATTCAGCGCAAAAATTTTCATTGTGCTGAAATATCTGTTGTTGAACGTTCAATTAAGGTTTAAAAGTCAACATGTAGCGCACGTATTTTATGAGAGTAGGAACTGTAAAGGGATAACTGCAAATAGTTGTCTGAATATAAATATCAGACGCTTCATAGGCGCCTTTTACAGGATAAATTACAGTAAATGTGACTGTGATCAAAAAGTTGGTTAACACTGAATTTGTGTTTTTATTCGTCTTTATTATCTTAATTTTTGATGAAGAGATTTAAACTATAGGCCTATATACAGTGATTAACAAATTTATTAAAACAAATGTATTTAAGGTTTATAACAAAATGTAAGCTTTGTGCCACTGCTGCTCTAAACTAACAGTATTGGCGTTTACTAAAATCATTTTTTTGCTATCTGTATTGGTTAGTCCTCCAATATGCGTAAGCTCTTTAGTAACAGTGGGCTATTTCTAATGCTATAACATAATTATTGCTGTTATCTATGAAAGAATGAAAGATCTATGAAAGATTTTTTCAGACACCCAATTACAGTCCAAAAGTAGCTAAACAATGCCAGCAAGAATGCATGCTGTTATGAAAGGCAGGAGGCTATTTTTTTATGTGAATAAAAATGTAGTTGTTTCAGTTTGTTATTTGCCCAATAAATGACAATAACATTTTTAGATTTAAACAATTCTTTGACAGATTCCTAAAATATTTGTGTTTTCTCTTTATTATGACAGGTGGTCTAATAAATTAAGCACTGTATGTTTTTATAGCATTCAGTTGGCACGTTTGTTTGAAGGACATTGGGCAGAATGTGGAAGTGTTTTTGTCAATAAAATAAACGAAGAAAAATTAGCGTTTTTTTTAATCTGATTAATCGATTAATCGGAAAAATAATCGACCAACTAATCGATTATCAAAATAATCGTTAGTTGCAGCCCTACACAACTTTATACTGATATCGCGAGACTGCTTTTCACCTCAAGGAGTAATATAGTGAGATCTCGTGCACTGCCGAAAGCCGGGAGAAATGGTATTTAACACGTGCAGCATTGTTAATTTTGCGTGAAAAGATTATTTTTATCAAAAACAAAAATGAACACTTATTTCAGATATACTGCCTTTTAAAAATTCAAGTACTTTTCAAGTACCTTTTTATAAATATGGCTGTTTTCAAGGGTTTTCCAGGACTTAAATGTCAAAAAGTCAAATTCAAGTACTTCAAGCACTTTAAGCACCTTGTACGAACCCTGGATAGGGGAAAGAAGATCCCACAATAACTAGTTCAAATGTGAAAAGTGAAAAGCCCTTCAGAAACCGTAAATTTAGGAGGCCCACAAAACTATACCTTCAGCTCTCTTTTGCGGTTCTTCTCTCCTGCTCCTTTATTGCCACGGGAGTTTCTACTTTCCTCAAGAGCTTCAAACAGACGCTCAACAAAGCTGCTTGCTGAATCATCAAGAAACGGCCTTAGCTGGTCTAAAAGAAGAAAAAATTATCACTTTTAATGAAAAGAGCCACATGGAATTCTCAGCTGCATTTAAAAACACACAATGAGCAATTCTGCATTTAAAAAGTATTGCCATTTTTTTCAAGTGCCACCAACACCAGTTGTAAACATCCCACACATCATCCTAATCTACATAAATTAGAACTACTTTACAATGACATCACAAACAGGTGTACAATAAAGATTAATGCATATATGTAAATCATTTCCCTCCTGTTTAGTGCAATTATCAAATAAAGAATGTGTTATTTTAAAAAGTAATAAAATATTTGTCAATTTCAGTGTTATGATGTTAATTCATTACTATAAATAAATTCTTGATCTTAAAAACCATTCAATTAAATTGATTTTAATATTATGCTTTGAGGCTCTGGATAATTTATAAATGTCCTTTCTGGTGATCATGTTACATTTACAAATCTTTGTAATGGGGTAATTTTTGTCTCTAATCACATCTTTAAATTTAAAATCTTAAAAGGGCACCTATTATGCCCCTTTTTACAAGATGTAATATAAGTCTCAGGTGTCCCCAGAATGTGTCTGTGAAGTTTCAGCTCAAAATACCCCACAGATCATTTATTGTAGGGTAAACGTACCTATTAAGCTCACATACTCATTAAGCACACTTCCATTTTTGAGATCAGATTATAAAAAGAAAAAATAATTTATTATCCAACTTGATGTCTTAACCAATTGATATGTTTGTTACTATATACCTCCTATAATTTCAAGTCAATCAGATCATTGCACACCGAGATATGGGTCTCCATGTGTTCACACTGTCTGGCGGCCATTTTGAAAGCCGTCTAAAAACTTTCACCAAAAGAGGAGCCCCTTAAATGTGCGTTTTTGATGTTTAAGCCTTTATTTTGGGTTTCACTACTTACTGTAAAATTAAGAGATTAATGTTCAGACTTTTGCATATTATAACCTGGAACTTGGATGTGGGAAATAATTACATTAGATCCAAAAGATAGTTTTAGCAAACAAGCACAGACGCTACAGAACACAGTTAGCTGACTAGCTGTATAAGATTGTGTGCTACGCTAATATATTATTTCACAGGCATTACTGGCTTGTACTTTTACATCCATAATATTATGAATTGACAGTTTATTGCTGGTCTGTCGCTTTACAGTGCTGTATTTTTTAAAGATTTCACATTATTGTAAGGTGAACTTAAAGGGTACACTGCTATGAAAAATCACACAGCTTCAGTGTGACATCAATAAGAAAAAGTATAATTTCATAGATATTGTTAATAATAGTTGTTCATATTAAAATATGTATGAACTTAATACATGACCTAGACTATTTATTTAGCAAAATCCTGTCATTTTAATACATATTGCATGAAATTCATTAAAAATTGTTGCTGCTCCAATTAAGCTCAGTGTGCTCTCTTTAAGCTCTTCTACATTGAACGTCTATGTAAATACTTCATAAACAGACTTTAAATATTAACTGATGGTTGTCGCTTTAAGTTAAGTTAATAGATTTTCTATGGATTCTGTCAACTCAAATCTACAGACTGGCTCTGGCCTTTGGCAACTAGCATCAACTTCTCCAGACTGTAAATCTGTGGAAAATCGGGGCAAAAATCGTGTAGTGTATTCCAGCCATAAGAGACTATAGATAAGTTGACATGGCTTCATAATGGGGCTAGTTTCTGTGTTCATCCCCATGAATTTAATGTTTTATTTGTTGGTTTTATTTGATTTTTGAATGTGTTACTTAACTGAACGTGGACTAGTCTAGATGTTGCAATGTGCTTAGATGACACTTCATTATGAATATATAACTGATCGACTTGAATGCGTTTCTTGATTTTAGTGTTCTGTCTTTTTTGTGAGAGACTTTGTACCTTCAAAAAATATATTTTTACAATTATTCTTTAAAAATTTTCCTTAAAATAAACAATTTTTAATAAAACATGACGTGAGCTTAATGGGAACAGGGGTGTGCTTAAAGCACCCATTAAGCACAGCCAGACTTTTTGAATTTAATGTATATCTTAATTGAAATACTTTTGTCATTTAAAATAAAATTTTTGTGTGAGAGAATATTTAATTTTAACATAACTTTTTGTACCGAAACCAATATCTTGTGCACTAAAAATGTCTCAATGTAGATTTTGGTAAGCTTAATAGGTACGTTTACCCTATTACTTTGAAAATGACTATTTGAAACATGCTGTTTTTGTGCATGTCTCTTTAAATGCAAATGAGCTGCTACTCATCGCCCCCTTTTCCAAAACAGGGCAGTGCCATTACAGATCGTATCTCAGATCTGCCAAAAAAAAAAACACATCTGTTTAGTTTTGATTATTATGTCTATCACGTTAAAATCATGTGTTTTAAAGCCAAATCATGCGTTTTAAAGCCAAATCAGTTTAAAGTTCTGATATATATGGTTTTCTGAGTGCATACATCTGAAGCAGCGCACAGAAAGCGGCTGTCACATGGCGTGCAAGTACTAAACAAAGTTCTCTTTGACACACAAGTTAAAAACACATAAGTTACAAAAACACAGTCAGTTATCAGTCACAAAAATGCAAAAAAGAGGGCTACGGAGATGCAAAACTCTCTAAATCTCGGTGCTCTTTGGACAAGGGAAAACTTGTCTATAAATCTTTGTTGCAAAGCCAAGGCACTCGAGAATTTATATTAAAAAGCACTCCCTCCCATCTCATCCACTGTCCTTGTTTGGCTTGTGAGACAGCCTTTGCACACCTCGTTGCCTGCTCTTGCCGACGCATCTCCTCGACAACCAGCCATCGGCGCTGAGCTGGAGCTGCCCTATGCCACAATGGTTTGCTCTCTCCAAGGCTGAGGCCTCCTCTTCCCTGTTGCACAATGCCAATGATGTCTCTGTACCGGAGGTCTCACTTCGCCTGGTGAGTAGCTGCAGTTGGATTCCATTTCCTACCAGTCACCAGGGTAGGAGCTGTTTGGGAAACACATGGGTCACGGGACTCTGTTAGTGTCATTTCCAGCATTACTTTAGAGCATTTAAACTCTTCTGCAAGGCTGGAAATAGGAATCTCCAGGATGCCTCTTCCATACAGCCCGGTGTTAGTAAAGCATCTGGGATGTCCCAACCACTTTTTGGCAAATGAGCTAATCAACCTCTCCAGTTTTTCTACCTTTGAGATTGGGACCTCATAGATGGTAAGAGGCCACATCAGCCTGAGTATGAGTCCAAACTGCAGGCACCACAGCTTCAGTCTGCCAGGGAGCATGGTCTTGATGATACTCAAGGCCACACATGGTGTCCTGCCTTAGCTGGTCCACTTGCCCTGAGTCCTTGAGGGTGGCATGGTACCAACATCCAAGACTCTTAACTGGCTTCTCTGCCACTGCTGGTATAGCCTCCTTGCACACATAAAACCGATGTTCCGACAGTTTCCCCTTGACGATTGAAATGCTTGCTTGGCTTTATTTCCATCCGGGCCCACTGTATGTTCTCCTGTAGCTTATTCAGCAGCCGCCTAGCACAAGCCTTAGTTGTTGTGAGGATGGTTATATCATCCATGTAGGCTCTGATGGGAGGGAGATGAAGCCCAGATTTGAGCTTCTGTCCTCCTACTACCCACCGAGAGGCATGGATGATAACCTCCATAGCCATCGTAAAAGCTAGAGGTGAGATGGTGCATCCTGCCATTATTCCTATTTCAACTCGTTGCCATGCTGCGGTACAATCACCAATTGCCAAGCATAGCTGTAGGTCTTGAAAATAGGATTTAACGAGGCGGGTGATTGCTTCTGGGAGGCTGAAATAATGGAATGCAATCCAGAGGAGATTGTGAGGAACTGATCCAAAGGCATTTGCGAGGTCCAAAAACACAATGTGGAGATCTCTTCCATCCTTTTTGGCGGCTTGGATTTGATTCGATTCCATATCATGTTTGTATGCTCTATGCAACCAGAGAAGCCTGGAATCCCTGCTTTCTGCACCGTGGTATCAATGAAGTGGTTCTTTTCCAGGCAGACTGCCAGCCTATGAGCCACTACACTGAAGAAGATTTTGCCTTCAATGTTCAAGAAGCTGATGTCCAGGTGATGTTCTGGAGAATGTATCGGTGGCATATCAGGTGGAAGAGTTATCTGTCCACACCGCTGGCTGTCAGTGTGGTTCTGTTTGAGGTAAGCTTCCAGATCCTTCTTTGATGTTTCAAGTTTGCCACTTTTGTCCTTTGTGGAAAGGCTTTTCGCAAACTCATAGGGGTCTTTGAAGAAGTTTGATCTTGCTTGCTGCTTCATTTTACGCCTCCTCCTCAGATTCTCAGCTCTCCTCAAAGTTGACAGTCGGTTCTTAATTTCTGCCTGTAGCTGGTTAATTCCCTCTTTCTCCTCCTCTGGGGCTTTCCTCCATTGTTTATTCAGCTGCCTTCTCTCCTTGACTAGCCGTTCTATCTCCTGCTGTCTCCTGTACTTCGTTGGGGTGGATGATGCTTTCTTCCTCTTTTCTGCCGTCCCAAAACGCTCTGCGCCATAGTTGTAAATCAAGTCTCCCATTCGTTCCAGCTTCTTGACTGCAGTTCCCCTCAGTTGTCCCAGGAGGTTGCTGATGTCTGTGTCAATCGTCTCCCACTCCTTTTTCTCACATGATTTTGGCCACCTGACTTGTGTTTTTCGCCCCTGGATCTTGTTCTCGGATGTACACTGTTGCTGGTTGGCCTTGTGGGGCACCACTATGCTTGGCTCCTCATCTTCCTCTCAACCAGGGGGATTGATATCCTGCAGACTTTGGTTTTGGTCCTGCTGCTGAACTTCACTTGACTTATTTGACCTGCTTCGTAAGAAGTAGCGGTCAATGCAAGGTCCCTGTTGCTCTGAGAACAAGCACTTTTTCAAGCCTTGGTGTCTTCTCAGGTCTGCATATGATGTTTCATTAGTCCAGCCACATCTACAACTCTGGAGCTTAATTCCTGGAGTAGGTGTTGTCATCTCAGATGTCTTGTTGATCATCATTTTCGTTGTCGGTTTCATTCCTGGGTCACAAGCCATGTAGTCAGTGAGTCATCATCCTCCCCCGCTCTCGCTGACTCTGGGGGTGTTTTCTTCCTTGAACTTTTTGTAGCCAAAAGTGGGTGGGATCTGTACACTGGTAGTGCCAGGTCCCTCCTACCACAGGGAGCTAACCTGGGGCAGGCCCATTGGGGTTTTTCCCTCCTGCCAGCTGTCTGTCCAGGCTGTCACCAGGTCTTTCCCTAGTTGCCAGCTGCTCTACTCACAGCAGTCACTGAATGGATCCAGATGATCAGTTATGTTTTAGGACTAGGTGAAACAATCCTGTTTAACAACCTGAGGTATGAGTGGTAACGATGCATCCCTCGGAGTGGTTTCCTCGCTGTAATGGCGACCGGTCTGGTTGAGTGGGATTAGAAAGGGGGGGTTTTAAGTTTCATTGGGGTCATCAGGTGGGCACCCTCCTTCTCTGGCATTTCAATGATAAGCCCACAATGCCTCCAGAGGGCTCATCGGCAACACCTGGCGTCCCAGGTGTGCCCCCCTCTGCTTTCACCCTTACGTGCCGCAGGTGATATTAGGGGCCCTGGCGGAATCTCCCCTTTTCACCCATAGCCATCGACTTGCTTCTTCTGCTGCACCTGAGAGGGCTTTGATGGTTTGGCGTATAGTTTGGCCTCGCACTCCCAATTCCTTAAGCAGCCTGATGGTTGACTTGCCCACAAAACCTCTGCAGTCGACTTCCACTGGGCAAACCTTGGATTTCCAACCGCGTTGCTCAGCCTTAGCTGCCAGCTCGATGTACTTAAGGCTCTTGCGCTCAAATGCCTTCTCTACAGCAGCCTCCCAGGGAACGGTAAACTCTATGATGTACACAATGTGGAGTGAGGAAGACCAGAGCACAAGGTCTGGTCTAAAGTTCGTTATGGCGATTTCCGCAGGGAAGCAAAGCCTTTGGTTCAGATCTGCCGCCAACTTCCAGTCACGAGCCCCTCCGAGCTGGCCGATGTCAGATGGTATATGGGCTTTAGGTGTCTTTACACCTTCTCGGATGAACTCCCTTGCAAATGAAGGATGGACTGACGTAGGAGGCAGGGCATTGATCTTTATCTGTCTAACCTCCAAGGTAGCAGCTAGACATTTCAGGACATGGTTATGCCGCCAGGTATAACAGCCTTGTGACAAGCTTGTCTTGCAGCCAACCAAAATGTGTTTGAGAAAAACACATTATTTTTCAAATGCTGTACATTATTGTAGTTCCTCTATGCCCCGCCTTTCTCAAACGTGTCGTTTTCAACAAAACCCCTCCTTCCGACAAGCGCAGTCTGCTCTGATTGGCCAGCTGACACAGTTGTGATTGGCTGAACA
>CM077226.1:13034959-13217459 GCA_039654775.1 Spinibarbus caldwelli | reverse complement strand
GTGCATAAAAGTGATTTGATTACTCAAATACTGGTTTACTAAAACCAACACATATTCTGTCTGTCCACTTTTAGCTCCCTTTCTCTCTTCTGAATTACAAAGCAAATTTAATGACAATTCAAATTTTCTAGTTATATTTTCTCTTTTATTTTCTAATAAATTATCTTGCTTAAATTTTATTACTGTAAAATAATAATGACAGTGAAGAATGAGATTATTTTCTATTAAAAAATAAAGAACCACATTTTCTTTAAGCAGTTAGGATTTTACTATTACTGTAACGGACTCAATCTAGGTTGTTTCTATGGCCTGAGATGCTAATAGGCTCTAGCATTCCTGTCACTCTATACAGGACAAGCCATTTGGAAAATTTGGTTGGATAGCTTTGTGCAACTCTTCTAAATGACTGAGATTTGTCAATGGTGAACCATGCTTATTCTTTTACACATTATGCAAGTTAGTACCTGGGTAAAAAAAAAAATAAAAATAAAATAAGCAGTCAAGTGCATTACCATATTTCTTTAATTAATTCTGATGCTAGTGTGTATGTGGATTATGAATGTGAAACACCACAGCATGGAACAAAACCACAGCCAAGCACATGCCAAATTAAAGAGATGTCACTACAGCCAATCAACAACCATTTCACTTTCCTCTACTATTTATAAATCAATTCACTTCTACGCTAATAATTGTCAATATTGTGATAAATGTGAGTAATATGTTATTATGCAGTTAGTGTATATTAATGCTATATTATTGTATGTTTTTTTTCTCATTATTTTATGGGGAAGTCTATGCATGTGTGATTTAATTATGCATTTGTTTGTGACAGCAGTGTTGCTGAATGTGTGTGTGGGCAGCTTGCGTGAGTACTAATGGAGCGCTCTGAATGAACACAGCAGGGGGAGAGAGACAGACTCGATAGAGTCAGGCATCACGAGTGAGTAAGCACATCATCCACTCCACTTTTATTCAACCCTTTCTCCTCCAGACATTCACAATAATCCCAGCAGTTTACCCCAATTACTTGCTGTCATTTCTATTATTAATGTTATTCTGTTAATTTTAAAATGTGCAATTTTAGTAAAACATTTATGAAAACTAAAAAAAAAAAAAAAAAGATTATTTTGTGTACATACAAAAATATATTTGTGTTTTGTGCATGGAAAATCTTCTAGTTGCATAAAATGTCATCATTCAAGCATTCCAAAATAATATGAAGTCACCTTCTCTTCCCTTAAATGTCCTACAGTGTGTACTACTGTGTAGGAACTACACAATAGTACACACACAAGACACAAGCAATACATTCTCCACACCCTCCCCTTGCTGTTTGACCCTAGTTTCTGTCCTCCAATAGAGGAGAAGAGGGGCAGATGGAGAGGGAGGCAGAGGGAGATGGTGTGGCAGTAGGAAAGAGGTTTGGGGGTGGGGGTAGAATGGGTTGCTCTCTGCCTAAAACTGCTTGGATACAAGAGGGGAGGGGGGTCTTTGTGCATGTGGGTGTGTGTCAAAGAGAGTGTATGCATGGCATGCTTTATTTCAGATTTGGAAAAATGCGTAGTGAGTTTTTGTATATGTAGATTTGCATGCATGGTTATGTATTTATAGGAGTGTGGCATATTTAATGTGTTGATTTTCTGTAAATGCATGTATAGTGAAAGTGTGTATATGTAAATGTGCAGAGTGTGGATGTGTGTGATCTTTGTGGAGTACAAATTCTGCTTCTGTGTAGAAGTTGCAGTGATTTAAATAAACCAAAACCTGGACAGTCTCATGTGGTATTTTTCACATATAGCAATTGATTGTTTGTGTGTGTGTGTGTGTGTGTGTGTGTGTGTGTGTGTGTATCTGAATGAATTATTTCCGTAGAGACCAGAAACCTATGTGTGTATGCAAAAATAAACTGTCAATTAACCATGTTTAGGCCTGTGTATAATTAACCATGTTAATTCATTTCCAAAACAAACAAAAATGTAATGGTTTTATTTAAAGGACCTGTTCTTTTTATCCTTTTACGAGTTGGGGTTTCATCCTGTTTGTGTACTTCTTTGTGTGTGCATGTACACATCTTTGAGTGTGTGTGTGTCAGCCTCCGAAGCACCTGAACGTTTGTCACATGATAGGCTGGTGATGGTGATTATTAATAAAACAGGAAAAAATCTGTCTGTTCTGTAGTTACCATGGCTACAAGAAAAGTTTTGCCAAAATTGAATCTGGTGGTTCAGAACCAGATTTAAATCAGTTCTGAATGAATTTAACTTGCATTATATTTAACTTGAATTGAACGGTTTTGTTTAATAAAAATGCAATGAAGAGTAAAGATTGTAATTCCCGGACTAAATCACCCTAAAGGCATTGGCACATGAAAACAAACACACAGTTCATACTCCCACATACATTCACTTGTACTTATGAGCCAAAGCAGAGTCATGGGGACCAGATGGGATGAGGTTAAATCCCACTCAGTCCAACCAGATTAAAAACAGTCAAGTCTACAAGTTCAAAATCTGTACCCCCTGCAGAACACAGTTGGCTCACTGAAGCACTCCTTCAACTACCTGCCTCAGCATAGACCTTTGCCTGAGTAGACCTCCGTCTCATAGAGCAGCGGTTCTAAACCACGTCTGCCACGTTTGAAAATAATGTAAATAATGTGAAAATAATGAGTGTATCTCAAACCTGTCCTGGAAGTTTGTGGGATGGTAGCTCTCCAGGAGCATAGTTGGAGATCCCTGCACTACAGCATTGCCGCAGTATAGAGCTCTGACTCAGTAGCCTATATGTCTGTGCCTCAGTAGAGCAGTGCTTTGGTTTTAGTGGTTTACAGCAGTGCTGATATGGTTTTTAGAAGCACTGCCCCTGATACTGAACTCTGTCATTATAGAACACTGCCTTAATTTTAGAGCTCTGTCTAACTGGAGTACTGCCTCAGTATAGTGCTCTGCCTCACTAGAGCATTGCCTCAATATTAGAGATATGCCTCATCGAAGCTTGTTGCCACTATATAAAGTTATGCCTCAGTATAGAACACTGCCTCAGTTCCAAATATCTGCACTCTAAATATACACAAACAGAATCTACAAAACACAAGTGCACATTATAAACCTTACCTAACACACACGACTACACATACAGTATACATACACACCACTACAACAACAGAACATAGTCAAATATTACATCCAATATGCACTATTTATTAAAATGCTTGTCTTTGTTGAAAAAACATGAATAACAGTAAAAAGCAGAGAAGATAAGAAGAATAAACGTATGGGATGAAGAAGGGAAAAATAGGTGAAACAGAGCGAAAAAGCTGCTTTGACACAATCTGTATTGTATAAAGCGCTATACAAATAAAATATAGGTGACAGAGAGACTGGAAAGAGGGACAGACAGTAGAAAGATTTCCAGTGTGCAGAGTGGTACAACAGTTTTATAAAAAAAAGACAGATTAAACAACCATTATACATCCTTTATGATCATTGCTCTTGGTCTTAAACAACCAATACAGTATAAAACATGACAAAATAAAATGAAAATAAGTGCAACAAATTTCTACAAAATCATTATGTAAAAAAGTCAATTACATATAATAAAGCTGACACAGATATCAGTTAAGAATTTTAACATGGTAAAAATTTCTATTGCTAGGGACACCTGGACTCTTTTTAAATCAATAATTTAGCAGCATGTGAAATTGTGCAATTTTTTGTTCCTCATTACATTGTTTACAGCCATAGAAAATCAGTTTTCTTTTTCCTTTTTTTTTTCAGAAATTAATTGATGCATAAGTGCATTTTAACATTTATATTATCATTTATTATAATTTGTCTGCTCCAAAAATACTGATCCAAGAAATTTTATGGTTCCTGGATGCATCACAACTGCGTGCAGTGACTGGTCAGAAAATACAGCTTCTCTTTGAATGTTTCTATGACCAGTTCACATTGACATATTTGTTCTTGGTCATACTAATTACTGTACTTCACTGTGCAGTTAGTGGTAAATTGTTACTGTATCCAGATGCAGTTTTCTCATGAAGTTTTGAGATTTTGTGTTCTGTATCATTTGATAAAAATACACAATTAACAAATACGAGTATGAATAAGAATATACATATCGTTTCTAGAGAAAAGGCACAGGTTTCCCAATTTCACATTTCCTTCATTTTTTTTTTTTTTTTTGTAAATTTTCCACACAGCAATTCCATGACAAAAACCTGCCATATGAATAGATACTCCATGACCTCAGCTGCCATAATAATAAATACATATACAAATTATCATAAATAAATGTTGAAATCAACAAGTGAATAAATAAAGGTTGGCATATTAGCACTATTTATGATGGTTTTGTCCTCCTTATTTCTGACATTTGACCCTTGTTTAGATGTCTAATATCACTCAGCTGCCTCGTTCAAGCACTTAAATTATCATCTGTGAGAGTAGGAGGTTTTCCATCAAAATCTTCTTTTCTCTTTCAACCTGGGTATTACATAATTTCCTACATATGATGTTGAGAATCACCATTAGCCACTGGTCATATGCCATCACGGACCATCTGACATTACTCATTTAGACATGCTAACATAATGTGTCTAGTAGTTGTGGTTAGTACTTCCAGCTTGATGCGTTGTCTCAAAGATTCTACAGCAAATAAATAAAGTGGTTAATTTTCATTTAAAAACCCACCACTGCTAGCACACACACTCTCTCTCTAACACACACACACATACTCACTGGTACTGGTGGTTTACGGGGAATCTCAATAGGCGTAATGGTTTTTATACTGTACAAACTGTATTTTCTATCACCTTACAACACCAACCCTACACCTAAACCTACCCCTTACAGAAAACTTTGTGCATTTTTAGATTTTCTAATTTCACTAATTTGTGTCCCCATAAACCACCAAACCAGTGCACAAAGCTTCCACTAGGGTGGGACAAAATGACTGCCTTTATAAAATGCAGTAAAAGAAACTGTAACAACCTCTGTTACAACCTGCTCATAAATTCATAATATATCAGATATTGAAAAGTCAATTATGCTGTGGCTACATTTTTCCTCAGAGCTACAAATAAGAACTTTCACACCAGCACTGTGTTGTCTACAGGCAGATTTTTCCAAACTGTAATTAAACCAAATGTAATTCTCTGAATTCTCAGTAGCAGTTTGAGAAAACATAATATAGCAAAAACTAAACTTTTTATTTTATGCTGTCTTATTAATGATATATATTCAAATGCCAAGTCCTACCACTGGCTTGAGCCTGTGTTAACTTTTCATTAAAATTATTGCTGTCTAGTCTTAATTCAACCTTGTTTTAGGATTAAAGCATAGTCAATGACTAGAATTTCCCTCAGATTTAAACACACACTTTCGAGGGCACAGCACATCCACAAGTGATATCACATTTCCTTAAAGGTGAAATGTGTAATTTTTTGGATGTTTACTGTCATGTAAAAACTGTGGCTCTGTTGGGCAAAATTCTGCGTGTTTAAGCATCTCGTCCAGCACAACACAGCACTGGCTCAACCAATGTCAAGATTTTGGGGCAGGGCTATCTGTTTGACTGACTAAATCTACTTCACCTTAAATTTAGGAACTTTCGTTTCAAGTTCAAAAGAGCCAAAATTTCAACCCAATCAATATAAAATTCAATCTCAATGTTTTTTTTTTTGTTTGTTTGTTTTTTTTTTAGAAATTCTTTTGCAGTCATTGCAATATACAACCTTCAAAACTTACAACATCCTATACTTCAACTCTTCTCTGACACTGAGAAGACTTTCAGCTGGTTATGCTTTTTTGCATCAGGTTTGTATAGTGCTTTGCTGTACAAGGTTTGAAGGCTTCATTGTGATTGGTGGAGTTTGGACATACTCCTGCAATGGACTTGTTGTCCCTAAACTCACAGACTGGCACTGGTATCTAATCGGCTCTGAAAAAGGTGTAGTGGAAGAGACAAAGCTGTCCTGCATGGCTGGACTGCTCCTGCTGGTGAGAGGGGAAATTGGAAGGAGGACATTTCTGCTTCCACTTTCTTTTGCCATTCCGCCTTTATGAGAAGGACCAGATTTAGGTGGGGAGAAAATGGGCGCAATGTGCACCCATGTCAGTCTTGAACCTGACCACCGGATAACCTTGTGCTCCAGGGTTTCACCAAATTGCTTGTCTGATTTTTTCTTGTTTGAGAAAAGTGGAGGAGTCTCTGAAGAGCCCTCCCCTCCATCAACATATGGCCATTGATGTTGCTCTTCACAACATTCGAGTTTTGAGCTTTTACACAGCATGGCAGGTGAAGAGGAGGGTGAATCTGTGTCTGACCAGCTCAATCTTCGCTTCTGCAAGAGCCAAGAGAGAATAAAAAAGGGCATCATTGTCTACAAAATCACACAGTATAAAATGGAGCGCACCAGATAATATGCTGTGTGTCTCTTGTGTACATCTCTAACCTTGACTGGAATATGTAATTGGTCTTTGTGCTTGTGTGGGGGAATGATATTGCTGCTGCCATGGGTGGAAATGTTTTGAGGTGAAAGGTCAGCAGGGTTAGGTGTCACAGAAACTTGAGCAGTCACTTGAGGGAACCAAAGCTTTAGCATCACCTCTATCTGCAGCAAAGTTGGTAAGTACTTCTCTCTATAGAGATCAAGGGAAAGTGAAAAAAAAGTCAAAAAAGCACACAACAACACAGACAAATATATAGTCTGATACTGTCAATTATGTAAGTAATTCGACTCATTCTGATGCCACACATTAGCGAAACGTCCATATTTCAAGTGATGAACTACAACTGTGGTTGCATCTGTGCGAACTTGAGGGTAGAAAATTACTGCCAGCTGGTTTAATATAATGTTTGGATTTTACAATTAGTTTGTGCATTATGAATAATATGAATTATAACAATAATTTGAGCAATAAGTGAACACTTCCAACAATATAACTTTACAGCATCTTAATTAATCATTAACCTTGGTTAAGTAAGGGATAATGCACGGCTAGCATTAAACGATTTTAATGCACCACGTGGAGGCCAAGTGGTTGCCTCTGCGAACTGTGCGAAGTGCATTAAAATAGTTTAATGCACAGCTAGACAAGCATTATCCCGCTTATACCATGGTCATTTGCCAGCACTGAAAAGTTAAAGCTGTTAATGATGTTTGCAGCGCAATATTTGACCGAAAGGGTAAAAATGACGGTTATTTCATCAGTTAGGCCTACAGCTCGTTAGCACCAGCATTCTGGTTGCTTCAAATCAGACACAGAGACGAAATAGTAAGATCACATTTATTTGAATGAATTATAGCATTGACTGATCAATCGAGAGAGAGAGGTGACAGTTGTGTGTGCGTTACCTGCATCTGCACATCTCTCTACAAACAATGAAGCTGTGTTTAAGTTACTTCAAAAACAGCGATTTTACCACCTCGTAGCTGAGGAATATAATGTAGCTATTCAGTATCCAGGCTATTTTATAAATAAAAGTTGCAGGGCAGCGCTGACAACAAATTTCTGTGTGTGCGCAGCGCAATCTTTAATATCCGACCTCTCTCTCTCTCTCTGTGTGCGTGTCTGTGTGGTTTTGTGTGCATCAATTAAAGCAGCGTTTTAATATAGAACGGTGATTAAACTGACTTGGAACTACCTGTGTATTAAACGGTTTTAATGCCAGCCAATCAGAATCGAGTATTCAGACAGATCATGGTATAAAGTAGTTTTATAAATAGACAGTTGTTCACTATAGTTTATAATGCATTATGCATAAACTTGTATGTATATGGAGATGAATTTGAATTAAATTAAAATAAGATTACATCAATTATACTAAAATAACACTGCAATTACATTCAGCTTCAGTTAAGTTCAGCACGAGTCTATCAGTGACTTGAGCTCTGCACTGTTGCCAAAAATCCAGTTATTATCAATGATGCTGCTTACACTGCACAATGATGCATCAGCATTTTCCACAATTAGTTAATCTCAGCAGCTGTAATAGTAAAAATGCAGTAAAAATTTAGGTTAGAAAATCCAAAATGAGAGCAACATGCACCCATATCATGCACCTCGTGTACTGATTTTTACCCTCTCGATCATCTGATTGGTCTGAGTTTGAGGTAAGAGGAGACAGTTCTTTCTTCTTTTAACAATGTGCAATTAGGAGGTTTGCAATAACATAACAGAAGTGATGTGAGCAATCAGTGACACAGCAGGAGGCACAATGGCCTACCTTATATTAAAGACTGAATTTAGAGAAAGGTTGGTTAACTTTAAACCTTAAAATAGAGAAAACAAATGAAAATACATGTTTTTCCAATAATAATTAATCTATAACAACTTTTATGAATTACTGAGTAAAAATTCAATCAACAAACTGCCAAATTTGAAAGAATATGTCCTATTAATAGTTGTTTTGGTGGCAAAAATGTGAATCAAACAACTGATAAAGTTAAAAAGCAGGTTTTTCAGAAAATTAAATGCTGTATTTTTTATTTTTTCCAAAGAAACCCCATAATGAAAGTCTCTTATGCTCACCAATCCTGTATTATTTAATTGATCAAAACAGTAGTAAAACTGTGAAATATTATAACAATTTAAAATATTTTTTGGTAACAATGTAAAGTCTTCACGGTCACTTTTGATCAATTTAATGTATCATTGCTGAATAAAAACATTAATTTCTTTAAAAAAAAAAAAAAAAAAAATCTTACTGACCCCAAACTTTTGAATGGTAGCATAAGTACAAATGTAAATTCAATCAGTATAGCATGGTCTCATGTTTGATTCACAGAAAATTTGGTGAAGCTGCGAGTAGCAAATATAATGAGAATTTCCACAGACTGGCGTTTCACAAATTAAACTACTGTCTGCTTAATTTTGGCTGTTTTGCTGGCTTTTTATTTGTAGCACCTTCTACAGAACATTCTGTTCTGATGTTTATACATAAGTTGCATTAAGCTTGGATGTTGTTTAGAAGATGGACCCCTGATAATGTCATAAATACTTGCAAACAAAGAGACAAGATTATACCTAACAACTCTATATGAAATACTGCAAAACAAACTTTTTGCTTATTCTGTTATGATCTCAATAACAGCTAATACAGTTCTTACTGATATTCATACTCTCTCACCCAATATGTGGTTTCTGCAGGACTCCTACAATCCTCTGAATTCTATCCATTGCAACACTCTGCTGAAAACTGCTCAGACCTGCAATCACAAGCAGTAAATGTACTGATACAATCTCAGTATTCATCATAAAGAGTCAGATTAAATCACTTCCTGCACAGCTTGTGTATTGAAATGTGCAATAACTGAAAACAGTAAAGTAAATTGACATTTAGTTTTAATAAGGCCTTGGGCTGCACCTTGTCAGTGTTACACAAGAGGAAAGCACAGACACACAAAAATGAAAGAGTCAAAAACTAAGAGAACAGAGAGAAATAAATAACAACACACATAAAAGTTGCTACACTCTAAACTATACAGTTTATTACAGGCCAATTACAGCTGTTGTATATCCTTACAAAGAGGGATGTTTAAGCCTAGACGCACACAGAAACAGTTTGCTTTTGTCTCACCTTTGTCAAATCGCCCTTTCTTCAGTCCATTTAGAAGCTCCAGCAGAGGACGAACATACCCCTGGAGTTCTAAACACTGAGAGGGAGAGAAAGGTATGATCCTGATATTCAATTAATAACTCTTCAAGATCTTTTTTGCATCTGATATTAATATCGGTTTTAGGCAATCACATCACAAGTGGACAGCACTAAATGCATATGCAAATGGAGTCAAAAAGTTCTGGTGTAAACACTAATGCATCCTTATGTGTCCTGGAGGACAGTGAAGGACCACCTGGCAATCAACCAGTGTGCTAAAATAAGGGTTTTAAACTTTGCTGTGTCTCCTATAGAGAAAATAACCATCTGTTCCCAGAACATGTTCTGATTGCCTTAAATAAAAGTATTTGCCAGATAAATACAGTCAGGTCCATATATATTTGGACACAGGCACAATGTTTATTATTTTAGCTGCTGACCAAAACATATTCAAGTTACAGTTATATAAAAGAACATGGGCTTAAAGTGCACACTCTGAGCTTTAATTTGAGGGTATTCTCATCACAATTGGAGGAAAGCTCAAGGAAAGCTCTTTAATATGTACCTCCCCCCTTTTTCAAGGGACCGTAAGTAATTGGACAGTTGACTCAAAAGCCATTTCATTTAGAGATGTGGGCTATTCCTTTGTTATTTCTATATCAATTAAGCAGGTAAAAGGTCTGGAGTTGATTCTAAGTGTTCCATTTGCATTTGGAAGCTGTTGCTGTAAACCCACATCATGCGGTCAAAGGAGCTCTCCATACAAGTGAAACAGACAATTGTTAGGCTTAAAAAACAAAACAAATCCATCAGAGAGATAGCAGGAACATTTGGAGTGGCCAAATCAACAGTTTGGTACATTCTGAGAAAAAAAGAATGCACTGGTGAGCTCAGCAACATAAAAATGCATGGGCATCCACAGAGGACTACAGTGGTGGATGATCGGAGGATCCTCTCCATGGTAAAGAAAAATCCCTTTCACAACATCCAGCCAAGAGAAGAACACTCTCCAGGAGGTAGGCGTGTCACTGTCAAAGTCTACAATCAAGAGAAGACTTCACAAGTGCAAACTATACCAGATTAGACTTTTCCAAGCAACATCTAAAAAAGCCAGACTACTTCTGGAAAAGCATTCTTTGGACGTCTGAAATTAAGATCAACCTGTACCAGAATGACGGAAAGAAAAAAGTATGGAGAAGGCTTGGAACAGCTCATGATCCAAAGCATACAACATCATCTGTGAAACATGGTGGAGCAGTGTGATGGCATGAGCATGCATGGCTTCCAGTGGCACTGGGATACTGGTGTTTAGTGATGATGTGACAGAGGACAGAATCAGCCAGAAGAATTCTGAAGTGTATAGGGATATAATCTCTGCCCAGATTCAGCCAAATGGAGCAAAGTTCATTGGGCGGCGCTTCATAGTACAAATGAACAATGACCCAAAACATACAGCAAAAGCAACCCAGGAGTTTTTGAAGGTAAAAAAAGTGGAATATTCTGCAATGGCCAAATCAATCTCCTGATTTCAACCCGAATGAGTATGCATTTCAACTGCTGAAGACAAAACTAAAGGTGGAAAGACCCACAAATAAACAACAAATGAAGTCAGCTGCAGTAAAGGCCCGGCAAAGCATCACAAAGGAGGAAACCCATGTCTCTGGTGATGTCCATGATTTCCAGACTTAAGGCAGTAATTGCCTGCAAAGGATTCTCAACAAAATATTAAAAATTAAAATTTTATTTATGATTATATTTATTTGTCCAGTTACATTTGAGCCCCTGAAAATGGGGGAGGGGGCTGTGTATAAAAAGGGTTGTAGTTCCTAAGCATTTTATATTTTTGTTCAGCCCCTTGAATTAAAGCTTAAAATCTGCACTTCAATTTCATCTTAATTGTTTAATTTACATTCTATTCTGGTGGCATACAGAGCCAAAATTATGAAAATTGAGTCAGTGTCCAAATATATATGGACCTGACTGTACATTTAAATGAATAAAAGTACTGTAGATCATGTTATGTGAAGCTTGCACATCTTAAGTTCATTCAGTACAGGTACTTGACTACAAAACTGTTCTGCTCAAAACATTGTTTGCAGAATCAAAATTCTGAAATCTTTCATAATCAGTGTGTTTACATTCTGCAATGTATTAAAACTTCTCTATGCTTTAGTAACATGCACAACCAATACACTGATGCAGTAGATGACATAGGCAGATCATTCAGAGCCCCTTAATCATAAGAAAAGTCACATCTGTGATGCATATAAACACTACAGGTAAAAAGTAATGGATCTCCACTGACTACACTTGATTGGACTACTCGAGGCAGATGTTAACATAACACCATGTGTAAAGGGTTAAGTATTGGTAGAAAAATTCTCACCTTACGAGCAAACAGCAGGTCACCTTCAGCTCCTCCATTCTTCCCTTGCTCACTCTCTGAGCTACTCCATCCCGATACAGACGAAGATGACGAGGAGAGAGACAGATATGATGAGATGGATGAAGACGTTGACTTAGCATGACTGTTGTCCTGTGACCTCTCAGGGTCACTAGACACAATGAACTCATCACATGTCCACTGAGGATGCTCCTGCTCCCTGTTCATACTGTGAACATTTCTGTTAGAGAGACCTGACTGAGTCAAATGGATTCCATGGGGCTTGTCACTGTCCTCCAGCAGGAAAACATCTGTTTCATCATCACTGAACAAGAAATTGTTGTTGGAGCTTAGTGAATCCTGTGATGGCTGAGAGGAAATAAATTCTGTGGACTGCATGACTGTGGGAAAGAGAGATAGAAAAAAGAGGGAAATATCCTCAAAAGTCAAAGTTTTAAAATAAAAACATATGTGTAAAATGAATGTAAAGAAGAGAGAGAAGACAGAGACATGCATTTAAAAAAGCATAGTAGGCTGACTAGAGGGTATTCAACAACGTTACAAAATGTGCAAACTTCGGCAATAGTGGGGCCCAAATGTCAGAGACCAGTTGCTTATGTATTGCATTTAATATACCTGTATATATTTTTAATTCCAAATTTTTTGATGAGCATACAAATTTAAGTTAAATTAAGTTTACATGAATGTCAGAATGTATGTATGTCTACATGCACTATTGGTACACTTTGTGCTAAAAGAAATCTGACCTTCAATGGGCAATGCCACAAATTTGCAACAAATTGTAAATATGTCTTATTCATTTATCAGTTCTTTATTTTACACTTTTTTTAAAATGCAAAAATTTTCTGTTTATTTCCAGGTTCAAATTAGATCTGAAATACTTTTCCATTGTAATCTCTAAGATCCTATTGCATTATTCAAAATCAAACCATATTTCAATAAATTTAAACCAAATTTCAGTTTTAAAATGTATTTCATTAGAAGGGTTTCAATAACAGGAGCGATATGAACAATCAACAGCACAACAGGAAGCACAATGGTTTTTCCATTATTAAAGACTGAATTTAGTTAAAAGTTTCCAATTCAAAATTTATGAATACAAATGGAGATGAAATGACTTTCCAATAATAATTAATCCATAATGACCTTAATAAATTCCTGAGATCAAATAAAATCAACAAAATGCCAAAGCTTGAAAACATTAATGTGAATCAAACCACTGACGTTTTCCATAATAGTAGTTTCCATAATAATGTATATATATACGTATATATACATATACATAAGGTTTACTTAAAAAAAAAAAAAAAAAAAAAATTATATATATATATATATATATATTTTTTTTTTTTTTTTAGTAAACCTATGAAGATGTCTGCATTTATTTGATCAAAAGCACAGCAAAAACAGTAATACTGTGAAATATATAACAATTTAAAACAGATGTTCTATTTTAATATATTTTAAACGTAATTTATTCATGTGATTTCTTTATTTTACACTTTTTTGAAATTCTTCCAAGGTTCAGATTACATTTAAAACCTCAGATTTTTAATCATAGTCTTTCAGACCCTACTGCATATTGAAAAAGAAACCCTATTTCAATAAAATCAAATACACCCAATTTCATTATTAAATTTATTTCATCGATACTGTTTTGTCAGAGCCAGTACAGAGTACATGGGGTCTGTCTAGACCCTGTGAGATCACAGAAAAGAGAGGAGCATGCATGCCTGTGCAAGTGTGTAAGTGTGTGCATGATTTGGTTGTGTAAGTGTGTATCGTCTAGAGCAGGAAAATAGGGGGAAGGGTGCAGCAGGATGCTTTAACACTAGTGGTTAAAGAAGGCAGCTAGGGTCTCTCTATTTCTTCTTTTTGTCTCTCCTCTCCCTCTGGCAAATACACACACACACAAGGACAGGGTAGAGGCAGCGGCATAAAAACACAAACACAAACACACTCACTTTTGACTGCCTCATGTTCCTTTCCCCTCCCCCAACCATTTTAAATGTATGTCTCTTTCTCTTCAAGTGTGCCTCTATTTATTGCAAACCCATATTAAAAACAAAGTATATCTCTTTCCTCCTGTCTTCCTCCAATCCATTTCGCTGTCTACTCTTCATGTTCAGCATGTATCTCTCTCTCTGGTGCTCAGACATTAAGCAGCAATGAAAATGACAGTTGTGATTTGAGGTCACTTAAGCCTTTGGTTGTGTTGTTCTATATATATATATATACATAAACATACATATATAGTTCCCCTAATTGCAGTTACATTTAAAATGCAATATATATATATATATATATATATATATATATATATATATATATATATATATATAATGTATTCTATTGCATTTTAAATGTAACTGCACACACATACATAGATTGCACAGACAGTTACACTCACATATGCCGAGTTGCAGGAATAGGATACATGCATGAACACTGTATCAAATAACAGCTTACCAATGTCAAAGTGAGCTATCTAAATTCTATTCCCTACTATCCCTGTGGCATGCACCCTAACAACGAATTTTTTAATAATAATTAAAAAATAAAAACCTAAAAAAAAAAAAAAAACATACCTCAACTTCTGGGCACCTGTGCAAGCAACGCAAACCCTTTCCGACAATCCCGTCTACTCTGCCCCACAGATCAGCTCCCTACTCTCTCTCTCTCCTCACATCCCGAGTGTCAACATGTGCATGGACACACGTGCCCAATTTAGTGCCATCCAAGCACAGCCTCTCGTTGGCCGCTGCAGTCAGATAGTAACAGTCTTATTGGCTTACGATCTAGCCAGTAATTGTTCCGCTCTTCTGCGACTGGCCAGTCAGTGACTCGTAGCTCCGCCTATGCGTGTGGTGCTTGTGTTGGCATGGGCGCAGCGGAGCAGAAGCGTAAACACGCGCAGGTCGAAAAGATACAGTACGTGCAGCGTGTGTGTACGTAATGTACATAGGGTGCATTCACTCTTGTAATGGGAAAGGAGCAAGATCATTACGCAAGGCAATCATAAAATCACAACTTCATTCTCACTATCACGTGGTAAGCGTCCACTGAAAGACAGCTAATCTACAGACTCCATGTCAAACAAGTCAACTGACACGTGAACCTGTCTTTAGTCTCACCTGAACAGCATTAAAACAGTTCATATGAACAAGCTTTCGTCGAGGTTTGCACTACATTTGTAGAGGACTTATAGCTGATGTTTTTGTTTTGCATTTTAATGAATGAAAAAATTATAAAAATAAATGACGTTTTCTTTGTTTAACATATTCTTTAAAACATTTTCCGCACCCATACTGGTTTTCAGCAGCCATGTCTCGAGATGTTAGGGCATAAAATATACATTCAGTATGAATAGTTGTTGCACTGAGTCTCAAACAGGCCGTCCACGGACTATTAATTAGGGAACAGAAAGTGCACTATGAACAAAGCTGTCATGCTGTTCTCATAGGTGTATGAAGTAATAATCTTAATCTTAACATTAACCTTCACATACATTTTTTTAAATACATTTAAAGACTTCAAATAGAAGATTACAGACATTTCTCTTGAGGGTTTGGTTTTATTCTGGGTTCGTTCAAAAACAGGTCTTTTTTTTTTGTTACAGCTCTTCCATTGTGTAATCAATAAACAGATATATATATATATATATATATATATATATATATATATATATATATATATATATATATATATATATACACACACACACACACACACACACACATATATACACAGAGCAACATGCACATGGACGTGAACTGCAGCCTGAGAGATTTGTGAATGAAACCCATAGCCACGCCTCTAATACGGAATAGGCCAATGAAAATTATGATAACCATTCTAACACGCCCTACTCGCTAATGATTGACCAATGGCGAAAGCTTCATCGATAAGCAGCGTTGCGTAAGACTGTGCAACGGTTTCACGTTGAAACGGATCACTACGCTGTTAAATTTAAATAGGAGGAACGGATTGGAGTACCGAAGCTGAAACGTTAAATGAAGTATTTTTTTTTGTTTGTTTGTTTGTTTTTTTAATAACTGAGCCGTTAAATCTTAAATGTGGCGAGAACAAATGACATCGTGGCATGAAAATACACATGAACGAAGTCTCAAAAGAGGGTGCTGCTACATTACATTTACTACAGAGGAGCACATTAGAATTATGAGGAACTATTTCCAATGGGAATAAATGGAATCAAAAGCAAACATCTAAACACCTCAGTGTTCCAAAGAGATTCTTTCATTATTGGCCAATTAATTTAATGTAAAAAGCCAGAAATTCGTGTAATAATTCCTATAATGTTAAATAAATCTTAATAAACATTTCTTAAATAAATCAGAGAGCCAAACCACTTGTGCATACACATGTGCATACAGGTAGCCAGTATAAGATCACAATAACAATAACAGTAAACACAAAGATAGCACAGGAGAACTATAGCTGTTTATAAAATTTAGATATCATATTTCAAAAACTGACATTTAACATTTAAGAGGTTGTAGAAATTATAGGATGGAGTTTACTGCCCTCCAGCGTATGAAAAATGGAGCGCAATAAGGCGTTCAATGAGGTCATTGAACACTGGGCTTAAAAACAGACATTTTAAACTTTGTAGAAACATTATTTTCATATTCAACACAAAATGTATTTACTTTTTAAGATGCGTTTAATCCAGTTGCATTTTATTCCGTTAGGGAAATTCAAATATCCAAATGGCATGTCCCTGTTAATTCAGTTGTTTCAATCAGTGTCAGGGGTGCCATAACGGGGAAGGTTGGGACGATTCCAAGGGCCCGGCGAGGGAGGGGGTGGGGGGGTCAATGATATTCAGGGGGCCTGGAAACCATACTGGCGCCCCTGATCAGTGTCTACATGACTCATCTTTCATCTTTCATTACCATATCATTGTTTTTTTTTTGTTTTTTTTTAATATATATATATATATATATATATATATATATATATATATATATATATATATAAAATGTAAAATGTAGCTTCATAGATTTTAGGAAAAGTAGGTCAAAGGAAAGTGACTATGAGAAGGTATATCATTTTATTATGTAATTCCTTTTGAGCAATATATGAGGCAAATTGATATTTCAGGGCTTTATGGAACTGAACCTTGTATGCAAAAAAAAAATGTCTTTTTCAACAGCTTCATTGAGTTGTTTTGTGGTTTTGATTAACTTGCATTTTTTGATTGCTTCCATTGTCCTCATTTGTAAGTCGCTTTGGATAAAAGCGTCTGTTAAATGATTAAATGTAATGTAAATGTAATATATATATAATAGCATCCATACTTCTTTTTATTAATTACTATGAATTTTTAATAGCACAGAGAAATAGTTACGCATGCTAAATTTGTCAAATAGCAATTGTAGTTTGCAATAGATGAGCTACATCATTTCTGCGCTTTCTGTCCTCTCTGGTCTCCCTCTCACGGTCTCTATTCATTCTCTTTATTATCACTTCAGTACCCCTTCAGTCAGGCTTTCCCTACTCCCCCTCAGTCCTCCCCCCTCAGCTAGCTGTGTCACACATTTTTCAGTGTCCAGCAGCAAGTGATTTTCTCGTTCACTTGTCCTTTTCTCCTTTCAGTTCTCTCTGTTTCTCTCTTTCTTCTGTGGCATGTGATGGCCTCTCTTTCACAGTTCAACTCACTGGACCAAATCACTCAAATCCAGAAAAGGAACACAAATTATTCTTTCTTTGTGAAAATTTTTGGATACATTTTTCAAGTTGTTCTGCTATAGACCTGTTAAGATTTTCCTACCATTTTTCTAGTGTACTGGTGTGTCTATAGCTTTCTCATTGTATGAGTGTGTGTAGCCTGTGGAGAGGAGAGTGAAAGAATGGACATTGTCTGGATAACAGTGGCTTTTTTTCTCTTTTACAAGTGCGTGGAGTGCTCAGGAACTGGTAAGACTTTGATTATCTATGTAATATTAATGCTGTGGCCTGTTGTAACAACTTTTTGGTGATCACTGCTACTGAACACAGATGAAAAGACTTATTTGCTTTTTGATGCTTCAGTAACTTTTAATTGTTATATAAATAAACTGTCCTAATGTGCTAGTCACTGATGGTCTTTTTTTTTGTAAGTTTTAATAATTAGATTACAATTTAATTGTTACATGAAATACACAGAGAATCTGTTTTAACTTTTGTGTGTTCTTCCTTTTTTTTAAGCTAAAGAATGGACATATGCAGGTAACACAGTTTTTTTTAATTTTTCCCCACTCTCTGTGATTTTGTCACAGATTTGGTGTAATATTGTTGTGATTAGATTATCATAGATAACCTGAATAATAGTATATACTTTTAAATTGCTTTGGTTCAAAGCTTTTGTTGATTTCTGGAAAGGAACATTTCCATATTTTCATCAAACTTACCTTTTTTTGTCCCTCAGTTTCACTCTCTGTTCAAACTGTGTTACTTCCAGCTCATCTCTTCAGTAGTTGCATTGCATAGTCACATGGACTTTGAGAGTGAAAGAGAAAAGAAAGAGCAGGTGTCAGCAGGTGCAATAGGTTGCATATAGTAGTACATAGTACAGAGCTTAAAATGAGTGTTTCCATTTGATAAACAAAAGAATGTCATGATAAAGAATTGGGAGACTGCTCTGCTTGGCGCACGAGCACTGCAATTCACACACAAACACAGATTTACATGCTTCAGTGTGTTAATTGCACAGTGATGGCTCAGTTAATAATGCTTTAGCATGTGATCAGACTCTAATAAACCTGTGTGAATGGATTTTAAACAAGAACAGCATTATGATCTTGTGACATTCTTAGCATAATAAGGCCTCTGGAAAAGCTTGATCAGCTGTATTTGTAATGCATGTGCTAAACTGTTATATAATACAACGTGATCTCATGAGAATTCATATGTATTTTACGTAAATGTGGTTCTACAAACATACATTTACTTACGTTTTCATAGGCACTAAAACGTACAATACTAACACATTTACAGCATTTTAACGTGTAATACTGACGTATTTTTAGCATTTAACTTAAAATTCTGCCATATTTTCAGCATTTTAATGTAGGGTAGACTGAGTACATTTGAGACGTGTACACTTGAAACACCTTGCAATAACAAGTTGAAATAACTTGCATATGCACACAAGAACCCTGAGCCGTGATTTTTGCTCCACACGTGTATTAGTGTTCCCTTTGATCATGGGAAATTTTAAATGTGTGCGTCTTTCGATATCGGCAAAAGTTTTTTTTTCCAAGGTGAGATTTTCATTTCACCATGTCCCTTCCACAATGAATAGCTTATTATTCTTTTATGATTGTTAAATTTAACATATATCATTGCAAAAGTTACCCTGTCTCTAAAAATAGACATATTTTATGACATTGTGCCATGCAAGGTCTTTTCATAATCTAGAGAAACGTGTGAGCATGTCAGTGGGGTACGGTTGAGACAGTGTATCGACTGTACCCGGATGGGTGTCCTATTGCTTCACATGCTGTTTAGTTGTACAGTGTTATGATAATAGGATAAAAGTCACATTTACACATATGCTACACAAATTCTGTTAAAAAATTACATTTGTGATATTTCAACTGTCTATTATTAATGGACATATTTTCTAACATGAATGTTAAAAGGATTGCATGGCATTTTAAGAAATATACAAGGTGGTAAAGTAGGTACAGTTGAGACACCCTTTATAGGTTGCTATGTACTGTATACAGTAACAGTTTAATCATAGAAAATAAAATGCATACAGAGGCTGTGTGTGTTTGTGTAGTTGTATTACCTACATTATGGGGACCAAATGTCCCCACAATTATAGTAATACCAGTAAATTCTAACCTTATGGGAATATTTTTTAGGTCCCCATGATGAAACAAGCTTATAAATCATACATAATGATTGAAAATGTAAAAATGCAGAAAGTTTCGAGTGATGCGTAGGTTTAGCGGTAGGATTATAGAATATAAAGGTATGTATATTGTTATTTTTACTGTTATGTTTACATTTGTACTGTTTGCCATATATTTTCTAGTGTTAAATATTTGTTCCTATTTTGTTTAACTGAATCTGAATTAAATAAAGCAAATAAATCAATTTATTTTTAAACTGTAATTATTTAAAACTGTAATTTTGTCATTTATTACATTTGCAATAAATGGTTAGCCAGCTTTAGAGCATTAAGAATGGGTGTCTCAACTGTACCATGGTACTGTTTCAACTGTACAACATATGGGTATAGTTGAGACAAAAATGCACCTCATGTTTATGAGCTAATTGTGGAAAATATAAACTACTTATGGCTATTATCAATTTATGATATTTTAGTACACAAGCAAAAGAAATATCATGTGAAAAATCACTTCATTACAGCATCTAGTTTTTGTGTAGTTATGAAAAAAGCAGAAAGTGTCTCTACTGTACTCAGCCTACCCTACAGTACTGACGTATTGACAACACCTACAACAAATTATTTAGTCTACGTATGAACAACTTTACAGACATATTGAATCCTTATGAACAGCCTATTGAAATCGTGGCATTAACCTTTTATTATATTCAGTTGTCATATCAATGGCATTATGTTTTGCATTATTAAAAGCTTACTCATTTACTTAATATAGGCTACGAAACGATAATATTTCATTCTGTGATTTCTGCTGCCAACTCGTTAAAAAAAAAAAAAAAACAATGTTTAACAAGACTACACTTTAAGCCCTTAAAATGAATAACATTTCTGCAATCGTTTAACCATCACTTATCATGTAATATTTACTTTGTTTGTCCTGGGACACAAAAGGCGTAACTGACAATAGAACCATAAAATACATCAAAAACGCAACATAATTACAAAAGGATAAATTTTATTCCATACTACTGCGAGGAACAGAACCAAACTCAAGCCTTTATTTAGCGATCTTCATCTCCAGCTTGAGCAGCGAACGTAAGCAGCTCGTTACGAATTCAAAAAATGCCGCTTCAAGAAGCTTTACAACAGGTTTGCTGCAGAAGAATCGAACGTTCACTGGCGCTCGCCTGCGTCAGGTCGTCTTTGGGGCCATTCACATGTCGTGCCTAAAACTAAAAACGCGTGGAAAACGCTAGGCGCGTCGCTTTCTCCTTTTTCCCGAGGCATCTGCCATTGCTAAGCACCGTTCTCCATGAAGACGCGGAAGTTTCAGCAAAGGATAAATGGATTTCCAGCACTAAAAATCGCTTGCAGTAGCTCTGCTACTAAATTTATTTACAAATGGCTATCCCTGTAGAGCTATGATCGGCTGTTCCTTCATCTTGGCTGAGCTTTTAATATTGGGAAAGGATGAAGCTGATTGGTTGGTTCTTGTCACATGACCCGTGGTGCGCTTGCGGCATTCTGAAAAGTTTAAATGTTTTTCCCTGCGTTCCATTCGGAAGGGCTCATCCCTATGCCCTAATCCCTTCAAAGGGGTTTACCCTCTGGAGTGAGAGCTTCGAAGGGTTGAAGGATGTAGGGGACCAAACAACTGTTTCTTGAAGTGCCCTTCTGCATCATCATACGGAAGCGCCGTCATCATGCAAAGAATCTGTGCAAAGGATCACGGGAGCCCGAAGTGTCCATCAGCTGTACCCTTCGAAATCCTTCATTCCGAAGGGCCCTTTGAAGTGGCTAGTTTTGAGCACTTCGGTTTGGAATGACCCTTCAATATGGCGGCCATGATTGTTTTCACTCCGAAGTGCCCTTCGGAGGGTGATATATCCCGTTTGGAACACACTGTCTATCTCGATGCGGCGCGGGCGCGCCTGGAAAAAATGAGCGCGTCGCACCGCGTGCGCGTAGGGACCGCGTCGCTTCCATTATGAGCGCGCCTGCCACACGTCTACATTTGAAATAATGAACTTGAGCGTGCAAAAGACGCGACATGTGAACGGCTCCATAAGGCCCCGTTGTGTAGTGTAGACGGAGATCGTTTCTGAAACGCAGTGGAAATGCCAGTGTAAACAAGGATCGTTTTCATTCTAAAACGCCGTTTTAAACGAAAACGCACTAGTGTAAACGGGGCCTAGCATTCCGTTTCTGGTGAGGTGTGAATGAGAAAAGTATGCCTTCATGCCACAGAGTGGATCAGGATAATAATCTGAATAATATTTTCAGCACTAACAACTTAAATTCTGCTCTGCACCTCACACAAACCTACTGTATTCCAACAGAGAGGATTGCAGCTGCAATGCATCTTCATTTCGACTGCTTTTGTTATTATTTGCAATAAATAAATTACTGTGATTGAACGTATCTGTCACATTCCCCGTGGAACGGGGAGATGAAGAAATGAGGAGACGTGGAGTTCTTCAACATAAACGGATGTTTAATGATACAATCGACAGGGCATCCAATGAAGGAACACAAGGAAGACATTTAACAGCGGACAGGAAACATGGGGCAGAACACACTATAAATAGACAGACCTAACGAGGGGAAAACGAGGAACACCTGGAACTAATTACACATAAAAAGGACAGGAAACAGGAAAACCCAAATAAGGACATGGAAACACTGGGAGCACGTGGAAACACAAGATACAGGGACAAAGGTCTGACAGTTACTCCCATCAACATCCAACGGGGAGGGGGAGTGGGCGCTCTGGAGGCCTCCAGGGACAAGGTAACAGGACAGACGGCCTCCAGGGTGGCGCCCGTTCTGGAACCCATGACAGAGCAGGGAGCTCGGGAGGCCATGGCAGATCTGGAGACTCGGGAGGCCATGGCGGATCAGGGGACTCTGGAGGCCACGGCGGATCTGGGAACTCGGGAGGCCATGGCGACTTAACGGGGGATCAAGAGCCCTCACTGGGCTGAACTGGGAATCAGGAGCCCTCACTGGGCTTAACGGGGGATCAGGAGACCTCACTGCGCTTAACGGGGGATCAGGAGCCCTCTCTGGGCGGAACTGGGGATCAGGAGCCCTCTCTGGGCAGAATGGGATATCAGGAGCCCTCCGTGGGCTTAACTCAGGATCAGGAGCCTTCTGTGGGCTTGACTTGGGAACAGGAGCCCATCCTGGGCTTGACTCCGGAACAGGAGCCCATCCTGGGCTTGACTCGGGAACAGGAGCCCATCCTGGGCTTGACTCGTGAACAGGAGCCCATCCTGGGCTTAATTCGGGAACAGGAGCCCATCCTGGGCGTGACTCTGGAGCAGGAGCCCATCTTGGGCGTTACTCTGGAGCAGCAGCCCATCCTGGCCGTGACTCTGGAGCAGGAGCCCATTTTGGGCGTGACTCGGGAACAGGGATGCACTTACGTGGAGCTAGCACTGGAAGACGCTCTTGAGGAGCGGGCACAGCGAAGCGTTTTCGAGGAGCTGGCACAGGGGCGTGCTTCGGGGCTGGAGCCGACTCTGGAGCAAGCTGTCGAGGAGCAGGCGCTGCAAAGCATTTTCGTGGAGCTGGCACTGGAGGGCGCTCTGGAGGAGCAGGCACAGCAGAGCGCACATGTGGAGCTGGCACTGGGGGGCGCTCTGGAGGAGCAGGCACAGCAAAGCGCTTTCGTGGAGCCGGCGATTTCCCCGCAGACAGCGGCGGACTTGGGAGAGCCGTGGACGGCGGCGGACTTGAGGGAGCCGCGGACGACGGCGTTGATCTCCCCACGGACAGCGGGCCTGAGAGGGGAACGGCGGACATACTGGACGGTGAGCTGGTTCTGGCTCGGGCCCGGACACTCCCCAGACACCGGAAGACTCCTGCTCTCCAACTAAGTCCCGTTGTGTCGGGGAGGTCCACGGGGTGATGATAATTGGCCCCGAGCCAGAACAGATGGTTAATGGCGGTGGCGTCCAGCGCCGTTGCCGCAGCGAGCTCGCAGAATTCTCCGGCGTACTCGTAGAAGGGGAGATCGTTCAGGGCTAGGGCAAGGAAGCGAGCAGCGGCTTCCATGCCGCGGAGGGGGAAAACCAGGAAAACTAAAAACTTTTAAAAAATGGAACAAAAAACATGGGGGAAAGGGGCGCCGCTTACTTTTAGTTTCGGTCCGCTGTTCTGTCACATTCCCTGTGGAACGGAGAGACGAGAAAACGAGGAGACGTGGAGTTCTTCAACATAAACGGATCTTTAATGATACAATCGACAGGGCATCCAACAAAGGAACACAAGGAAGACATTTAACAGTGGACGGGAAACATGGGGCAGAACACACCATAAATAGACAGACCTAACGAGGGGAAAATGAGGAACACCTGGAACTAATTACACCTAACAAGGACAGGAAAACCTAAATAAGGACATGGAAACACTGGGAGCACGTGGAAACACAAGATACAGGGACAAAGGTCTGACAGTTACTCCCCCCTCCCGAAAGGCACGTCCCGCGCCGTACAACATCCAATGGGGAGGGGGGGTGGGTGCTCTGGAGGCCTCCAGGGACAGTGTAACAGGACAGACGGCCTCCAGGTCGGCACCTGTTTCGGAACCCATGGCAGAGCAGGGAGCTCGGGAGGCCATGGCGGATCTGGAGACTCGGGAGGCCATGGCGGATCTGGGGACTCGGGAGGCCACGGTGACTTAACGGGGGATCAAGAGCCCTCACTGGGCTGAACTGGGAATCAGGAGCCCTCACTGGGCTTAACGGGGGATCAGGAGCCCTCACTGGGCTTAACGGGGGATCAGGAGCCCTCACTGGGTGGAACTGGGGATCAGGAGCCCTCTCTGGGCGGAATGGGATATCAGGAGCCCTCTGTGGGCTTAACTTGGGATCAGGAGACTTCCGTGGGCTTGACTCGGGAACAGGAGCACATCCTGGGCTTGACTCGGGAACAGGAGCCCATCTTGGGCTTAATTCGGGAACAGGAGCCCATCTTGGGCTTAATTCGGGGACAGGAGCCCATCCTGGGCGTGACTCGGGCACAGCGAAGCACTTTCGAGGAGCTGGCACAGGGGCATGCTTCGGGGCTGGAGCCGACTCTGGAGCAAGCTTTCGAGGAGCAGGCACTGTGAAGCGTTTTTGTGGAGCTGGCACTGGAGGGCGCTCTGGAGGAGCAGGCACAGCAGAGCGCACACGTGGAGCCGGCACTGGGGGGCGCTCTGGAGGAGCAGGCACAGCAGAGCGCTTTCGTGGAGCTGGCGATTTCCCCGCAGACGGCAGGCTTGGGTGAGCCGTGGACGGCGGCGGACTTGGGAGAGCTGTGGACGGCGGCGGACTTGAGAGAGACGTGGACGGCGGTGTTGATCTCCACGCGGACGGCGGGCCTGAGAGGGGAACGGCAGACGGACTGGACAGCGAGCTGGTTCTGGCTCGGGCCCGGACACTCCCCAGACACCGGAAGACTCCTGCTCTCCAACTAAGTCCCGTTGTGTTGGGGAGGTTCACGGGGGGATGATAATTGGCCCCGAGCCAGAACAGATGGTTAATAGCGGCGTCGTCCAGCGCGTTGCAGAATTCTCCGGCATACTCGTAGAAGGGAAGATCCTTCAGGGCTAGGGCAAGGAAGCGAGCAGCGGCTTCCATGCCGCGGAGGGGGAAAACCAGGAAAACTAAAAACTTTTAAAAACCGGAAAAAAAAAACACAGGGGAAAGGGGCGCCGCTTACTTTTAGTTTTGGTCCGCTGTTCTGTCACATTCCCCGTGGAATGGGGAGACGAGGAAACGAGGAGACGTGGAGTTCTTCAACATAAACGGATCTTTAATGATACAATCGACAGGGCATCCAACGAAGGAACACAAGGAAGACATTTAACAGTGGACGGGAAACATGGGGCAGAACACACTATAAATAGACTGACTTAACGAGGGGAAAACGAGGAACACCTGGAACTAATTACACCTAACAAGGACAGGAAACAGGAAAACCCAAATAAGGACATGGAAACACTGGGAGCATGTGGAAACACAAGATACAGGGACAAAGGTCTGACAGTATCTTTCTGTTAAGGTTTTTTTTTTATTTATTTTTTTATACTGTACATATTTTTAAGTAATAGTTATGGTTAGGTTTAGAAGTAGAAGTGGGATTAACAACTAAAAAAAATAGTTAAAAAATAATGATTTGCTGTTCAAAAAACTTTTATTATTATTATTATTATTATTATTATTATTATTATCAATATTTAAAACAGTTTGGTACATTTTTCAGGATTATTTGATGAATAGAAAGATCCAAAGATAAGCATTTATCTGAAATAAAAAGCTTTTGTAACATTATACATTGTACCATTCAAAAGCCTGGAGTCAGTATAATTTTTTTTTTTAAACTTTATTTTATTTTATTTATTTATTTTTTGGGGGGTATTTATTTTTGGGTAGAAATTATAGATATTAATACTTTTATTTAGCAAGGATGCTTTAAATTGATCAAAAGTTATGATAAAAACATTTATAATGTTGCAAAAGACTTCTGTTTCAGATCAATTCTACTCAGCTGTTTTCAACATAATAATAATAATAATAATAATAATAATAATAATAATAATAATAAATGTTTTTTTGAGCAGCAAATCAGAATATTAGAATGATTTCTGAAGGATAATGAGACTGGAGTAATGATGCTAAAAATTCAGCTTTGAAATGACAGGAATCAATTACATTTTTAAATTTATTCAGATAGAGAGCAGTTATTTTAAATAATAAAAATATTTCACAATATTACTGCTTTTACTGTATTTTGGATCAAATAAATGCAGGCTTGGTGTGCAGAAGACAATTCTTCAAAAAAACATTAAAAATCTTACTGTTCAAAAACATTTGACTGGTAGTGTAGGTTAAGGGGGTCTAAAAATCTAATTGCATTGATACAAATAGCTTAATGATATAAAAGATTTGTAAATATTTTACGTTTTTTAGCTAAAAATACGTAGCAATTTTTATACATAGCAATTTTTACGTTTTAAACGTTACAATACGTCCAAACTGTACGTTTCAGTATTTAATTCAATTCGATTCAAGTTTATTTGTATAGTGCTTTTCATGATACCCCACATGAAAAAATAAATACTATAGTAATTTATAGTAAATACTATAGTGTTTTTGAACCATACTATTGTAAAGTGTATTATACTGTATTATAGTATTTACAACTTGTTAATGAATGCTACAGCATACTGTAGAATTAACTATAGTGAACTAATCAACTGTAATAAATACTGTAGTATACTTTAGTTTTTACTACAGTAAACTGTAGTGTATTGTAGTATAATATACCCTATATTTGTAGAAATCTTAGTACAGTATTGGGTAAAGTAATTTATTTTTATTACTATAGTTGTTATATTACCACAGCAACTATAGAATTACCACAACAAATTAATTCAAGTACTTTAGTATAGTATAGTTCAAAAACACTATACTGTGTATTTACTATACATTACTATAGTATTTTTTCATGTATCGTTGCAAAGCAGCTTTACAGAAAATTTTAAAGTGCCCCTATTATGGATTTTTGAAAATTACTTTTCATGCAGTGTGTTTCATGTGAAAGGGTTTTATTTATTTTATTTTTTGTTTTGTTTTGTGTATTTATTTATTTATTTATTTTTTTGTAGCTGAGAGTTGAGAAACTGTTTAGCTTTGGGTAGGGTAAAACACAGCGCTAGTCACTGTCACTTTTTACCCAGCCGTCCAATCAATGGAGGAGGGGCGGGACAAATACTACACCGACCAATCATCCTACTTGTACAACAACTGAACAACAACAGAGAAGTTAATATTGCTGATTACTGCATTTTTATATTCAGTAATATTCTTCAAAATGAGATACTAGTAATACGTTACTGCCGTGGATATTCCTAATCATTGCAACCAAAGCGTCTCACCTGGATAAACGCTATGCCACCAAAGCATTCTCAAGTGCCACCAGCTGGCCGTTTTCAGAAGAGCACCTGGCATTTTTCAGCTGGCTAAACGCTTTGATTGACACGTTATTGAATTATTTATTGTTAGACATATGGTATATTAGTCTTTTTTTTTTTTTTTTGCAAACTGAAGCCAAACCGGAGAAAGTAGACCAGAATATTCCACTGCGTTCCTGGACACGCAATTTGCACAGTTGTAATTCATAGGCGGGGATTATGCTAATTGTGAATGAGCGCGCACACGCGCCCTATTTATGAATTATTGGAATTCATTAACATACACATGTTTAACTAGCAAGTCGGAAGTTTACGACGCGTTCGTGAATCCGGAGGAGCGTTTTCGGGAAGGTCCGTTTTACTCGCAAATTACTCAGAATTTACTCCTATATTTACTAATGTTTCATGAATGAGGCCCAGTGACACCAGACTGCATGGGCTCGCTAGGCCATTTTTAAAATGACTACTCAGCCCCCCTAAATTTTGGCGATTAGCTCCACAAACTACGAATTCGTGATCGCCTCAGTCCCGTTTAAATTTAATATGAAATCGGCTCCTCCTCCCCGTTTTTCAGCACGTTCTTCAATCCGCAGACCGCGGTTGCGCAAAGCGAGAAACAGAGGACAAGGCGTGTTTATCGATATTGTTATAATATCTGCATATGCTCAGCTCTTTGTCATAAATACAGTTTATAAAATATCATGGGGGAGAAATCGGTTCCCAATCTACAGTAGCCTAAATTTTCGCTGCGTTCACCACAGTTTCCTCCAGTGAATATGAAGCACATATGAACGTATACTTTATAAAATAATCATGTTGCCATTTTCATTTGAAAATTTAACATTCAGTGTAATACATATTCCAGTGCATGTGGCAATTAAAGAGGTTTGCATACTTGAGCTAAGGAAAGAGGGTTGTACTAGAAGTGCAAACAGTAAAATTTTGTGTCTGTACAGTAAACAGGTGTGTGATATATTATATATATATATATATACCCCCAAAATGAAAATCCTAGAATCACCCCTGCCAGGCTGCATGTATAATCAGGGGCGGATTTAGTGAATTGGGGGCCCAAGGCAAATATAGGAATGGGGCCCTATACATTTGCACACATTTACGTAGATCAACATTGAGGTTCCTTTTTTGTCGGGATGCTTGCTGCTGCAATAATGTTTGCCTCTCTGTGCCACATACTGTATTTTGATGCAGCTACATTCTCAATAAAACTGTTTTCATTAATATATTTTACTGTTTCTGTTGTCAGACAACGGGATGAATATGAAATAGTGACTGAAACGCGATCCATTTAGACTACATATCCAGCTCTCCCTTCCAAGATGTTAATCTGCACAAACATCCTGATTTATTATAGTGCCGTCGTCTGATAAAATCAAATAGGCTACACATGAGATAAAGACAATAGCTGTGCTGTGATTTCGGCTATACTTGCATGTAAAAAGCAACATATCTGTGTTTTAACTGAAAGCGCAGCTCCTTTCAGCCGCTCGCTAAACAGAGCAGACGCAGAGAGCGAGGTGTGCGTGCGCGCGCTGGGAAAGAGAGACCACGCGCTCGTGCGCCAGTCAGCTTCAGATGCATAATATTTTAATTTGCTACAAGCAGGAAACACAAGAATCACGTTCAACTTGGACACGCAGACGGGTGTCGTGGTAATAAACACCGTAAACAGCAACCGTTCACGTGTCCGCGTTTAATGCACATCTCGTATATGAAAAGCATTTTAGGGGGCCCTTGGCTTTTGGGGGCCCAAGGCAGTTGCCTACCTTTGCCTACTGGGTAAGTCAGCCCCTGTGTATAATAAGGCCTTATCGGTGTATTGCTAAATGCACAACAGGCCCAGCAAATAATGCAGGTGAATCTGCAACCTGCCAAGAACTTGTCTAGGTCATATTTAACTTAAAAAAATAATAATAAAAAATAAATAAATAAAAAACACTTTTTAGAACTGTGTTGTGACAACCCGTTAATTCTGAACAAAATGTAGTTACTTGTTTGAGTGATCCTTTGTTCTCTGTCCATGTTTGGGGAAGCATGCAAGAGGTAAACTGGCAGTGGCCTGGAGTATGTCAGTTGTCATAGAGATCTCCTTGGCAACTACAGATCAATGAGAGCAACTCTGCCACCCCCTCCCCACTTTTTGGAGTTGAACAGGGGTTTGGTGGGATATTCTTGGTGAACAGTGAGATTGAGTGGGCCTCTAATCCCTGTGTATACAGAACTGACTTGGCACCAAGCTGAAACACTCAGACTGATATGCAGAAGTTTTCTTTTATTGTAAAATAAAAATATTTCTTTTATTAAATATTTTTAAATCTTTTTTTGGTCGCTTTTTTATGTTTATCTGTCCCTCCTTTGTGTTTTAACATGTAAATTCACTACAGAATGTTTCAGCACTGAAAAAAATGTGTGTGTGCGTGTGTGTGTGTGTGTGTGTGTGTGTGTAGTCTATGCTTTTGTAACCATGTGTCTCCTCATTAACTTTGCATGACTTAACACTTAGCTAATACTTCACTATGCACTTCCATAACATGTTATAAAGAGTCAAACAAACATTTTCTTATATGCTGTTCATTGATTTTTCATTGATTGACTTCCACACCAACATTCGCCTCGCTGTATCAACCTTTTGTGGTTGTGTTAGGTGCTGTGGGACAGCCAGAATGGGCTACGTTTTTTCCTGACTGTGGTGGTTCTAGTCAGTCACCCATAAATGTGGACACATCGCAAACACTGTATGATCCAACGCTAATCCCCGTGCAGCCCCTGGGATACAACCATTATGGGAAGAGGACATTCACCCTCTACAATAATGGCCATACAGGTAAATTTGTCTTTTGTTACCCATTCAAAATGGTCTCAGACTTAGACAGACACAGACAGAAACTATGAAACTCTGCCATCCAGTGCTTTTCACAATACACATGGTTTCAAGCAGCTTCATATCATATTTTTACGTTTATAATATCTTTATGCCTCATAGTTGCAATTTAGCAAATTCAAGCTATTTTGCAACTATAAGGTATGAAGATATTAAGATTTAGAAAATAAACTTTAGATAAAGTGGCCTGAAAAAGTATTTGGATGCTTAAGTCACACTTAAAAATTCAAAAATGTTTTTGCATATTGCAGTGACATTTTATACTTTGAGTGTGACTAAAGTCTATGTCACTGAGCATAAAACTGTGTGACAGCGAAATACTGTTTGCTAAATATGACCCTTTTCTTTACCCTCTTAAACCTCCCTCTTGTTTTCTCTCACAGTGCAGATGACATTGCCACATTGGATGAGCGTGGCTGGGTTGCCATGGCATTATAGTGCTGTACAGCTGCACCTGCACTGGGGTAGTGAAGTGGGAGTGGCTACAGGAAGTGAACACACTATTAATGGACAGAGCACTGCAGCAGAGGTGTGTGCTTGTGTTGTGGCATGCATAATACAACGTTTTTAGTCATTTTTGCAGATTTGTGTGAACAGGGATAATTTTGACAATATTATTGTCTGTATGTGAAACTTTTCGAAAAGCAAATGAAATCACATTTTTGTATAGTACAATCATTGTTGTATAAACTTACCCTGAGAAGCGCTGTTTTAAAGCCTAGAGATGAAGTCAGGAGCCTCACAGGGGCTGATTCCAATGTTTCAAATGGAGGCCTAGTGAGCTCTTCCAAGACAGGATAGGTCCCAGGAAGGAACAGAAATGGGACAGAAAGATCTCAACAGTCTCGCGCCACGCATAACATGTGAATGCCTCCCCAGAGAAACACATTCAGCTAGAATGTGCTCAGCAGCAATTGCTGTCACTAAAAAAGTTAACCATTGAGTGTGAGTCAAATACTAACCCTATAAACTCTGCAGTAGAACATGCTTCTGAGGATCCATCCCCAAGCTTATATCTCACAATTGATTGAGAACAGTCTTGACACTGACACACCAAATCCTAGGACTGTGCTAGAGTCAGCCAATTGAAGAGGAAGGTCAGCACATGAATGGTCTTGGTAAGTTTTGCCCCCAAAATAAATCTTAGAAACTTCATTTGTCGCTGTAAAATCTGATTGAAGTAAAGATCCATCAGATCAATGGTCTCTCAGCCTAATCTGCGCCATGACATACTTCTTGGTCAGAATCCTGAAACTGCACTTCTGAAGAGTGTAGTACAATCGACGGTATCCAATATGGGCATAGACCCCATCCTTTTTTGGCACCCGTAAGTGCCGGCTGTAAAAGCCAGCCTCTTTTTGAGAAGGAGACAGATCTTTTATGGCTATTCTCTTTAAGGTAAAAGAAATTCCTTAGTCCAAAATGGTAGCTTCTTGAATGCCAAAAATCATATTTTATGGTTTGAAGAACCTAGTCTTCGTGCTGCAAGATGGACAGAGAGGCATCAGGTGCTCTGTAGCTGACAATGGTTAGTTGGCCACTTGAGCCTAAATGAGAAGCATTGTGTTGTGGGGAGAGTGCCTACAGTTTCTCCAATTGCGACATGAGATATGAGAAGTATGAAGTTTTTTTGTGCCTCTGCATGAAGCAGACGGTCTTGGTCAGGGTCCTGAAGTAACTGAACAGTAGGGGGAATCTATTCTACAGGAAGAATGATCAAACTTGGCAAAAGAGAACCAGCATGAACCATGGGGCACCACTCATTGTGACCATATTGTCACGAATTTGTGACACAAAGCTCAACTCCTGAACTCTGAAAGCCCAACCCTCCACCCCGCCCCAGTTCTCTCTATTTGTGCACTCCTAATCACAGATAACTTAATTGAGCATGGGCCGGATAAAATGGCCACCTAAAGGAAATAGATCTGAGGAATGAAGGTACAGACACTTCCTTATGAGACACTGGTGACGCAGTGCCTCAAGGGGCCACAACAGTGCCGTCAGCCAATAAAATGTTGCGTTCCTATTAAGGTTTTAGACAATAAAAACACATCTGGGGGCATTCCCATATAATCATCTATTAACAAAGAATTAAGTGAAAATTGTCTTCTGTAAGATGCCTATAACTCAAAGACACTCTCTTTCTTTTCTCTCAGCTCCATATTGTCCATTACAATACAGAGATTTATGCTAATATGTCAGAAGCTAAGACCCAGGAGAATGGCCTCGCTGTGTTGGCAATCCTAATTGAGGTGAGTTCTTTGCTTTCACTCTAACCATATTAATATCCACATAATATTATTTTTTTATAAATTTCTATCTGTATCTCATTCAGTTGTTTGCTTTCTCAGGCAGGCGAGGAGATTAATCAAGGATATGGCAGTATTCTTAACTATCTGGGCCACATCAGATATGCAGGTATGTGTTTGTGTGCATTTTCTTTTATGTGTACATGTCTATGATTATCGTGCTTCAGCCTTTTGGGATTACTTTGTAAATCAAATGTTTTATATTTGTTTAATTTATTCTAGGCCAGAAGGTGGCTATACCTGCATTTGATATAGAGTTGCTGCTGCCTGACAACCTCAGCCAATATTTCCGCTACAACGGCTCACTCACCACTCCTCCCTGCCACCAGAGTGTCCTCTGGACTATCTTCAATGAAAGAGTTAAAATCTCTCACTCACAGGTACAAAAAGTCTTAATAAAAGCACAAGCGATGCAAACTTCTCATATTCAGTAGTTCGTGGGGAATGAGGAATTTCTGAAATCTCATAAACTGTTTTCCAAACTCACATTTAAATAACATACCGTATTTCAAATTAAAAATCTGTCATGAGCTCTCCAATAAATGTTGTTTCTTATGCTCAAATGATGTATATTTCAGTTTGGACCAAACAATGCATATGTATAGTCATCATGGCAGCTGTAGTAACACAATGCATTGCCAGTTTTGGCAAATGGTTCTATAATATATAGAATGCAAGAGTTCGCCATATTGTGCAATGTGCATAGTTTTTTACCCCCTATTCAAGTAAATATGAGTGAACTATCTTGGTATATTTACAGTCTTGGCTTAGATGTACACTATAGGTAGGGAGCATGCAATCTCACTGAAATTTTACATATAAAGAACCCTTTAGTGTTATGGAAGGGGACTCACACAGAAGGTTAGAATCAACAGTAGGTGTGTTTATTTGAAATATAGGCAATGGAGGCAGTTTGGAGAATGGCAGGTGAGTAATAAGTTCAATAGATAAGTTTACTGGGTAAACAGGTTTGTAATGGGTATTCTTGTTCTTACAGGAGTTTGTGGAATCGGTGAAGAATGGATGGATGGAAGCACACACCTTACCGTAGCAGTCTGCAATGATCAAATGGAGACGAAGGAGGAGACAGACACTGGAGTGGAGCACAGGAGGTAAGTACACAAGGAAGGTAAGGATATCAGTCTTTCGTAGGAATAGCATAAAGTGTCCACTTCATACAAACGAGACCGGACACTGGGTGAAGTGAGGTGTGTGCTTTTGAAGCCATCTTGATGAGTGTGGTAATTATGAACAGGTGCGTTCAATCAGAACTCTCTTTCTGAGGGCGTGTGTTGTGATTGGGTGGTGAGCGAGCCTGGCCGATCTGTGACAGTACCCCCTCCTCCATGACCCGCTCCTGAGGGCTGAGGACCCTGACAATCGTGGTGGTCTATCTCTTCCTCTGGGTGCAGAACGGTCGGGATGCGCAGAATGGAAATCCTCCAGCAGAGTGGGATCGAGAATGTCGTCCCTAGAGACCAAAGACCATTCCTCCGGGCCATACCCTTCCCAGTCGACCAGATATTCTAGTTGACCACCACGGCGCCGGGAGTCCAGGATCTCATTGACCTTGTAGATGGTACCGTCCTCTAGGATCAAAGGAGGAGGGGGTTCCTCTGTCGGGCCAGGCTCTGTGGGAACAGAAACAGACGGATGGTGAGGTTTGAGCAACGGCACATGGAATGAAGAGTGAATCTTGAATTGTGGAGGAAGCTGTAGCTGGTAAGTGACTGGGTTTATCTGTTTGATGATGGTGAAGGGGCCAACATATCTGGGACTTAGCTTTTTGCAGGGCAGCCGCATCCTGTTGTCACGGGTTGACAGCCAGACCTTCTGACCAGGTTGGTATGCTGGCACTTCAGATCTTCGAAGGTCTGCTGTCATCTTCTGTCTGCGCACTGCCCGCTGGAGCTGATGGTGAGCAGGGGCGGCTGGTAACCGAGTACACTGGAAGGGAGTGAGTCCAGTGGAAGGTTGAAGGGAATTCTGGGCATACTCGGCCCAGCCTTGGAACTGGTTCCAAGACTCCTGGTGGCCATGGCAGAAGGTTCGCAGGAAGCGTCCAACTTCCTGGATTTTCCTCTCCGTCTGCCCGTTTGATTGAGGATGGTACCCGGATGCGAGGCTTACGGTCACACCTAGGAGCGAGGAGAAAGCTCTCCACACCCTCGATATGAACTGCGGTCCCCGGTCAGAGACAATATCCTCAAGGATTTCATAATATCTGAAGACATGGTTAAACATGAGTTCGGCAGTTTCCATGG
Source organism: Spinibarbus caldwelli (assembly GCA_039654775.1). Lineage (NCBI taxonomy): Eukaryota > Metazoa > Chordata > Actinopteri > Cypriniformes > Cyprinidae > Spinibarbus > Spinibarbus caldwelli. Next base: position 13,182,154 of record CM077226.1, on the reverse strand, counting down.
CTGTAGGGAGGCCCTTGAGGGGGGAGAAGACGACAGGATTTAGAAAATCGATCGATTACCACTAGTACACAGGTGTTACCATCAGAGGCAGGCAGATTCATGATGAAATCAACTCCTAGGTGTGACCAGGGGCAGTTAGCAACGGGCAGCGGAAGGAGCTTGCCAGATGGTAAGTAGCGAGGGCTCTTGGAGATGGCGCAATCGGGACAGCCCTGAATGAACCTTCCCACATCCCTAGCCATATTGGGCAACCAGAAGCGATCCTTCAGCAGCGAGAGGGTGCTGTTGGCCCCTGGGTGGCCAGTGCCCAGAGAAGTGTGAGTGGAGTGGATCAAGGGAGTGCGTTGTGCTCTGGTGACATACTGTAGTCCTGGTGGGCAGCCCGGCGGAGTGGCCGTGGAGGCATTGGAGGAGGTGACTGGAGTGGAAGTCCATTGTATGGGGCTGACGATGAGATCCTTGGAGATGATGGATTCAGGTTCTTCCTGAATTTCCTCTGGAGCATGGAGACGTGAGAGAGCATCACCCTTTATATTCTTTGGGCCTGGATGATAGGAGATGGTAAAATTGAATCGGGTGAAGAAGAGTGCCCACCGAGCCTGGCGAGGATTGAGTGTCTTGGCATCTTGTAGATATTGCAGGTTTTTATGATCTGTGAGGACTGTGAACGGATGAGCTGATCCCTCCAACCAATGCCTCCATTCCAAGGCCAGTTTGATGGTGAGGAGTTCCCTGTTGCTGATGTCATACTTCCTCTCCGCCAGGCTGAGTTTGCGAGAGAAGAAGGCGTGTGGATGGAGCTTGGCTGGAGTCCCCTGCTGCTGAGATAACACCGCTCCTACCCCGGTTGTGGAGGCGTCCACTTCCAAGATGAAGGGTTTCTCGGGGTCTGGATGGACAAGGAGCGGTGCGCTGGTGAATGCCCTCTTGAGTGATGTAAAAGCTTCTGTGGCAGCTGGAGACCGGGACAGAGACTTGGGCTTGTTCTTCAGTATGTTGGTGAGTGGACTGGTAATAGTGCTGTAGTTGTGGATGAAGCGTCTATAGAAATTGGAGAAACCTAGAAAGCGTTGAAGTTCCTTGATGGTGGTGGGTACTGGCCAATTCCTGATGGTGTCCACCTTCCCCTCGTCCATCTGAATGCCACCGCTGTCGATGTTGTAACCAAGGAACTGCACTGAGGGTTGATGGAAGGAACATTTCTCTGCTTTGAGGAATAGCTGGAACTCTCTCAGGCGTTTCAGGACCTCCGCAACGTGGTGGTGATGTTCGGCCATACTCCGGGAGCAGATGAGGATGTCATCAATATAGACGAGGACGAACCGATGAAGAAACTCCCGGAGTACCTCATGCATGAAATCCTGGAATACGGAGGGGGCATTGACTAGGCCATACGGCATGACGAGATATTCGTAATGGCCAGTAGGGGTCACGAAGGCAGTCTTGCACTCGTCCCCCTCACGTATCCGGATGAGGCTGTAGGCGCTGCGGAGGTCTAACCTGGTGAAGACGGTGGCTCCGCGGAGATGTTCCAATGCCGCTGGGACGAGAGGAAGAGGATAACGGAACTTGACTGTAATTTTGTTGAGTGCCCGGTAGTCTACACATGGCCGCAAGCCTCTGTCCTTTTTTGCCACAAAGAAGAAACTCGAAGCAGCAGGGGACATTGAAGAGCGGATGTAGCCTTGTTGTAAAGCCTCTTCAATATACTCCTCCATGGCCTTCTGTTCAGGGAGTGACAGCGGATAAACCTTTCCGCGGGGCACTGGCTCAACCGGAATCAGATGTATGGCGCAGTCCCATGGCCTATGTGGCGGCAGCTGTGAGGCTTTCTTCGGGCAGAAGATGTCACTGAAGGGGGAAGGATGGTATGTCCACTGACTGTTTTTCCACAGGTGGAGGTGGAGTTAATGGTAAGTGTTTCGGGATGGGGTGCTGATGGTTGAGGAGTGTGAGGAAAACAGTCAGGAAAACAGTCAGGAAAACCACTTCAGGATCTCACCGGTCTTCCAGGAGATGACAGGGTTGTGCTGCACAAACCACGGGCGCCCAAGAATCACGTCAGTGGTGGATCCCTCCAGAACCAGGAGATGAATTGTTTCCTCATGTAACTGTCCTACTTGTAGATGGATGGGACCTGCAATGCAGCGAATGTGTCTACGGCTGAGTGGTTTTCCTGTTACTGACTGGAGACAGTTTCTGCTGCTGTGGTCGGGAGGCTGAGCTGGCGGCAGAGGCTCCTGGAGATGAAATTCCCAGCTGACACGGAATCGAGGAGGGCATGTACTGGAATAGAGACATCGAAGGCAGTAAGCATAACAACAGCGGTGAGGGGCTACATATTTACATTAGCCGGCTTAATGACACTCACCATGGATCGAGGAGGACGAATTGGGCATGAGGAGATTGCATGCCCACCAGCTCCACAATACAGGCACAATCCATGGGTCAGCTGCCTCTGCCACTCAGCAGATGAAAGCCGATTACAATCCACTTGCATGGGTTCGTTGCCTGGTTCTGGAGTGCTGGTGGTTTCTGGCCGACAGAGGAGTGGAGTGATGGAGGATGGAGTACGGTCCTCATAACAAGATTGCATCCTGTTTGCGCATCTGATGGGTAATTGAATGAAACGATCCAGTCCATAGGAGTCGTCATATGCCGCTAGCTGCAACCGCAATCTCGGGTCAAGTCCCTGCCGGAATGTGGTGAGGAGCGAGTGCTCATTCCAGCCACTGGCAGCAGTGAGAGTTCTGAATTTGAGAGAATATTCATTAATAGACATGGAACCTTGATGGAGATGATATAGTTGCTCACCCACTGACGAATCTCCCCCTGGTCTACCATAAACCAAACCGAAATGTTCCAGGAAGTTGTGGAGAGACTGGGTAGCAGGACCAGCTTGAGCCCAGATGGTGTCCGCCCATTGGAACACTTGTCTCATCAGCAGAGAGATGATAAAGGTGATTTTAGCTCGGTCAGAAGTGTAGAGATGCGGCTGGATTTCTAGGGCCAATGAACACTGTAGTATGAATCCGTTCCACTCCTCCGCCACGCCAGAGAAGGGCGCCAGTCTGGCCATGGGACTGGAGATGACTGTCGACGAAGAAGTGTCGGCGGTGGTGACGGAAGTGACAGGAGTTGTTGTGGTTGTGGTGGAGAGGAGAACGCGTCGTAGAGAATCCACAAACTCCTGGAAGGGATCTGTTGCGCTCATGTTGCCCTACTGTGTTGGTCCGGTCTTCTGTTATGGAAGGAGACTCACACAGAAGGTTAGAATCAACAGTAGGTGTATTTATTTGAAATATAGGTAACGGAGGCAGTTTGGAGAATGGCAGGTGAGTAATAAGTTCAATAGATAAGTTCACTGGGTAAACGGGTTTGTAATAGGTATTCTTGTTCTTATAGGAGTTCGTGGAACGGTGGAGAATGGATGGACGGAAGCACACACCTCACCGTAGCAGTCCGCAATGATCAAATGGAGACGAAAGAGGAGACAGACACTGGAGTGGAGCACAGGAGGTAAGTACACAAGGAAGGTAAGGATATCAGTCTTTCGTAGGAGTAGCATAAAGAGTCCACTTTGTACAAACGAGACCGGACACTGAGTGAAGTGAGGTGTGTGCTTTTGAAGCCGTCTTGATGAGTGTGGTAATTATGAACAGGTGCGTGCAATCAGAACTCTGGTGAGAGCGTGCGTTGTGATTGGGTGGTGAGCGAGCCTGGCCGATCCGTGACATTTAGCTTGTGAAATATAGAGTTTCATGACTGAACTGTATCAGTCATTACATGGCTGACACATTCTTCTCTTCTCTTCTCTTCTCTTCTCTTCTCTTCTCTTCTCTTCTCTTCTCAGCTGATGAAATTACAAACAGTGTTGTACTCCAGTAAAGAAGAAGAGGCAGAGCCCATGGTTCTCCAGGATAACTACCGTACCACCCAGCCACTCAATCACAGAACTGTCCTGTCCTCTTTCATTCCGGGTAGGAGAGAGCGAAAAAGAATGAAAGAGGGAAGGGGGGAGAGAACAGAGCTGGGGGTGGGGGATTATGTAGCTGTGCTCTTTGTTTATATGATGGCTGATTAGTTTTTCAAAATCTCTTGTGAACACAGAGTTTATTGTAATCATGTGAGCCTGTGTGAGTGTGTGCCCGTGTGGGGAGAGCAGTACAAAGCAGCTATAAGACTCAGATGATGTAACAGTGCTTGATGAAGTAATTTAGGATTGTTTCAAATGTTTCCAATATAGGGATATGCCGGTATCAATTTTTCATGTTGCGATTAATTGCTAATGTTTTTATCACGGTATACGGTATTATCACGATATTGAAATTTAGTTGCAAAAAAAGTGTTGTCATATTACAGTATAACAGGTTTAATAACTTTTTTCTTATAACAAAAATATCTGAACATTTAAATACAATAAAGCAATACACAAAAGAAATTATAAAGTTAAACATTTTACACAGATTAAAGTGCAAAAGAATTAAAAGACTAATAGGTATCACTTTACAGTAAGATCTCATTAGTTAACCTTAGTTAATGCATTAACATTATCAATGAGCAAAAGCTACATTTGCTACAGAAGTTATTCATCTTTGTTAAAAATAATACAACTCTTAGTTCGTTAGCTCGGGTTCATTTAAAAAAACAAAAAAAAAACACGTTTTAACAGTTTATAATTTTGATTTTAACAATGTGCTATTAAATATTTAAATTACCTAAGATTAATGAACGTTTAGAAGAATTTTTCATTGGGAGTTTATGTTAACTAATTAATTAACTAATGTTAACCAATGAAGCCCTAATGTAAAGTATGACCGAACCAGAGCCGTTGAGAAACAGAGTTGCGACACGCTTTGATCTCACGAGGCCACGTGGTTCACGGAGCTCTCAATAGTTCCAAACAACTCTGTGGTGTCAATAAGTTTGAATGGGTTTAAGTAGGATAGACAGCAGTTTCACTATATTTGTAGCAATTTCTAGTGATTTTTAATGTCATGAATCTGGTCCATGGACTTCCATTTGCTCGCCACCAGAGGTCACTCCTCCATCACATTGACTCACACATTGCACAGACTGTCACATTACCCCAGACTACAATTCCCATCAACCATTGCACTGACGACACACACACATACACAGCTGTCACCAATCACATGCTCACCTGTAAACTATTACACACACCATATAAAAACACTCAGATCCTGTTCTAGTTCACCGAGTATTGTATGCACTTATCGCTACCCTAGCCGATAGCTACCTTACAGAGCCTTTTGTAGTTTTCATAGTCTTAGTCTTGCCTTGCCTGTTTCGGATTGTGTTTTCCCCTGCCTGGATTATTGCCGTGTACCTGGATTATCTCTCTTTGCCTTGCCCTGTTGGATACTGTTCGCCGATCGAAGACCCACGCTTGTCCTAGGAATACTCTTTGTCTTGCCCGTGTTATACCTGTTTGCTACTGTTTGAACCATGCCAGTTATGACCACGTCTCTGTCAAATAAAAGTCTGCAAATGGATCCGCATGCCTCACGTCTCGTAGGCTCCGTAACAATTAACACATCATGTGCATTGATTATGTATTGATAACTATGCTGACTACGTTTAACAATCGCATTTTATTCTGGGGAGTGGTGAAGAGACAGCATTAATATTTTTTCTAATATGCTTATTATTTATATTACAATTAGTGTAGTATTTTGGGTTAAAATAGAGAAAATGTTTTTAAATTCCAGTGCAAAGAGGCAAATTAAAGGCGTTTGGTGGCCAGAAAAATAATATTCCTATGTAATGTCATGGTTTAACCACTAGATGCCGGTATGGCTGTTTATTAAATATAGCCTACATATAACTAGCTCTACTCTAGTTGCTGTAAAGAGTTTTACTGGTCATAATAGCTTATTTGTTTATTTTATGTTTTGCATTGTATATTTAGACATTATCAAATACTCAATGTTTATAAGTTTTGCTTTTTTTTAAATGTTGAATTTAAAAAGATTAATTACGCACAGGGGCGGACTGGGACAAAATTTCAGGCCAGGAAATCTCACACTCATCCAGGCCATCCCATACATCCACAACAAATTTAAAAAAAAAGTTTAAATCCCTAGGCTGGGACCGCGCAAAATAATTAAATGTTATCTCTTGAAGTACCATCTCCCTTTTTAGTCTCTTCATTTTCCCTGACATCTCTCTGTCCCTCATATGTTTACTTTTTCACTAATTTTCTTGTACCTGTCACTTTTTCATCAACACATCTCCACCTTGTTGCAAAACAACCACCTCATTGTAAAAAACACAAGGCAACCAACTGCATTCAGGTAAACTCTTTCTTTTATTCATTTAATGAGCAGTCTTCACTGAAACTCATTCAACTTCCTACAGCGAGAGAAAGATTGCAGAAAGTCTAAAAACTTAAAAATATCAACTAGCATCTGGTTATGATTGCTATTAAGGTGTTTCTCGTGTTATCTAACTGCAAATATAGCATAACTGCCTATTATCCAAAAATAAACATTAACTATAAGGCGTTTCATAAAATACAACTACTAGCCAGATTTCCGAGAGGTAAACTAATACGTTAAAATGCCAAAAACAGCTGTAATTTCCTCAACTTTCTGGCGAGTGTGCTTGAGAAACACTGAAACGAATGGGCTTCAATGCTGGAACTATTGGTTGTTTGGAACTATTAGCTGCTCCATGACACGCTTTACTTCCGCATTCCTCAGTTCCTATGGAAGCCTATGGGAGTGTCTCAACTCTGTTTCTCAAGGGCTCTGGAACGAACAATAAAGAATCAAAACACTTTCAAACAATATCTCTAGGGCGTGTTGTAGTCTAGTTTAAAATGTAAAAATATTTTAAAATAAATAGCCTATTTAGTCTAAATATTAAAGTATTTGGCGCTGTGCTGAACACCACTGCGAATACAAAAATCTGAATGGCTATTTAAATCATTTAAATACGTTTTAGAAAGTAGGGCAGCTGCTTTGTTTACTGGGTTTCCGGGGTAACGGCTGCATTCTGCTGTTCAGCGCCCTCTGCGGTCAGAGAGTGAATGTGCACTTTCATCCAGAGCGTCTCTCACGTGTTCCGCCATGCGCTTCTCATCCGTGCTCAGAGTGCACACGCATCTTTGACGCAGCATGCAGCGGTGTTGTGCATTTAACCAGTTAATGGGAAAAGTATTCTTAAAATGCATTCAGAATTCGGAATAATTTTTAATAAATAAATTATTTTCGGTATTTTGCAGTGCCCACGATAACAATACCCTGTATATTCATTATCGTGATATATCGCATTACCAAATACCGGCACACGTCTATTCCAATATAAATAACAGTGATCAGCACACACCCTTTTTCTCTCTTCCAGGGATGATTTGGAAGCTCAGGTTTTTAAAGGAATAGTTGACCTAAATGACATGCTATGAACTGTTTTACACAGAGAAGAGCTGCGTAAAGATTCTTCTAAAAAAATGGCCTGTTGTGTTCCACCAAAACAATTACAGCATACAATTTTGGAATAACTTAAGGATGAGTATATATTCATAGTGCTTATGCTGTCTCTAACTTCTCTTTATCTCACCCTGTTCCTCTCTCCAGTCTCAGTTAAAATTTATACTGCAGGTGAGAAACATTTTATTTTATACTCATTATTATATTAACCACTTTATTGTCTAAACATTCAATATTACTATTAGTGCTGTCAAAATTAGCATGTTAATGCAGGCGTTTTTTTCTTCTTCTTCAGTTTAACAGCGTTAAAAATACTTAACACAGTTAACACAGGGCGGAGATAGGGTTGGCAACCCCACGCACAACTGCTGCTTCTGTCTCTTTTTTCTTGACAACAATTGCATTTATTTAGACACAGAATGTCTTTATGAATACATCAAACAGGAGACTTTTCAGGTGTGCACTCTACTTCGCCTCAGTGCCAGGCGCTAATCAACGAGCACGGAAAAGGTACAGATGACGAGGAGTTTCAGTAGAACATCAGTGAACTGCGGTCAGATGAGATGCTGTCAGGCCATCTGTCAGTTAAAACTGTATCTCTCTGTCCTGTCAGCTGTTATAGACGGTTTCATCGGGCGCACGCGCCTGGCCCAAAGTTAACTTCCGGTCTGTGTTTGTTCATCATTCTGTCTAGTGGCGCGACTACAAACGCAGTTAAAGTTAAAGGGATGAGTAATGAAGTTGGTCTCAGGTTGTTGTGCTGTGGGATGTGTTTCCCATACATTTATTTATTTGTGGCGACCCACTATGATATCAAAACTGACCAATTTTCCAAAAGGCTTCATTGAATAAACATGAGCGAGCATGTAATGCATGTTTAAAAATCAAAACGAGGCGCGGGTGATTTTTATATCACTGTATTTCTAAAGGAACACTGTCTTTAGAAAATGTTCGATGTCATTTTCATTTCATCTTGCATGTTATACAAAAGCCACAAAAGCGCGCATGCGCAGCAACGTTTGTTTATGTTGTTGCAGTTGAAACCGTCTATACTGTGCTCGTAGCGCATGCTCTTCAATTGCATGCAAAAAATACGGCGGCGCGCTGTAGCCTGTATCATTTCATATTAAATAGCATGATGTCTATGATGTCTATTCATCAAAGAACAAAAGAAAAAAACAGGAAATCAATAACTTTTGTAGCTTTAAGAATTTATCTATAATTAATTTAGAATTTAGTGTTTGATAACTTTTTTCGTTTTCTGTATATTTCCTATTTGCTGAAAGGTACAGGTAAATATGACATTTATTATAATGGGTTTACCTGAAGGTTGTTTTAAGTTGACTTAAATTAGAAGTTGTTATTTTTTTAAAGTCTAATAAATGTTAAAATTGATAGCTTTTAATTATGCTGTAATGTTGAATGGCTATAGTCAATGGTTAAATATTAGGAAAAAAATAATTTCATAGAGTCATCAGTAGTATAGGTATCAGTGATACTAGCATTCAGTCATACAAAAAGAAGGCATTAAAGAATTATTATACTGTCTTTTGTTGTTTCTACATTGATTTGAAGATTGTGAAATTATTGCAATATAGAAGTATATTTAAAAACTTTAATGATAGGTGAGATTAATCACGATTAATTTAAGAAAAAATGTGCAATTAATTAGTAAATATTTTTTAATTGATTGACAGCACTAATTATTAAACTGTTGTCTTTATTGTTATCTTTTCAGTCAGTTCTCTAAGAAGAGATCTTTATGCTTATTTTTTGCTCTGTTATTACAGTTCTCTTGAGAAATTTAACATCTTGTCTCTGTCTAAGGTGAAATTGCAGCTATTGTGATCGGATCTCTGTGTGGATGTATAGGCTTGGCTGTTATCATCTGCTTTATTGTGAAAACTATTCGGTAAGAATGTTAACAATCCAAACATCTCTCATGTGTCTTAAAAAGCTGGCCGGAGATGGTATGTAATGGTCTTCACTAGCTTTTGTACATGCACTGTTACACACAATCATGTGTGCAGTTCAAAACTTGCCGAGAATGCGTTATCTGTATACAGTATGTGTGTAATTCCTCAAATAATTTCCTGCTTTTTAACTTCCTTTTTTTCTTTTTATCTGGTTTTGACACTAACCTAACATGTATGATAACATATATATATATATATATATATATATATATATATATATATACACACACATATATTCAGAACAACAAGCATAATGTGGCACATAAAAATAAAACAGCATTTCATTATAGACATTATTTTTAAATAAAACAACTCCAAAAAACAAATATATAGCAATGGCGGCCTGATAATTGTGTATCACACAAGAAAGTCCTGTCCAGTTGAGGTCGTCTACATTTTCAGTAATCAAGATTTAAAATGAAATTCAGTTCACGGTTCAAATTTGGGGGTAAGTCACTAAAAAGCAATAGCACTGTTCCCTTTCAAATGTTCTCTCAAGTTGTGTATGGGGGAAAACTCCTGTTTTACTCTGTACTGAAGCCTGATTTGTTCACATTTGTGTAGCTGCACAAACCAATGGCGCTTTAGCCCACCAGAAGGGGCAGAGCTGACCTCTATATAAGTCGGCTTGCAGCGTTATTTCATCAGAATCTTGTCCTTCACCGACGAGGATAATGACTCTGCAGGAAGAAGCTGAAGACAGAAAAGAAGCTCAGCTCTGCTCGCCGCTGCCGTCGAAGAGCCCCTGGCAGAGGAAGACCAGCTTTCCCCTGCGGCCATCCGGCACTTTATAAAAGAGCACATTTTTCTGAGCAAACTTCCAGCGCGCATTGTTACAAATGTCACACCGGGTGTGTGGCTGATGGGCACAGCGAGTGCGTCACCTGCCTGGGCAGCGCCCATGCAGAGGCTGCGCTCATTGAAGGCTCGTGTTCTCACTGCAAGAACATGAATGCTGCCTGTCTCCTTTAAAGAAGACGGTCCTTCCCATTCTGCTCTCGCATTTACTTTCTCTCCTAAGAGGAAGAAACAGCGGAGCAGCGGGATCAAGCGGTCTCACGTCGGCTCAGTGCCCATGTGCCCCTCCCTCCCTGCTTCGCCTCATCGTGCCGGTGTGCTTCACGCAGGACGATCAATGCCCCTCTTCTGTTGCTTGATTTCCTTTGGTGCCTCCGAGAATGAGACTGCTGTTGATGAGATTGCTGTTGATGACATCATGTCTTAGACAGCGTCTGACGCTGAGGAATGGGGATGTTCCGGGGAATAGCCCAAAACACTTCCTCCCTCTCATCCAGCACAGCCGAAACCGGACAGCAAGCTGTCCGTGTTCACTCTAAGGCGGTGGAGGATCTTGGCATGGAGTGGTCGGTTCCAGAAGAGCCCACCCATGGCCTATTGGACGAGTGGTTCCTTCCGGGATGCCGTCAACAATCTTCTTGCCAACAGCCCACCCATTTCTTGCCTGCGGTTCAGGAGGAAGGCCCTGTCCCAAATGGCACCTTAAACCCTTGCGGTCTTCTTCTGAGTCCACACTTTCGTGATGTAATGCTGCATTGACTGTCGGGTAGAAGTCTGCCGCGGAGCTCGCCCCAGTGCGGGCTCGGCAGAAGTGCGGATTGAGGGTGCATAACGGCCGCAAAGGGGGCGCTCACGAGCACACTTCTGAACGCTAAAATAAGGAATGGGACACCCTACAGTCTCGTGGACTTAACGGACACGCGCACACGGCGGCCATTGTAAGTCCGTAAGACCGCAAGTGCACATGAAGTGTTCCATTTGGGACAGGGCCCAACTCACCAAGAAGTTCTTTCTTTCTTTCTTTCTTCTTTCTTAAAAGTGGCGAGCCCCCTATTTTGTCTGAGTTAATCCCTCCACTACAGTGGCTCTCACCACCGTTGACAGCACTGAAGAGACGGGCTACAGCAAGCTCCCCCCTCTGGAGGAGACGGTAGCTGCCTACTTGTGTCCTCCATCTGCCCTGGGGTTAAAAGCCATGCAGCGCATCCTTCCAAGCCCTGCAGGACCACCTCGTTCTTAGCCAACAGGGCATATGCAGCAGCTGGCCAGGCTGGATCCGCTCTGCATGCGATGGCGGTATTAGAAGTGTTCCAGGCTAAACTTCTCTGTGACATGGATGAGTCCGGCCATCACCAAGAGGCTTTCAAGGACCTGCGCACAGCAACCAACCTGGCTTTGCGTGCTACGAAAGCTACAGCGCAGGCAATCAGCAAGACAATGTCTAGCCTGGTGGTGCTGGAGCGCCACCTATGGCTTAACCTAACCGAAATCAGGGTTGCAGAAAAGATGGCCTTCCTTGATTCCCCGGTCTCGCCGAAAGGCCTCTTTGGCCCTGCTGTGGACGGGTTTGCAGATCGATTCTCTCAGGCTTAGAAGACGTTGCAAGTGCTGCATCACTTCCTCCCCAAGCACTCTGGTTCAGCAACTGCTAGTAGCCAGAAAGCCCCCGCCACTCAGCCCCAGCAGAAAGTGGAGCCTGGGCATCAGCAGCTCCCAGGGATGGCTAAACGGTTTCCATTCCTGAAGTGCCAAGGTCCCCACCCTCGAGTAGCGCTGGACTCTGAACCCACAAAGCTGTCCTGATCCTACAGAGAGGAAGAGGAGTGGGTCAGTTCTCACCTCAGCCGGGACTCCCTCAAAGACAGCTGGCATTCAGCCTTCCCTTTGAGCACCTCTGAGAGATGGAGAATTGTTTCCAGTAGGTCACATCCTGCAGACACATTTGAGGGAGTGGCCTATGAGTATGTGGTCCTACCATTTGGACTGTCTTTTTTACAAAGTGCATAGATGCGGCTCTTTCCCCTCTGAGGCAGATGGGAATCCGAATTATATAAGACTTCATACGACCTAGACGACTGGTTGGTATTGGCCAGATCAGAACGGGAATCAGTCGCTCACAGAGTGCTGTCACTCAGCCACTTAGAGCGACTCGGGTTGCAGATCAACTTTCAGTAGAGTCAACTGTTACCCAGACAGTTACCCGAGCTGTCTTTCTGGGCACAATTATAGACTCTGCCCAGATGGATTACGCCGGAGCAGTCCCTGACTATTCAGTGACTGGCGGCTTCCCTCAAATAGGGGACTTCAAGTCCTCTCAAGGTTTTTCAGAGGTTGCTAGGCCTCATAGTGGCGGCCTCCTCTGTGATTCCTCTGGGCTTGCTTCATATGCGGCCCCTCCAATATTGGCTCAAAGCCTGAGTCCCATCCCATGCGTGGTGCCTGGGCCAGTTTTACATCAGGGTAAACCACCGCTGTGTCAATGCTGTGGTCCCCTGGACAACTCCTCGCCTGTTTCAACTAGGCATACAGTTGGGACTGACCTCCAGGAGGAAGGTGGTCACCACAGATGCCTCCAACTCAGGATGGGGCACTCTGTTGGAGGGCAATATGGCATCTGGCTCCTGGTCAGCCCCGGAGCGATACCTGCATATCAATTGCCCAGAGCTGTTGGCTGTTTTCCTGGCCCTGACAGCCATAAGGGAGCACCATGTCCTGGTCCGGTTAGACAACACGACGGTGGTAGCCTACATCAACCACCAAGGCAGTCTCAGGTCTCTTTACAGGATGGCTCGACGCCTCCTATTGTGGGCACAGAACGAACTCCTCTCGCTAAGAGGGGTTCATGTGCAAGACAGTTTGAACCTCGGTGCGGACATGCTGTCCAGAGGCAATGTAGCTCCAGGAGAATGGACTTTAATCCTCAGACAGTTCAGAGAATCTGATCTGTCTTCAGGAGGGCAGAGGTAGACCTCTTCGCCTCAGAAGACAACTCTCACTGCCCAACTTATTTCTCAGTGCAGCGAGATACTCTGGCCCATGATTGGCCCAGTGCTTGCCCAGTGCAAGCTTCCTCAGGTCATCAAGTGAGTCAGAGATACCAAATGCTCAGTCCTCTTGGTGGCCCCACTCTGGAGGAACCAAGCCTGGTTCCCCAAGTTAGTGCAGCTCTCAGTAGCAGCCCCGTGGCCGATACCACTGAGGACAGACCTTCTCTCGCAGGCAAATGGCTTGATCTGGCATCCTCGATGGTCCTTCATGTTTGAAGCCTCGACAGGAGCCTATGCAGCTCCCAACGAGAGTAAGCAACGACATTTTGGAGGCTAGAGCGCCATTTACTAGACGCCTTTAAGCCCTTTAATGGTCAGTCTTCCGTGACTGTTCCGCATGAAGCCTGGATCCGGTCTCTTGTGACGCGTCCCATGTGCTAACCTTCTTACAAGAGTTGTTGGACAACGGGCGCAACCCTTCCACACTCAAAGTTTATGTGGCAGCTAACGCAGTGAGACATTCCCTCGAGGCTGGCCAATCGATCGGCAGACACAATCTGATCGTTAAGTTCTTGAAGGGCGCCCGGAGACTGAATCCTCCTCATCCTCAGACTGCCAGTCTGGGACTTGTCTGTAGTCCTGAGGGCTCTGCGAGGCCCTCCCTTCAAACTGCTCCATTCGGCTGAGCTGTGGCCTTTGTCGCTTAAAACCGCCCTACTGTTGGCATTAGCGAGTGGGTGACTTACAAGAATTATCAGTCAGTGCTTCCTGTCTTGAGTTTGGCCCCAACGACTGTAAAGTCGTCCTCAAGCCTAGACATGGTTATGTCCCTAAGGTGCTCTCTACTCCGTTCAGAGCCCAGGTTATCACCCTTTTGGCCCTCCCCATTGCAGATGGTGAGCAGGGTCCCAAATGTGCTTTGCCCTGTAAGGGCTTTGAGAGTGTATTTTGAGCACTCCAGCCTGTTCAGACAATCGGAGCAGCTTTTTGTTTGCTTTGGAGGTCACTCTAAAGGGCTGCCAGTTACAAAGCAGAGACTTTCTTGCTGGATAGTTGATGCCATAACCTTGGCTTATGCCTTGGAAGGCTTGCAGTGCCCCATAGGTGTGAGGGCCCACTCCACCAGAGGAATGGCCTCCTCCTGGGCATGGTCCAGTGGGATCTCTATTGGTGAGATCTGTGCGGGTTTTGTCTGCTTAATCTGCCTATTTCTCCCTAAGGATGGAAATGGGTGTGTTGATAGCCCTCAGCTATACTTGGGGCTTAGTTAGCTCATATTCTTCAGGGGCCTTTAACTAAGTGTTCCAAGACTGAGCTCGCAGAGCAGGTAGTTCTGTATCTTCTCATAGCACGGCGTGATTGGATGCATTTCCCATACACAACATGAGAGAACGTTTGAAAGGAAATGCTCCGGTTACAGACGTAACCTTGGTTCTCTGAAATAAGGGAACGAGTATTGTCACTGGCCGTACTATAAGATGCACGCGAATCGATGACTGTCGCTTCAGTCGAATGATTCTGATGAAATGGCGCTGCGAGCCAACTTGTATAGAAGTCAGCTCTGCCCCTTCTGGCGGGCTAAAGCGCCTTTGGTTTGTGCAGCTACACAAATGTGAGCAAATCAGTCTTCAGTACAGAGTAAAACAGGAGTTTTCCCACATACACAATGCTTGTTCCTTTATTTCAGGGAACCAAGGTTACATCAGTAACCGGAGTGTTTTCTAATGCAAGCTGGCAAGAGTATTGTCTTCTTGAAAAATACAATACTGAAGAACATTGTCTTGCCATGTCTTGTCTTGTCGGGGGGCAGTCAGGAATAAATAAATATAAACACAAATAATTATATCAGTAATGTAAAAGAATTAAGCAATACATAATAAAAACTACACAAATTACAGGCTTCTTATAAAACAAGCTAAGTTAAAATAACCGACAGAGAACAATATGCCCAAATACAGTTTATACTCCAGTTGTACACATTCTGCCTAATGCATTTGTAGTTATTAGAAAAATTACTTGTTACTAAATCAATTTAAAAAAAGGTAAAAAATATAACTGCCCGGTATTAACGTTTTCTGCTAACTCTGTGGTAAAATAAATAAATAATAATAAAATAAATAAAAATCTGATTTGGAATTCATGAATTAAGAAACTGACTCAACTTAATTATTACAATGTAGATTGTCTTGTACTGTATGTAATACTGTATATATTTTCTTCTTAATCATACCATTCTTTGATCATGTTTGTTTGTGATTGCTTTGTGATTGTTTCTCTTCATCACATGACAGCTTAACGTCCAGCTGGGATGTCTTGCCAAGTATCCGACCTGCTCCCCAGCCCAGGTCAACTTTTTTAATGACCATTCATGACCTCTAACCCCAAGCTTTAAACCCTTAACCTCAGTAACCCCTAAAATCAGTCAAACACAAATGTTAAATTATTCAAATCACTTAAAGTCATGAAATATATTTTTGGTCATGAAAACCAAAGAACAATTGGTAAGCTCAGTGTGTGTGTATATGCGATCCACAAAGTGGCAACACTTGCCCAGGCAGAAAAAGAAAAATTAAAGACAGAACAACAACAACAACAACAGACATGCGTGTTGACAAGTGGTGTGTTAGGAGTTAAGCGACACCCGCAGTCCTAGTTTAAATGAGTATAAACTGATGTTTTTGTTAATCGTTCATAATTTCTGGAAAGATAGCACCCAACAGAGTCTGGCTGCAGACATGCACATGCATGCACTGTCAATTTCATTTCCACAAGTGACGTCACTTGCAGTCTTTTTTTTTTTAATTGAATCTCTCAACATGTTACAACAGTAGCCAGGTGGTAAAGAAAAGGGTAAAAAAAGAAACAAAATTACAGTGTCACTTGCAATCGACACAAATCATGCGTGTTGGCAATGGACACAAGACGCTGTGGCTGCTAGTTAAATGATTAAAACTTAATTATGTACAGGGTCCTGTAAATCACATGTAGGATAGAAAGACCTGCAAATCCGTGTCCACAGAACAGCAGAATATGAAGTCTCTCGTAAAGCATTTTCTTCCCGAATAGAAAACCATTAACATGTA
This sequence comes from Spinibarbus caldwelli, assembly GCA_039654775.1. Lineage (NCBI taxonomy): Eukaryota > Metazoa > Chordata > Actinopteri > Cypriniformes > Cyprinidae > Spinibarbus > Spinibarbus caldwelli. The sequence continues at coordinate 13,165,856 of CM077226.1, read as the reverse complement.
ATATAGCTGTAACGATGCTGCTACTGTGAGGGAGCGTGGAGTGAGGAAACGAGGAGACGTAGGAACATTCACAAATACATAGTCTTTAATCTTCCAATTCGGGGAATTACAGGGCAGGTAGGCACACATGTAGCACATAGACGAACAATACCGGACGGGGAAACAATGCAAGACACAGGGCTTTTATAATAAACATAACGAGGGGACTAAAGGGACACGCCTGGAATCAAAACAAACACAATCAGGGACAGGAACAGGAAAAGAACTAAATAAGGACAAACAGGAACATACACGTGACAGATCACCCCCGTCCCGGACAAACTGTTATGGAGGCTGGAGGCTAGTGCAGGACTGGAACAGGGCGGAGAGCCTCCAGGGCGGATCAGGGAGCCATGGCAGATAAGGGGACTCCGGGGGCCATGGCGGATCAGGGGACTCCGGGGGCCATGGCGGGTCAGGGGACTCTGTGGTCTTGGCCCTTGGCCCAGCCACGGCTATGGCTATGGCTATGGCTATTAATGCTCTCTGGAGGAGCAGGCTCTGGAAGGCGCTTGCGAGGAGCGGGCTCTGGAGGGCGCTCTGGAGGAGCGGGGCTGGACGGTACCAGCGGAGACAAAGGAGACGATGGGGAGCATCCTGGAGCAGACTCTGGGGAGAGGACCGGAGCCGAGAACTCCGAGGGTAGCGCCGTATCCAGGAGCTCTAGGGTTGGAGCCGGCGCCATTGGTTTGTGCAGCTACACAAATGTGAGCAAATCAGTCTTCAGTACAGAGTAAAACAGGAGTTTTCCCACATACACAATGCTTGTTCCTTTATTTCAGGGAACCAAGGTTACGTCAGTAACCAGAATGTTTTCTAATGCAAGCTGGCAAGAGTATTGTCTTCTTGAAAAATACAATACTGAAGAACATTGTATTGCTATGTCTTGTCTTGTTGGGGGGCAGTCAGGAATAAATAAATATAAACACAAATAATTACATCAGTAATGTAAAAGAATTAAGCAATACATAATAAAAACTACACAAATTACAGGCTTCTTATAAAACAAGCTAAGTTAAAATAATTGACAGAGAACAATATGCCCAAATACAGTTTATACTCCAGTTGTACACATTCTGCCTAATGCATTTGTAGTTATTAGAAAAATTACTTGTAACTAAATCAATTAAAAAATGGTAAAAAATATAACTGCCCGATATTAAAGTTTTCTGCTAACTCTGTAGTAAAATAAATAAATAAATAAATAAATAATAAAATAAAATAAATAAAATCTGATTTGGAATTCATGAATTTGGAAACTGACTCAACTTAATTATTACAATGTAGATTGTCTTGTACTGTATGTAATACTATATATTTTCTTCTTAATCATACCATTCTTTGATCATGTTTGTTTGTGATTGCTTTGTGACTGTTTCCCTTCGTCACATGACAGCTTAACGTCCAGCTGGGATGTCTTGCCAAGTATCCGACCTGCTCCCCAGCCCAGGTCAACTTTTTTAATGACCATTCATGACCTCTAACCCCAAGCTTTAAACCCTTAACCTCAGTAACCCCTAAAATCATGGGGCCATGGCGTGTCAGGGGACTCCGGTGGCCATGGCGGGTCAGGAGACTTGGGGAGCCATGGTGGATCAGGAGACTCCGTGGCCTTGGCCCTTGGCCCAGCCACTATGGCCATGGATATGGCTATATGCCTCCACCAAAAAAATTTCTTGGGGAGAATTAGGAATTCGGGGGGCTCTCTGGAGGAGCGGGCACTTGAGGGCGCTCTGGAGGAGCGTGCACTTGAGGGCGCTTGCGAGGAGCGGGCTCTGGAGGGCGCTTGCGAGGAGCGGGCTCTGGAGGGCGCTTGCGAGGAGCAGGCTCTGGAGGGCGCTCTGCAGGAGTGGGGCTGGACGGTACCAGCAGAGACGAAGGAGACGATGGGAAGCATCCTGGAGCAGACTCTGGGGAGAGGACCGGAGCCGAGAACTCCGGGGGTAGCGCCGTATCCAGGAGCTCTAGGGTTGGAGCTGGCGGGCTTGACTGAGCCGTGGTCGGAGGCGGGCTTGAGTGAGCCGCGGACGACGGTGGGCTGGAGCGAGCCATGGACGGTGGCTTTGAGTGAGCCGCGAACGGTGGCGGGCTAGACTTCACCGCGAATGGTGGCGGGCTTGACTGGGGATCAGCTGACGGACTGGACGGTGGGCTGGTTCTGGATCGGGGCTGGACACTCTCCAGACACCGGAGGATCCCTTCCCTCCAGCTCAGTCCAGTGGTGTCTGGGAGGTTCATGGAGCGATGGTAATTGGCCCCCATCCAGAACAGAGAGTTTATGGTGTCGTCATCCTACGCCGCTTTCGTGGCCAGTCCAACTCCCAGGCATACTCCACAAATGGGAGATCTCTGCGGGCCAGGGCAGAGAAACGAGCGGCGGCTTCCATACCACGGGGAGAAAACAAGGGAAAACAAAAGACTTTAAAAAAATGAAAAACAAAAAACGGGGAGAGGGAGCGCCACTCACTTTGTTTGTTGGGTTCGGTATTCTGTAACGATGCTGCTACTGTGAGGGAGCGTGGAGTGAGGAAACGAGGAGACGTAGGAACATTCACAAATACATAGTCTTTAATCTTCCAATTTGTGGAATCACAGGGGAGGTAGGCACACATGTAGCACGTAGACGAACAATACCGGACAGGGAAACAATGCAAGACCCAGGGCTTTTATAATAAACATAATGAGGGGACTAAAGGGACATACCTGAGATCAAAACAAACGCAATCAGGGACAGGAACAGGAAAAGAACCAAATAAGGACAAACAGGAACATACATGTGACAATAGCTTAATGCATAAGATTAAAGGACCAAATTTGATATACAGTTTATAATAAAATGTATTATATGTGTATGTATAGTGTTTTCCTCCCATACCGCAAAATGCTTAATGACTCATAACGATGATTATAAACATAAGACAGTGACATAACTAATGTCACTGTCTCCATCCATTAAGCTACATTATATGTTTTATTTATAATGATTTTCTATGGGAGAAAAATGTTTAATGTGCAATTCAACCAAAGTCCCTTTAAGGCAAGTAATTTCACTCAGCGTTCATCTTTGAAATACCTCTCGGGCATGTGACCGCTGCACCTCACGCGGAACCAGAGAAAAATGGCGGCACTTTCAAAAAAAGCTAGTACTGCTCTAAAAATGGGGAAAATAGATACATATTTAGATACTATAATATAAAAAACATATTATGTAAGCGTTCATACTGTTATTATTTTTGTTGTTGTTTGTTTAGGTTAGCAATAACACATTTATCATGTGTTTTTCAGCTGCCAGTAACATTCTTTCACGCGGGTTCATTTTGTTGACTGTCGCTATAGAAATGGATAATCCCCAGTCCGAGGACGTGAACAGCACCGAGTTGAACCAAAGTCCCTTTCAATATTTCTATAGTCTTTGGTTGAACATCACGTGTTGTCATCTCGGAATTACGGTATACGACATGGCGTGACCGCAGCATGAGTGTTGCATTTCTCCCCATTCAAATACGAGTGACACTTCTTGGGTATTATAGTCTTTGATTCAAGACACTGCGTCCTAGGCTCATCTGCTTGTCTGTACATAATATTTTTTAATAAACTATATATAGAAATTATTCCTAAATAAAATAAATTACTTAATTAAATAATTACACTTGCAAAAAGTATATACTTTGTACTCAAAATGAGCCTAAAATGCAAAATAATAAGCCTAATTAGGATCCATTTCCAAAAGTTAAATATAGAAAATGTTAAAAAATATTTGGTAAATACAGTTTTGTTTATTTGCAATAATTACTATTTACTATTGTGCAGTGTGATTTTTGGTGAATTGTATTAAAACTAGGGTAAGTTTGATCTGCAAAAATTATTATATTAATAGGCCTATATAGATCCCACAACAATAAAAAAACAAAAAACGCACAAAAATATAGTGTCCCCCCTTTTTTGAAATTCATAGATAGTTATAATTGAGATTTCAATGATAATTTGAACTCTGAACAAGGAAATGTCACCGTTTTTCCATTTCAGAAATCTGGTCACTTAAACAGACATTGGACAAGGATGACACCTGCTAGTGCACGTGTCAAACGCCTGCGTTTGTGCTTGCTATCAAGTCAAGTCAAGTCAAGTCAAGTCACCTTTATTTATATAGCGCTTTTAACAATACAGATTGTGTCAAAGCACTTAACAGTATCAAATTGGAGGATAGAGTGTCAGTAATGTATAATAATAAGATTAAACACTCAATTTTCAGTTAAAGGCATTTCATTATTGAATTCAGAGATGTCATTGTCTAGCTCAGTTTAGTTTAAATAGTATCTATGAAATCAAATTGACGATAATTGTTAGAAATTAAGTGTCCCCAACTGAGCAAGCCAGAGGCGACAGCGGCAAGGAACCAAAACTCCCTCTGTGACAGAATCGAGAAAAAGTATACTTTAAAAGGCTATGGCCTTTAAAAGGCTATGGCCATTTCCAAAGACTTGAGAAATACAAAGACAATGCACTCATATTACTTATGAATGGGAGAAAGGGCAATGGAATGGTGGAATAGTTTATGCAAAACGTAAAGTAAATGTACGTGTGGCAGAACCAGATTTGACGTAAAATAACTAATAATACTCATGAGATTACGTTGATAATAAACAAAGTTTTTGGACACATAAACCACAATTAATGTCTGAATTTTATTCAGTTAGATATAAAATATCAGACTAAGTAGAATCTACAAAATGATGCTGGAGCTTTTCTCAAAAGAAACTTTTTCTGAGCCACTTTTAAAATTATTTTAAAAGGGGTTTTCCCCCATTCTTAATAATCCATTAAATTTTCTGTCCATTAAGCCCACTTCCCACCCTTAATAATCAATTAAGGTTAATATAAAGTACAAAAGTTTGGAAACATTATGATTTTTAAATGTTTTAATAAGGTCTCTTATGCTCACAAGTTAAAAAATAAACAGTAAAAACACTAATATTGTATCACAATACAAATACAGTAGTATATACTGTATTACAATACTGATACTGTAATACTAATAATAGTATTACGGTTTAAAACAACTGTTTTCTATTGTAATATATTTTCAAATATAATTTATTCCTATGATGTAAAGCTGAATTTTTAGCAGTCATTACTCCAGTCCTCAATGTTACATGATCTTTAAGAAATCATTATATGCTGATTTGCTTAGTTATTATTGATGCTCAATTATTAGTAATGATTCTTATTAATATCAATGTTAAAAACAGTTTTTGCTGCTTAATATTTTGTGGAAACTTTTTTTTCAGGATTCTTTAAATAGAAAAGTTCAAAAGAATGACCTTTATGTGAAATGGAATCCTTTGCAACATTATAAATGGTTTTACTGACACTTTTGATCAATTTAATGCATATTTGCGGAATAAAATAAATTTCTATTAAAAACACACACACACACACACACACACACACACACACACACGCCCCAAACATTTGAATGGTAGTATATAATGGTTTTAAAAAGGTTCATGTAACACTGAAGACTGGAGTAATGTTGCATCACCGGAATAAATTACATTACAAAATATATTCATATAGAAAACTTTATTTTAAATTGTAATTCTGTTTTATAGTGTTTTTACTGTATTTTTGAGCACATAATGCAGCCTTTATGTCCATGAGAGACTTGAAAAAAAAGAAGTAAAAATCTGAATGTTTTCAAACTTTTGTGTTTGTGTGTGTATATCTATACAGTTGAAGACAAAATTATTAGCCCCCCTATGAAATTTCAATTCTTTTTTAGATATTTCCCAAGTGAAGTTTAACAGCAAGGGAATTTTAACACGGTTTTTCTTATTATATTTTTCATCTGGAGAAAGCCTTATTTATTTCAGTTTGCCTGGAATAAAATTATTATTTAAAAAAAAAAAAAAAACTGCTAAGGTCAATATTATTAGCCCCCATAAGAAATTATCTGTTTGATTGGCTACAGAACAAATCACTGCTGTCCAATGACTTGCCTAACTAACCTAACTTGCCTAATTAACCAAAATAATCCTCTACTCGGTGGGAGTATAATGCTGTGGGGATGTTTCAGTGCGTTTGGAACTGTCACGGAATCTTGTCAGGGTCGAAGGAATCATGAAAAAGGAAGACTATGAGAAGAATTTGAAAGATAACCTCAGGCAATCTGCAACAAAACATGGTTTGGGTTGACATTTTGTTTTCCAGCATGATAACGACTCAAAGCATACCTCACTTCTGGTGAAGAACTACCTTCAAATAAGCAAAGTGAACATCCTCGACTGGCCTGCACAAAGCCCAGACTTGAATCCAATAGAAAATCTGTGGGGCTCACTGAAGACCAGAATCCATGCCAGGAGACCAACAAATCTGGAGGAGTTTGAGAGATTTGCTAAGGAAGAATGGGCTGTGACACCTCAGGAGACATACCTGAAACTTGTTGAGAACTACAACAAACGACTAAAGGCTGTTATCAAGCAAAAGGGATATACCATTGACTATTAACTATTAATTTTTTAGAGATTATTTTATTCTTGGTTATAATTTTGTTTCTATTTGTATTACAAACACTCCAAGCTTCCTAAATGAACTATTATGTTTAGAAATACTGTGTTGAAAAAATCTTAAAAATCTTCTCTCCATTAAACAACACTTGGGAATTATTTGAAAAATAGTGAAATATTTAATAGGGGCTATTAATTTTGTCTTCAACTGTATATATATATATATATATATATATATATATATATATACACAGTGCCACTTTAAAGTTTGTGAACCCCTTGCAGAATCTGTGAAAATGTGAGTAATTTTAACAAAATAAGAGAGATCATATAAAATGCATGTTATTTTTTAATTAGTACTTTCCTGAGTAAGATATTTTACATAAAAGATGTTTACATTTAGTCCACAAGACAAAAAAATTGCTGAAATTATTAAAATAACCCCATGCAAAACTTTGTGAACCGTTGGTTCTTAATACTGTGTGTGGTTACCTAGATGATCCACGACTGTTTTTTGTTTTGTGATGGTTGTTCATGAGTCCCTTGTTTGTTCTGAACAGTTAAACTGAGCACTGTTCTTCAGAAAAATCTTCCATGTCCTGCAGAATCTTCAGGTTTGCATTTTGCATCTGCATTTTATATGATCTCTCTTATTTTGTTAAAATTACTCACATTTTCACAGATTCTGCAAGGGGTTCACAAAATTTCAAGTGGCACTGTGTGTATATATATATATATATATATATATACAGTAGTGAACATTTGAAATGGATCAAAAAAAGTTCATCCAAGCTGTCCTAAGACAAGAACGCACTTCAAATGTTGACTAGTATATATACGCACTCTACTTGGAATAGAAAACATTATCTATTCATGGGAAATGTTACATAATGTGTTATCTAAGAAATTAAAATATTATGATATACTCAACTAAGTTCAAACATTTTTTTTCTTTGGTTTCATCCTATAGATCGCAAGATATGGCAAAAGAACGCAAAGAGGATATGGCTTTAAAGATGACCTCTAATCCAACAAAACCAGACGAAGCTGCCCCTCAGCCTGAAACTTGATTCTAAACATTCCATGTGTATCTTGGCCTTTTTGTCTTGTTTAAAATATTTAAATTTAAAGCTACAGTCCGTAACTTTTTTTGGTTAAAAATGATCCGAAATCAATATTTGAGCAAGTACATAACCAGCCAGTGTTCAAAACTATGGCCTTACTTTAGCCCGATTCACAACGGTTAGCTTATAATAATGTTTTCTAATTTGAGTGGTACGGGTAGGTTTTTGCAGGAAATTCGAGCATGCTGCAGTGTCATTACGTCACGTCTGTAAACATAAAGAAGTTGTCCCGGCTACTAGGCTATCGCATGTGAGGATCCTGCAGGTGGTGGATCTTTTATAGCCTTTTCTTACAGCAGCTAGAATAATTAAAGGTATCATTTTGATGGCGGATTGTAATCCAGAAAGGATTATGTGTTTATGAAACACATGTGAATGAAATTAAATTACAGGTGCATCTCAATAAATTAGAATGTCGTGGAAAAGTTCATTTATTTGAGTAATTCAACTCAAATTGTATTAAATCAATTAAATGCACACAGACTGAAGTAGTTTAAGTCTTTGGTTCTTTTAATTGTGATGATTTTGGCTCACATTTAACAAAAACCCACCAATTCACTATCTCAACAAATTAGAATATGGTGACATGCCAATCAGCTAATCAACTCAAAACACCTGCAAAGGTTTCCTGAGCCTTCAAAATAGTCTCTCAGTTTAGTTCACTAGGCTACACAATCATGGGGAAGACTGCTGATCTGACAGTTGTCCAGAAGACAATCATTGACACCCTTCACAAGGAGGGTAAGCCACAAACATTCATTGCCAAAGAAGCTGGCTATATCCAAGCATGTTAACAGAAAGTTGAGTGGAAGGAAAAAGTGTGGAAGAAAAAGATGCACAACCAACCGAGAGAACCGCAGCATTATGAGGGTTGTCGAGCAAAATCGATTCAAGAATTTTTGTGAACTTCACAAGGAATGGAATGAGGCTGGGGTCAAGGCATCAAGAGCCACCACACACAGACGTGTCAAGGAATTTGGCTACAGTTGTCGTATTCCTCTTGTTAAGCCACTCCTGAACCACAGACAACGTCAGAGGCGTCTTACCTGGGCTAAGGAGAAGAAGAACTGGACTGTTGCCCAGTGATCCAAAGTCCTCTTTTCAGATGAGAGCAAGTTTTGTATTTCATTTGGAAACCAAGGTCCTAGAGTCTGGAGGAAGGGTGGAGAAGCTCATAGCCCAAGTTGCTTGAAGTCCAGTGTTAAGTTTCCACAGTCTGTGATGATTTGGGGTGCAATATCATCTGCTGGTGTTGGTCCATTGTGTTTTTTGAAAACCAAAGTCACTGCACCCGTTTACCAAGAAATTTTGGAGCATTTCATGCTTCCTTCTGCTGACCAGCTTTTTAAAGATGCTGATTTCATTTTCCAGCAGGTTTTGGCACCTGCCCACACTGCCAAAAGCACCAAAAGTTTGTTAAATGACCATGGTGTTGGTGTGCTTGACTGGCCAGCAAACTCACCAGACCTGAACCCCATGGGGTATTGTCAAGAGGAAAATCAGAAACAAGAGACCAAAAAATGCAGATGAGCTGAAGGCCACTGTCAAAGAAACCTGGGCTTCCATACCACCTCAGCAATGCCACAAGTTTGTGGCATTGCTGAGGTGGTATGGAAGCCCAGGTTTCTTTGACAGTGGCCTTCAGCTCATCTGCATTTTTTGGTCTCTTGTTTCTGATCACCTCCATGCCACGCCGAATTGAGGCAGTAATTAAAGCAAACGGAGCCCCTACCAAGTATTCAGTACATATACAGTAAATGAACATACTTTCCAGAAGGCCAACAATTCACTAAAAATGTTTTTTTTTTTATTGGTCTTATGAAGTATTCTAATTTGTTGAGATAATGAATTGGTGGGTTTTTGTTAAATGTGAGCCAAAATCATCACAATTAAAAGAACCAAAGACTTAAACTATATCAGTCTGTATGCATTGAATTTATTTAATACACGAATTTCACAATTTGAGTTGAATTACTGAAATAAATGAACTTTTCCACACCATTCTAATTTATTGAGATCCACCTGTATATTCCAGTTTTAAATGTGCTTCTGATTACAGATAGCCTGGGATTACACAAGATTTGTATTTTAAAGAAAACCAGTTTGAAGGAAGAATAATTTGCTTTTTGGGTTAAAAGAATTTATTAAAATGAAATTCGAATGGCATGACGATTAGATTAGACTGTACAGAAATTGAAATCTACATGCTAATATACACTATACTCATAGTCCAGCAGTGCTGATATTGTTAACATTAATAATTTGAGAATAAAGTATAACAGTAATAATAATTTGCACGGTTTGATGTGATATGAGCTAACCAATCTTTAGATTAAATCCCCATTGGTAGCGTGATTTATGGTAATGCTTTTTTCCTCAGTTGGTCAGAACAAAGTGACAGACTTGTTACTTACTTGTTCAGATGGCAATACACGGTGTAAATTCTTATTTGGGTCACATATTCAAGACGTAGGCTAGAATCTGCGATTGCGAAGTACAGTAAATATCCACATCAGTGCGGTGACTGACTGACACACATACTTCTCAAAACATTAGATTCATCCGCGCTGGAGCACAACCCCACGCAAGAAAGATAATTCTGCACACAGCTGCAATTCCAGGTTTTCAAACAGAGATGGCGACAAAGAGGCAAAACCTACGGACTGCAGCTTTAATTGGTGTCTTCTCCTCATTTCTCAGTAAAAGATCAAATAATTTTGAACCTCCTTCCTTCATTTGCACGTTTTTCTCACTGTTACATCATGGTTTAGCTGAGGGCTTCTGTTTGGCTCTGTGTGTGTGTGTGTGGTCTTCATGTTTTGCATTTTCCTCACTACATCTATATCAGTTAGTCTTTCTAAAATTACCTCTTATGACTGTGAGTTTTACTGTACATACTATAAATGAATTAGTAAATTACTGAAATTATATCATGATTGTTCCTTGTGATGAAATGCTGTGATTCTACTATTGTAGGCAGATATATGGAACATTATTCAAAATGTACACTGAAAATAAAAAAAATAGTAAATCAAACAGTTTTTTTCCCCCAGTCATATTACTTGTAATCTACACAACAAAATTGTTTCTCTTCTCTTCGCTTTGAAATCTCTAAAACATACTAGATTACTAGCCTGTATATATAGTAGAATTATATCTAGAATATATGTTAAATTATGTAGGATCAGTGTAATCGGGTATTTTCAAGAACACTCAAAAATAATTTTTGCTGTCGACAAAACTGTAGTTCCCACCATGCTTTGCACAGGACTTAATGGTGAGAGTAAAAATGTTGAAATTATTTTTATATAAAATAGTTTAATCAGTTGTGATTTAGAACTGTTTCAATTACACTGGGTTACCACCATTATGGTAACAAAGAGGTTTATTTTTTTATAATTTTTTATTTTTTTTTTTACTTCTTATGCAGTACAAACAGAACATTCTCTCTATAGTCCAGGCAGACCGACACTTTCTGTTCTCTAATTGATTAATCAAAGTAAAATAAATACTAGTACAAATAAAGAGTCCTTCTAGCTAGCATTAGCTTCAGTGACAGAACATGGTATCACCACCTGTATAAGCACATACCTCACAGTCTGTCTGGTCTTAACTTGGGTATCAGATGCTTCATCTGCAATACTCGCCTTGTAATTCTTTGGGATCCACCCTTTTGACTCTCCCCTCATTACTCCTGGACCTGATAAAAGAATGCACTCCATTACCCATTCACATCTTCAGCATCCTACACTCTAAAAAATAATGAGTTAAATACAACCCAGCGCTGGGTAAAATATGGACGAACCCAGCGATTGGGTTGTCTTTACCCAGCGGTTGGGTTACTGCCCAGAGGGTTGGGTGAAACATTTAACCCAACTGTTGGTTAAAAACAACCCCAGCATGTGTTCTGTCCCATATTTACCCAGCACTGGGTTGTATTTTACCCAGCATTTTTTAGAGTGTATATTCAGACTGTGTGTGACCACAGTTCACGTTAAAGGAATGGAAGGCTTCTTGTTGCCATCTAAATATCAATGTAAATATAACCTCTGGCTATCACAGTCAGGCTAACGGTCAAGTGGAAAGAGTAAACTAGGAAACTGTGGATGCTATGCTCCTATTGTAGGGGCATCAAAAACTGGGGAATCACTTGCAGGAATACCAGTTCTTTATATCAAAATTTGAAAAAAATGTGATTTAGTAAGAAATGTAATTCTTGATCTGTTATTTTTATTTTAATGCTCACTTGGGGCAAATGTAATTCCTGTTATCAACAATCATCATTTCCACTAGTAGAAATTGCATTTGTAATGAAAAATAGCATTTTAAATGAATCATTGACAATTAATTTCATACAACTGATTAACTGTTAACAGGGCACTTAAATGTGTTACAGATATTAAAAATGAATTACAAGTTAAAATTCTAAATACAGATTTCAGTATTGCATTTCTTACTAGTAAAATATAATTTTTGATATCAATAATTACTTTATGATAATATTATCATAGTAACAGGGCAAACGAGACGAGAGACGTGCAGATCCATTTGCAAGCTTTATTAGAGACGTGACGAGAGAGACGAGACAGAGACGTGGTCAAAAACAGGGTTTGCAGGGTCGAAACAGCAGCAAACAGGTATGGCACGGGCAAAACACAAGAGCAGTCCAGTGAACAGACGGGGTCGATTGGCAGCGAACGTGATCCAGGGAGCAAAACAAAGAGAGATAATCCAGGTACACGATAATAGTCCAGGCAGGGGCAAACAGAGTCCAAACGACAAGACGAGAGAGAGAGAGAGATCCAAGGCAGCCTATAAACTTCAGGGCAGGCAGAGATGAGACAAGAAACGAGATACACGGGCTAGGCAAACAGAGTCCAAACGACAAGATGAAAGAGAGAGAGAGAGAGATATCCAGGGCAGGCTATAAGCTTCAGGGCAGGCAGAGATGAGACAAGAAACGAGATACACAGGCTAGGATCAAGACACGAATGACTCAGGCAATAAACAGGATAAACTAGACCTAGACTCAGAAAACACAGAATGGCTCCATAATGTAGCTATCACTAGGAGAGCGATAAATGCTAAACAATACTCGGAAGTTTGAGAAGGACCTGAGTGGGTGTAATATAGTGTTTGTGTGTGTGATTGGTTACAGCTGTGTGCAATCAGTGCAATGGATGATGGGAAATGCAGTCTAGAGTGACTTGCAACAGTCTGTGTGGTGTGAGAGTCAATATGATGGAAGGGCGACCTCTGGTAATTGGGCGAAAGTCCATGAACCGGATTCGTGACAATCATTATGACATTCCTGATATCTAGAATTAATTTCCACTAGTTGAATTGTTAACTCTTTAAATCTGGATATCAAGACTCTCTTGACATCTGGACATTGGAAAATGTTTAATTTGGTGTTTCTGATATCTGTAAATGGATTTCAGATATTAATAAAATGGAGATGGTAGATAATCTAAAATAAATGGTTTTCTCACTAGCAGCAATTAGGCTACATTACAGATATTAAAATTTAACACTGTCAATGGTGAATATCAAATTATTGATATGAATAATTAGCTTTTTTTTTACTCTCAATTATTGAGATCAAGAATAGACATTTACACTGTGTAATGTTGTACTAAACTTTTGAAAACACAATCACATTGGAAGATTTAAACCTGCTTTCGTGCAGCTGCTGATGCAGAGAGAGTAGAGCGCATCATGTAGCCTAAGCTTTATGTTTGAAACAGTCTACACAAAGAGTCTACTTACACAGTAGGCTACATTTCTGTGTTGCAAACATTAAGTAAAAACGAAAGAATTGGGAGAAAAGTTTTTAATCCGGATATAGACCTGGATGTTGCGGCAGCCATGATCAAAACGAGTAATTAACCTTTGGAACTAATGATACGCTTCAAATATAGATTGTATATGTTACATTATGCCAGTAAGTGGTAAACAGTGAGTGATAAATGTATTTGATGTCTGAATCATTCAAGAGATTCGTTCAAAAACTCTGGACGAAACAAGTCTTCATTTTTTTTTTTTAAATGGCCAAAATTCACTGGGGGAACTCTATTGCTATTGAATGATTTTATATTTAATAGTTTAAACTTTGCATAAACATTTGCAATTAGTTTTTAAAAGGTAACAAGGCTCCTGAAAAGAAATGTAAGCGTAGAGCCCTTGTAACAAGGGCTCTATGCTTACATTTCTTTTCAGGAGCACTTGTGCTCCTACTTAAAAAAAAAAAAAAATTAAAAATTAAAAATTAGGAGCACCTTCTGATCATTGACAGAAATTAACCTTCCTATTATAAGGCAATATTTGACTCCTTAAAGGTTTTTTTTTGTTTGTTTGTTTGTTTTTTTTTTTTGTTTTTTTAACCTTTGTAACGCCTCTAACTTTATTAAGTCATCTTTTGTGTCAAAAAAAAAAAGTGATTTATAAACTTTTATCAAACATTTTAATTATAAATTCAATTAAAATAATAAGATACAATCGGCAAAAATAAATATGTTACTAGTCAAATGAAATCAGCATCAACAATTCATCTTTGCATGGCACAGAAGAGTACAAATGTGGCATTAAGGAATATATACAGACTTTTTGACAAGACTCAGAGGTGGCATTCATGCATTTCATAATAACAATGTTATGAAATTAATGTTTTAAATATTAAGTTTTGAATATAGAAATATCAAACAATTTAAATGACTCAATTTATACATTAAAAATGAAACTGAAACCGCCAGTAGGTGGCAGTAAGTCACTGTCTTTGTCACTGAATCATTCATTCAATAGATTCGTTCAAACGGCTGATTCATTTAGGAACGAAGCAAGTGACTCTCCCTGCGTCCCAATGTTCATACTATCCATCCTAAATAGTATGTGAGATTACAATAAGTGTGTCCCAAAGCATAGTATGTTGAAAAAAGTATGCCAAAAGTCCCCGGATGGTCTACTATTTCAGGTCGATTTTTGAAGTGTGGATCCATGCACACTCTAATGGCTAAAATTGCCCACAATCCATTGTGCTTTGGCGAAGGATTCGGTCCAGAACTACAAACACGAATAAAACGAGTTAGAAAAACTAAAAATGTGGCTAATGCGCGCGATCGACCGTTAGGTAGAGAGGTTTACAAAAAGCGGTTTGAGTTACTAATAATCAACATTTAACCTGGTAAAAAAATATTTATTTATTGTTATCCATGTTATATTTCATCTGCAACAGTAATGTGAACTTTTATAAGCATCAATTTGGTCATTAACTTTTAAATCCATCATTATGCAGAAAATATGAGCAGAGTTCTCAGCATGAAAGACCCGCCACTGGCAGATCAACGAGCTACTTCTTTTCAAACACCGCTGTTTGCTTGGAGATGCGCAGCGGCTCAGCTGTGACTTTGTTTGGAACTATTTTCGTTGACAGAATAGAGCATAATCAGACAACAGTGTTCCTAAAATGTAAGTCACTTAATATTAACTTCTGTATAAAATCAAAAATGTATAAAACTGTTGTAAGTTAAATTTAATATTTGCTAACTCCCTTTATAATCATTAAAAGCTGTCACTCCTCTTAGTTCAACGCGATCTCACAAACAGTCCATTTTAAAAAGTCCCCCTGTAGTCAAAAATTTGATCCTTTAAAACTCATCTTTGATCATCAAAATGACATATTTAAATGTTTTTTCTTCTGAAAATAATTTTCTCATGCCTTAAAATAGCTTGAATGTAACTCTACACCCTCGCCTCATTTACTATATCCAGATCTATGAATATGCAAATTAGCCCCGCCTTCACTCAGTCACACACCAGCCAGCGCCTGCTGATCCACTAACTGAACTTTAGTAAACGCGATGCAATGGCAAGTGGAAATATTTCTTTAATTAAGCCATATATGTTTGAACCAGAAATAAGCTGGTATGATCAACGTAAGCAAGGAGACTGATGATTAACTTCGTGAGGAAACATTTTCTGTTTGCGCTGGTTTGTACACGGATAATGACTGATAAAGCTATGTTTTTACTAGCGGACAGCTACAGTGGATACTGTAACATTCGTTATATTTACCTACTTGACGATGTTGTGTCCTCAAAATGCCTTAAAGACTCAAATGCAGCCAAGTTTGTGATTCCAGTTCGCGCCCGCGATCATATGCGTGTGAAGAGCGGATGTCAATGCGGGAGAGGTGCGTCTGACTACGGGATAGTTTTACACTGTTGCCGCGGGGTATTATTCAAGTTAGTGGTTCTAAATACAAATAAATAAGCGCTAACAGCACATGACATTGTGAAAATAGGGGGAAATACTAACAGCGAAATATATACAGAAAAAAATATAACTGTTACCGGATTAACCTCGCTGCCTTCTCACTAGACCCTCTGCTTTGCAGTACAGTTAATGAAATGCTGAGGATAGGATCCCTTGACGCGATTGGTTATTGAATTTTGTGACTTGGCAAACCGAGGGCTGTTTCAAACCGCATTTCTTTGACTGCCACTGGGAGACTACAGTTTTAAAGAGAAAATACTCAGCAATGGTGTTGATAAATGGCTTGGCACATGGTTTGTTTAAAAGCATATTAAAAACACCACACAGACAAATAAACAACATAAAGTTGATTTTCACCACAGGGGGACTTTAATTAAGCACTGCACACTATTATTTACATTGTGTCTACACTTTGTTTGTTATAATGAATGACAAAAACTTTAATCTGCTTTCGATCTGTGCTGTGAGGAGCATGGTGCGCAGCGATAGAGAAGCATTTCCATTGGCTGCTGTCTGCAGGTATTATGACCAATCACAAAAGACGGCATTGCGCAGCTAACCATAGACACAAATATCTAGGTTTATGTGCAGAACTGTGATCGCTTTCGGATTCTTTTGAATGGATAAAATATAGAAATCACTTTAATTTCCAAATAAACCTCACCAGTTGGAAATGAAATGCCGCCCCCCTTCAAAATTCTAATCCCCGGACTCCGTCCCCCCTCATATGACCTTAATGTGTATCAGTCACTCCTCTCTTCCTTCTCTGCTAATGTCTCAACTCCTAAAAGGACATACTATCATAACAAAATTAACAATTCGTCTAACTCTCGCATGCTCTTTAAAACATTTTCCTCCGTCCTTTGTGCTCATCATCCTTTCTAATCATCCTACTACTTGTCCGCTTGATCCTATTCCATCTCATCTCCTTCAAGCCATTTCTCCTACAGTTGTACCTGACTTACATCATTAACACATTCCTTCACACGGGTGTTTTTCCCTCAGCATCTAGGCTGGTATAACCCCACTACTTAAGAAACCCACCCTTAACCCATCTCTTTTAGAGAACTACAGACCAGTTTCCCTTCTTCCTTTCATTGCTAAAACACTTGAACGAGCTGTGTTCAACCAAGTCTCTGCCTTTCTCACACAGAACAACCTCCTCAACAGCAACCAGTCTGGTTTCAGAAGTGGACATTCAACCGAGACTGCCTTGCTCTCAGTTGTTGATGCCCTAAGACTTTCAAGAGCAGATTCCAAATCTTCAATACTTATCTTGCTGGATCTGTCCTCTGCTTTTTGTAGCAAATTAGCTTGTATATAAATAAGTACAATTAATTATGATTAATTACAATTATTTATATCGGCTGACAGTAATAACTGTCGCAGAGTTAAATTGCCATCAACTGATCTGTTCGTCCAGCGAACATTCAGTGTAAATTCATATCAACTCTAAGAAAGGATATTTCCATGGCCACAGAAAATATCTTCCTATTAATGCATTAGAGCATGTAGCAAGGGTCAAAATCGTAAAGGGACATTAATATGCAAGGCAGAATCAGAAACTCATGTAATTTGTGCACAAGAGTTTTATTAACTAAACGCTAACACACATATCTAATCTAAACAAACAACGAATAACAAACACACAAACATACAATCGCTCATACATGGGGAAAGTGCTAATGAGAGTTGATGGATGAAACCATCAGGAAAACCAGAGAACGCAGTTACGGAAAAAGTCATTTAACCACCTGAGTAAAACCATCAGCGCCGTTTATAACGGGGTCTATAACTTATACTAAATCTCTGTTTTGTTTAGTTAAATGTACTATACTTGCACTTCCTTTTGTCGTGACGGAATGCAGTCTCAGATGAATGTCCACGGCTCTATGTTGGGGCCCCGCCGGCGCGCCCGCACCGGTTCGGGCTCCCTGTCAGAAGATAGCAGAAGAGCTCTTTGCAGAAGAAGTTTTTGTAGAAGAGATTTTTAGAAGAGAGGGCCGGACTTGTGAATGAGACCTCTATCTGGTATAGAGGTCACACCTCCGGGGAGTCAAAGAGCCAATGGGCTCCCGTCTCTTTGGAGGGAAGGTTTTACGACTCTTTGTCTCTGAGCATGGCAATTTGCATGGGGTTGCTATTAAAGAACTATTAAAGATTCTTAGAACACTAATATGTTGCATAGGTATCAACATGTAATATACACTGTCATTTAGATCATCCGAAGACGAATTGATAGAGATCAAACATGATATAAGTGAGGTAATATTAACTAGTGATCTATCATAAGCATGCATAAAACAGGATACAGTACAAAAAGACAATATACACAATGACCTGAAGGATATGGGTGTTAATTCAAAGAAAGGTTTTTCTATGAATTAAATAGAGAAGAGTCCACTTTTATGGGCATTATGTCTTTCCTAAAGGGAAATGTTACTCTGCCCGCATTCCTTTGACCAATAAAACTAGTGTTATCAGATAGGTTGCCATGGCACCGGGGGGCCTGGAGTCATGGACAGACATACGGCACCCAGAATGTGTGTTGGGTGAGGGGTCTGTGACTGTTCTAATCTAAATCTAATGTATTTGTTAAATCAATGTTAGAATAAATGTGTGTCTGATTGGTCCAAATGCTACATTTTGACATGGTTAACCACCAGATCCTCCTGTCAACCCTATTGGCAAAAGGCATCTCAGGAACTGCACTCCAGTGGTTTGAGTCTTACCTCTCAGATAGGTCCTTCAAGGTATCTTGGAGAGATGAGGTGTCCAAATCGCAACATCTAAATACTGGGGTGCCTCAGGGCTCAGTTCTTGGACCCCTTCTCTTCTCTGTCTACATGGCATCATTAGGTACTGTCATTCAGAAACATGGCTTTTCATACCAATTCTATGCTGATGACACTCAACTCTACCTCTCATCCCATCCTGATGATCCAACGATAGTTGCTCACATCTCAGCTTGTCTAACAGACATTTCTTGCTGGATGAAGGACCATCACCTTCAACTCAACGTTGCCAAGACAGAACTGCTTGTGGTTCAATCAAACCCTTCGTTTCATCACAATTTCACCATCCAGTTAGGCTCATCAACCATAACTCCTTCAAAAACAGCCAGAAACCTTGGAGTTATGATTGATGATCAGTTGACTTTCTCAGACCACATTGCTAAAACTGCCCGGTCCTGCAGATTTGCTTTATTTAACATCAAGAAGATCAGGCCCTTTCTTTCGGAACATGCTTCACAACTCCTTGTTCAAGCTCTTGTTCTGTCCAGGCTGGACTATTGCAATACTTTCTTGGCAGATCTTCCAGTCAGTTCTATCAAACCTTTACAATTAATCCAGAACGCAGCAGCAAAATTAATTTTTAATGAGCCAAAAAGAATGCACGTCACACCTCTGTTTATCAATTTTCACTAGCTACCAATAGCTGCTCGCATAAAATTCAAGGCATTAATGTTTACCTACAAAACCACCACTGGCTCTACACCCCTTTACCTAAATTCATTACTTCAGATTTATGTGCCCTCTAGGAGCTTACGTTTTGCAAGTGAACGTCGCTTTATTGAGTCATCCCAAAGAGGCACAAAATCACTTTCACAGACTTTTAAATAAAATGTTCCCTCCTGGTGGAATGACCTGCCCAACTCAATCCGAGCAGCTGAGTCCTTAGCCATCTTCAGGAATCGACTAAAAACAGATCTCTTACATCTTTATTTGACCCTCTAACTCTAGCACTCCCTATTCTAATTCTATTCTTTAAAAAAAATACTAACACTAGCTTTTCTAATCTTTTTGTATTCTATCTGTTTTCTTTGTTATTTATTATACAATTAACAAAAGCAAAAAAGGCCTCTAACACTAGCTTGCTCTATTCTTTTTCTATTCTATCTGTTTTCTTTTTATTTATTATATAATTTAAAAAAAAAACCTTGCTATGTGTACTGCCTTAGGCTAACTAAGGCTTGTTATAGCACTTGCATATCATTGCTCTTTTGTTGATTTTGATTGCTTCCATTGTCCTCATTTGTAAGTCGCTTTGGATAAAAGTGTCTGCTAAATAACTAAATGTAAATGTAATGTAAATGTAATCTTTAATCAAAATCTGGACATTTGCTTCCGCTCTGAAATGGCGTTCCTTCTCTGATGACGTCAGTTTGACGGCTTGGGCAGAATATCCTTAAACACACCCCTCCAACCGTTAGATTGCTATGAGTGAGAGACAGAGAGGATGAGCGCAAAAATAAAACCACGCCCTCTATTCTATATTCCGTTTCAGCTGGAAATACGTCACTACACTGAAATAAAGTCGGCAGCAACCTACGCTTCACACGGACTTTAAGTAAAATGATGCGTTCCGTATCAAATCAATACGGGACGCGATTTGTCCCGTATTTTAAAAAGGCCAACACATATTTGAATAAACAAATAAGTATTTTGCACTGTTTATAATACTAATACCAATTATAATAAAATCAATTTCATAAGAAGTATAGAGAATGAGTAGTTGTCACCTTTCACTCAGCGTTGCATTTTGGGAAGGCACCGCCATATTAGCAGGATACGCTATCCGTTCTCATGGTTACTTCTCATTCTTTATAGGGATAACTGCTTATCTTTTGTTTTGTTTTTACCTTTAAGTTAAACAATCATTCATTCTTCATTGTATCGTTTGCAGGGAAGAGAAATTAATTTATCGCATTGCATGATAATTAGATTAAGTTTTGTAGAATTTCATTTACAATGTTGATCTGATTCCCGTGAAAACAGTGTCACCTGCTGGACGCTCGCTGCTGCTTCAGCCGTCATATGGTAAATTATCCAAATAAAAGTGTGTTCAACAAGCTCACAGAAGTCGATCCATTTCTTTGTTGGAAACTTTTAAATGACAAAGTATAATTGTTGTCATTGTAAATATTAATTATTCCATGGCCACGGAGGAGAATTAGAGATTGTGGGTCACATTCAGCAAGTCACAAACTCGCTGTATTTTTATATTTATTTCAACAAATGACAAGCAAAATCAAATCCCTAGGAGCTTGTGAACAGTTTTGTAGCATTTTAAAATGCTGGTTTAATGTATTAAGACAGTGATGCTAAAAGACATGCATGTGAGCCAGAATATTAATGCGACATGTTTCAACTTTAAGCGTTTTCCTCCCTTTAGAAAACCGTAATGTAGAAAGCGCTTATGGATTAAGACAGTAATATTTAATGTTCATATTTTGGGCTCATCTGTTTTTCTGCACATATTATCCCCTGTTCAAGTTCTGCTAATTCACAAGCCTAGTGAGAGTCATACTCGCAAAGAATGTAACGTTAATTATTAAACTAACAAAATCAAATCTTTCAAAAACACACAGAAATGCAATTCTTTTATTGAGTGAGAGGCAGTGGGTTTAATCAGTGACATTAACAGATTTAGTATTCGGCGTCTCCGCGACCTGCTTCCTTTGGTGTTTTTACACATAGAAAAAAGGCGGAAAAAAAAAACATTCTGCATTGTCCAGTTTTCTTTCAGAACAATGATCTGAGTTACTATTGCAGTTCTCGATGCAGCATGAATGACATACAATGGTGACATTTTTCACGATCACGACAAAAAAAAAAAAAAAAAAAAGTCAAATACTGCCCTAAACTCAATAGCGGAAAGGCAGCGCTATTCTGCAGATATGGCGGCTAAACAAAGCAGTTTCCCAGAACTCAACGCAGCGTTACGTCACATTCTCATTCTCTATTAGGGAAGGTCATTTGCACGTATTTTGTTTGGAAAAACAAAATCCATTATGTTAAGAAGTCTGTAATAATGGGGGGTTGAATTTCCTTGATTTCTCTTCTTTGAATAACATTAGGGAAGGTCATTTGCACGTATTTTGTTTGGAAAAACAAAATCCATTATGTTAAGAAGTCTGTAATAATGGGGGGTTGAATTTCCTTGATTTCTCTTCTTTGAATAACACTTTCAAAATTAATTGGATTAGGCAGTTTTTGTGTAATACAAATTCAATCTGGAATTTAATCCCCAGTTACTTCTTTTCCAAAATAGGTGGTCTCCCTTTCTTATTAATTTGTAACTATAATATTGACAGAATCCCTTACAATTTATCTAAATTTCATAAACAGGCATTACTTGCATGGTCATTGATCTCAAGCACAATTTCTCCCCTCGCCGGTACTTTATTTGGAACAATCAAGACATTGTATATAAGAGAAAATCTTTGTTTTTTAGTAATTGGTTTGAGAAAAACATTTTGATTGTTTCCCAGTTATTTAACTCAGAAGGTCTGATTTTAAGTTATGAAGCATTCTTATGTAAATTAGATTTTCCAGTAACTCCCAAAGAATTCTCCATTGTCATGGACGCTATTCCTAAGGGAGTTGTCATGCTTTTAAGGGACTCTGTTAGATCACCCAGTACTTTACCTATTTCTTTGGACCCATTTGAAATCCCAGTAATGAGATTTTTTTATGTATATTGAGAATTTTTATGTATATTATCAGGAGTGGTTTAACAAGAGGTATACGACAACTGTAGCCAAATTCCTTGACACGTCTGTGTGTGGTGGCTCTTGATGCCTTGACCCCAGCCTCAGGCCATTTCTTGTTAAGTTCACCCAAATTCTTGAATCGATTTTGTTTGACAATCCTCATAAGGCTGCGGTTCTCGGTTTCCTGAACGTCCTGTGCAAATAGAGAGAAGATATCCTGCAAGAGGAAACAGAAAGAAACCCCACAGACTGATGGATTACATAAAGTGAGGCAAAAGCAAAACATTATAAAGAAGCAGTTACTGAGTTTAGTTCAGGACTTTTACATTTTAGGTCTTGCTGTGTTAAAGTCTGTTGAAATGTCTATTATACTGAATTTATTTTACTTGCTTAGCCATTATTTTAAGTTAATGCAGTTTCAAGAAAGCATGTTTTCGATTGTGTGTGTGTCTGATCTTTAAAACAAAGGGAAGGATGTAATGATGTACTACACCTTTAAGAGGGAGTTGCCTGGGATGCTCAGTTATGGTGTTGGTTAAAGGGATACTCCACCCCAAAATTAAAAGTTTGTCATTAATCACTTATCCTAATGTCATTCCAAACCCATAAAAGCTTTGTTCGTCTTCAGAACACAATTTAAGATATTTTAGATGAAAACCGGGAGGCTTGTGACTGTCCCATTGACTGACTGCCAAGTAATTAGTAAATTCGAGGCCCAGAAAAGTATGAAAAGCATCGTCATCAGTGCCATCAGTCCATCTACCATCAGTGCTTCAATCTGAATTTAATTAAGCGACGAGAATACTTTTTGTACGCAAAAAAATAAAAATAACGACTTTATTCAACAATTCGTCTGCTCTCTGTCTCTCTGTGTCAGCGTAGCGCCATTTTGGATATTATCCACTGAACGCAAACTGCGTACGCTCTTCTGTAGCGCAACGCAAGGATGCGTATTCTACGTGTATTTACACTTTGATTTGAACAAAAATAGCGCATCCTGGTGTCGCGGCTGATACAGAAGAGTGTACACTGCTTGTGTTCAATGGATAATATCCAAAATGGCGCTACGCTGAAATCTGACATATCTGTGCAATCAAGTCGACAATATCGCTGGAAATTAAGTGTCCCCAACTAAGCAAACCAGAGGCAAAAGCGGCAAGGAACTAAAACGGTGACAGAAATGGATAAAAAAAATCTTGAGAGAAACCAGGCTCAGTCAGGGGGCCAGTTCTCCTCTTGCCAGACAAACCAGCAGTTTGTTCCATGTTTCAGCAAAGTCAGATTACGCAAAGGACTCATCTGGTTCCCGTGGTGGAACCGGGTGACTGCAGTGACCATCTGATCTGGTTACAGACTGGATCTGGGGGGCTACGGTGACCTCGAAATAAGAACAAAACAGACTAATATTAGCGTAGAAGCCATTCTTCTTACGATGTAACAAGTACATTGAGTGTTATGGGAAGTGTTTTCGGTTCCGGTTACCTAATTAATGCAGCCTAAGAATCCTTTAATGGATTTGAATATTAGAAATGTGTTAGTATAATTTGAAAGCCAGGTTAAAGAGGTCTTTTATCTAGATTTAAACTGACAGAATGTGTCTGCCTCCCGAACAATGTTAGGTAGATTATTCCAGTTTTTGGCGCTAAATAGGAAAAGGATCTGCCGCCTGCAGTTGATTTTGATATTCTAGGTATTATCAAATTGCCAGAGTTTTGAGAACTCAGCGGACTTGGAGGCAGAGATGGGCACTCGAGTTAGTGACTCCGACTCGAGTCGCATTTTTATAGACTTAAGACTCGACCTGAAATTAATGACTCCACACTTGACTCGAAGAAAAGGACTCGTGAAATTTTTAAAAGCAACTCGAGTCTTTTATCCTTAAATACTAATATAACTGATATTCAAAAGGCGGACGGCATCCGCACCCCGGAATCCATCCGGACCGCGAGCCGTAACAGCGGCACCATTTTAAGTGAGCAGCGCGTCAAAACAGCGGATCGGATCACATAACAAGCGCTCAGGGTCGTTTATGGCAAATATCTTTCAGCACTATATCCTCTAGTATTTTTTATCTAAAGCCAAACGCGCTTTATTCAAGCCCATTCAGCTCCGTGCGCTTTCTCTCTCTCTCTCTCTCCGAAGTCCGGACGCGTGCCATGCAGCGCCAAGTTTAAAGGGGTCATATGATGCGATTTCAAGTTTTCCTTTCTCTTTGGAGTATTACAAGCTGTTTGTGCATAGATAAGATCCCTGAAGTTGCAAAGACTAAAGTCTCAAAACCAAAGAGATATTCTTTATAAAAGTTAAGACTCGACCACGCCCTCCTAAAACGGCTCATTCAAACACGCCCCCACGTGTCGGTGTGGGAAGATTTGCAAAGCACCGCCCAAATGTTTATGCAAAGAAAGAGGGCGTGATTTTTATTCTCGCTGTAGTATTGTTGCTGCTGCCGGCTGCCATATCCTGGAGACGCTGTGTTTTGTGAAAGCGAAAGTACTTTGTTTGGGCTTCCAAAAGAGGACACAACTAGAAATCAGTGATTAATTTGTATTTACAACACTGTTTCAGAACAGTTCAACCCAAATATTAGAGTGTGTGCAGCGCATTTTGCGGAGGACTATTTCCTGAGCCTAGGAGTAGCCTCCCAGCTAACACAGTTACGTCGTGACGACATAACTGGACCGGACCATATACATCGCAGCGACGTACCAAATAACGTTCCAGCGACGTAACTTTGTGATTCCCATATTCGTCATGGCGACGTTATAGTGGTACGTCGCTGGAACGTGGCGGGTAAGTCCTAACGACCAAACTGGCACGTTGTGAGGATGTGACAGTACTGGATCATATTGGTCGCAGCTACGTACCAAATAACGTTCCAGCGACGTAACTTTGTGATTCCCATATTCGTCGTGGCAACATTATTTGTTACGTCGCTGGAACGTGCTGAGAACGTCCTAACGACAAAACTGGCACGTTTACAGTACCGGATCACATTGGTCGCAGCAACGTACCAAGTATGTCCTAACGACTAAAATACCACGTTCACTTATTTTTAATATTTACACCTCACTTTTAGTCCGGGTCCTGAGGATGTGCTCCGACCATTGCCTTGAAATACATATAGAACTAATAAATTCATCTTTGGTGCAAAATAGAAACCTTATAAAATCTAATAGTAATCTAATTATAGGGTATTTATAGTAAATACATTCATTACATACATGCAGTGCAAACTAATTAAAAAAAACTAAATTCTAATAGAAACTAGACAAAAACACAATGCATTCATTCATGAATCAGCATTTGTTCAGTGCTACTTTTTACAAATACTAAGCCAAAACATTTTGAACATTACATCTGTTCTTTAACCATGCAAAGTGTTACCAAGTCATGAGCACAGAAAACTGAACACATCAATTCATAGATTGCACAATATAATCAATTGAAAAAGTTTGTGTCTCATTAAGGATGGGCATAGTTAAATAATGATGTTATCAGTGAAAATGATCAGTACTCTTATTGCTACAACTCCCCATAATTTGGTGCAAAAAAATAAAGACATGATAAAAAGATATGATGTGCTTTAATACTGCTTCACTATCAGAAGATAAACCTAAACAATATTACAATTAACTAAGAACCATAGTTCTTGAACTTCCCAGAAGATAAAAGAAATAAAGAAAACAACATTCATAAAGAGTAAAGATATGTATAATGGACAAAATAGAGATTTCTAGCATCTCTCCTGTATAATTTGGCCCACCCCAAAAAACATAAAACGTTTTTGTTTAGGAAAATGAGCGTGTTGACTTTCTCAGGATAATCTGTGATCTCTGATTACTGACTGTGGAGAAGACTCTTTCAGACAGTGCTGAGGAGGCAGAGTTAGGTGCTGGACGGCTGTGAGAGAAGAGGAAGAGTGTCGTTCTTACCCCAGCAGCAGAAGGCAGTCTCTTCTGGGGGAAGGACAGGAAGGTGACACTTCACACTTCATCTTTTCATGGAGGGTTGATGCAGTGTTTCGCTGTAGAACAAGACTCCTCCTCAGCACGTGATCTTCCTCAGCAAAGAGTTCCTCTAGTGCAGAGTCAGAGACTCCAGATTCATTGCAAACTGGAATCTTTTAATAAAATTTACCATATTATTGTAGTCAGGTTTATTGTTTTTATTATAACACATGGGAAAGGTATGAGAAAATTATGTTAAAGGTGTTCTTCCTCCTCTTCGCCATCCTCAGCCTGCACTGTCAATATCCTTCTCTGGCAGCTGAAAGGGAGGATATCATCTTGTTAAAGTTGCTAATTTATGTACACAACCAGTCAGAAATCTGCAATCTTTGTTTTTTTTTTTATGTTTTTCGAAAGAAATCTCTTCTGCTCACTGAGGCTATATTTATTTGATCAAAGTTACAGTACAAAACAGTAATATTGTAAAATATATATTTTTTTTAATTTAAAAATTTTCATACCCTTTTTCTAATACACTTTAATATGCATTTCATTCCTGTGAGGCACAGCTGAATTTTTCAGTAGCCTTTACTCCAGTCTTCAGTGTCACATGATCATTCTCATATACTGATTTGCAGCTTAAGATACATTTCTGATTATTATCAATCAGTGCATTTACATCCACCTAATCACATTATTGCCGCTCTGACCAAAGTGTCAAATCAAGTCAAGTCACCTTTATTTATATAGCGCTTTTAACAATACAGATTGTGTCAAAGCACTTAACAGTATCAAATTGGAGGATAGAGTGTCAGTAATGTATAATAATAAGATTAAACACTCAATTTTCAGTTAAAGGCATTTCATTATTGAATTCAGAGATGTCATTGTCTAGCTCAGTTTAGTTTAAATAGTATCTATGAAATCAAATTGCCGATAATCGTTAGAAATTAAGTGTCCCCAATTGAGCAAGCCAGAGGCGACAGCGGCAAGGAACCAAAACTCCCTCTGTGACAAAATGGAGAAAAAAACCTTGGGAGAAACCAGGCTCAGTTGGGGGGCCAGTTCTCCTCTGGCCAGGATATTATTGTTTATTTATTTTTTTACTTATTGTTTTAATTAAATTTTAAATGTATAAATGTATTATATTTCTATTTTTATATTGTTGCAATTTCTAACAATAATAGTATTATGTAGTTTTATCATATTATAGTTATTTTGTTTAATTTTAAGTTTTACTGTTTTTAAGCCGAGGTCTTCACTGGGGATATGTCCCCGGGGCTCATCCAGGCCTCCGCTGACGATCAGGGTCGCAGACATCATCTCCTGGCGCCGATCCACCATCTGATCCGGACACGGACTGAGAAACAGAATAAGAAAGAAACAGACAAATATTAGCGTAGATGCCATTCTTCTTACGATGTAACGAGTACATCGTGTGTTATGAGGAGTGTTCCCGGTTCCGGTTGATCTAATTAATGCAGCCTAACAATCCTTTAACGGATTTGAAAAATAGAAGTGTATTAGTGTGTTATGTGTAAGCCAGGTTAAAGAAATGTGTCTTTAATCTAGATTTAAACTGACAGAGTGTGTCTGCCTCCCGAACAGTGTTAGGTAGATTGTTCCAGAGTTTGGGCGCTAAATAGGAAAAGGATCTGCTGCCCGCAGTCGATTTTGATATTCTAGGTATTATCAAATGGCCAGAGTTTTGAGAACGCAGCAGACGTGGAGGACTATAATGTGATAAGAGCTCGCTCAAGTACTGAGGAGCTAAGCCATTCAGGGCTTTATAAGTAATTAACAAGATTTTAAAATCTATCCGATGTTTGATAGGGAGCCAGTGCAGTGTTGACAGAACCGGGCTAATATAGTCATACTTCCTGGTTCTAGTAAGGACTCTAGCTGCTGCATTTTGGACCAACTGTAGTTTATTGATCAAGCGTGCAGAACAACCACCCAGTAAAGCATTACAATAGTCTAACCTTGAGGTCATGAACGCATGAATTAGCATTTCTGCATTTGACGCTGAGAGCATAGGTCGCAATTTAGATATGTTTTTGAGATGGAAAAACGCAGTTTTACAGATACTAGAAACATGGCTTTCAAATGAAAGATTGCTATCAAACAGCACACCTTGGTTCCTAACTGATGAAGAAGAATTGACAGAGCAGCTGTCAAGTGTTAGATAGTGTTCTAGGTTATTACATGTGGGGTTTTTAGGTCCGATAATTAACACCTCTGTTTTTTCAGAATTTAGCTGTAAGAAGTTACTCGTCATCCAGTTTTTTATATCGACTATACATTCCGTTAGTTTCTCAATTTGGTGTGTTTCACCGGGCTGTGAAGAAATATAGAGCTGAGTATCATTAGCATAACAGTGAAAGCTAACACCATGTCTCCTGATAATATCTCCCAAGGGTAACATGTAAAGCGTGAAAAGTAACGGCCCTAGTACTGAGCCTTGAGGTACTCCATACTGCACTTGTGATCGATATGATACCTCTTCATTTACTGCTACGAACTGATGGCGGTCAGATAAGTACGATTTGAACCATGCTAAGGCACTTCCACTAATGCCAACAAAGTTTTCTAGTCTATTCAAAAGAATGTTGTGGTCAATAGTGTCGAACGCAGCGCTAAAATCCAGTAGAACTAATAAAGAGATACAACCATGATCAGATGATAGAAGCAGGTCATTTGTAACTCTAATGAGAGCAGTCTCAGTACTATGATACGGTCTAAATCCTGACTGGAATTCCTCACAGATACCATTTTTCTCTAAGAAGGAATATAATTGTGAGGATACTACCTTTTCTAGTATCTTTGACAGAAAAGGGAGATTTGAGATCGGTCTGTAATTAACTAGATCTTTGGGGTCAAGTTGTGGTTTTTTAATGAGAGGCTTAATAACAGCCAATTTGAAGGTTTTGGGGACATATCCTAATGACAATGATGAATTAATAATAGCCAAAAGAGGATCTATGACTTCTGGAAGCAGCTCTTTTAGTAGTTTAGATGGAATAGGGTCTAACATACATGTTGTTGGTTTAGATGATTTAACAAGTTTATACAATTCTTCCTCTCCTATAATAGAGAATGAGTGGAATTGTTCCTCAGGGGATCTATAGTGCACTATCTGATGCGATACTGTAGCTGACGGCTGCATGGTTACAATTTTATCTCTGATAGTATCGATCTTGGAAGTAAAGTAGTTCATAAAGTCATTACAGCTGTGCTCTTGGGAAATGCCAACACCTGTTGATGCTTTATTTTTCGTTAATTTAGTGACTGTATTGAATAAATACCGGGGGTTATGTTTGTTTTCTTCTAGAAGAGACGAAAAGTAATCAGATCTAGCCATTTTTAATGCTTTTCTGTAGGATAGGGTACTTTCTCGCCAAGCTATACGAAATACCTCTAGTTTTGTTTTCCTCCAGCTGCACTCCATTTTCCGGGCTGCTCTCTTTAGGGTGCGAGTGTGCTCATTATACCACGGAGTCAAACTGTTTTCTTTGATCTTCCTTAAGCGTAAAGGAGCAACTGTATCTAAAGTGCTAGAAAAGAGAGAGTCCATAGTTTCTGTTACATCATCAAGTTTTTCTGCGCTGTTGGATATGCTGAGGAATTGAGATAAATCAGGAAGATTACTTACAAAGCAGTCTTTTGTGGCAGAAGTGATGATTCTACCATACTTGTAACAAGGAGTAGAATTTACAGTTTTAGCTATAAGGAGGTTACACAAGACTAGATAATGATCTGAGATATCATCGCTTTGCTGCAGAATTTCAACACCACTAATATCAATTCCATGTGACAGTATTAAATCTAGAGTATGATTACGACAATGAGTAGTTCCTGAAACATGTTGTCTAACCCCAATAGAGTTCAGAATGTCTATGAATGCTGATCCTAATGCATCTTTTTCATTATCGTCATGGATATTAAAATCACCAACAATTAAGACTTTATCTGCAGCCAGTACTAACTCTAGATAATGTTATACGCAGCACCATAACTTCAAACGAGTTTTACTTAAAGCCTGCCCTCTGAGAAACACTGAGAATATTGCTATAAATTGTAGCAACACCTCCCCCTTTACCTTTTGGACGTGGCTCATTTTTATAGCAGTAATCTTGGGGAGTAGACTCATTTAAAGTAATGTATTCATCTGGTTTTATCCATGTTTCTGTCAAACAAAGCACATCTAGTTTATGGTCAGTGATCATATCATGGTCACTACTTGGCAATGCACTCTTTGACAAGTGTCACAACCTGTTAAACGGTACAGTTTACAGCTATTTGAGTAATAGAGTATTCAAAATGTCATATGTAAAATATAAGTAAAATTAATAATAATTTTGGCCCTTTACTTGATCGCTTACAACACCCCGACTCAAACAGTACAACAAAATTAATCTTAAGATATTATGTCCTAGCCCATCTGATTACAATATCCTAAAATAAACCATATATTTACACATCTGCTCTACCGCAAAATATAACATTCAATTACTTACATGGCTGTCATGAATCTGGTCCATGGACCTCCATTTGTTCGCCACCAGAGGTCACCCTTCCATCACATTGACTCTCACACCACACACTACCCCGGACTTCATTTCCCAGCAGCCATTTCCCTAATCACATGCTCACACCTGATACCCATCTCGCAATCACACACACTACTTAAGCCATGGACTTCCTCAGTCAGATCGCCGAGTATTGTACGCAAATATCCTAGTGATAGCTACCCTACGAAGCCCTCTTAGTTGTCTTAGTCTTGCCTTGCCTGTTTTCCCGTGTTTTATTCTAGCCTGTGTTTCCTGGATTAACCCTTGCCTTGCCGTTCGGACTCTGTTTGCACCTCGTTTGGATTATTGCTCGTGTACCTGGATTATTGCTCTACCTTGCCCCGTTGGATATTGTTCGCCGATCGTCGACCCACGCTTGCCCTAGGATTACTCTTTGTCTTGTCCCTGCCATACCTGTTTGCCATTGTTTCGACCCTGCCTGTATTTATGACTATGTTTTACAATAAAGCCTTGCACATGGATCCGCACGTCTCTCGTCTCGTCAGCTCTGTAACAATGGCACAGGTGAACTCTTTTCAGATGATCTTGACAAATCTGACAAAAAAAATATAAAAAAGCAATCACAAAAATATTAGAAGTGTAGAAGGCACATTATTACACTATTCACATAATATGTTGTGTAATTAAATAATTAAAATTCACTAACCAACTACAAAATACATAACTTTTAAAACAGATCATATGATGCTAGACTGTAAAATAAATAAATACCTGCTGCATGACATATATTTAATGAACCTAAATAAAAATTATTGAGAAAGTGTTTGACAGTCAGCTTAAAAAAATATACTTACAAAGCCAAAGACTTGTGACAAGTACTGTGAAGCCTTTGGAGTGCAGCAGCTACTGACACAAAAACAAAGGGGAGAAAAAGAAAAAGCATCATTCAGTATCAGATAATGCATATGTCTGTACAAACTGAACGTGGAAAATCCAAGATGCAGAATGACTGCTGGAATGATCACTTACAACAATTGGATGACAATCTGAAAAAAGAAAGAAAAAATAATAAATATTTTCATTATTGAAAATAATTATAATTTTAATTGAATATGACTTTTACTTCTTCCCTGGTGTAATACACATGCATACATGTTTTACTTTTATTGTAATTATTTATTATTAAAAAGCAGAATTGTTTTTACTATTATTATCTCATAAGGATAGGCTACATTGACTTGTGAGTCTTTTCTGTCTCTGGCTCGCTCTATCACAGACGTTGAGAGAGAGAGAGAGCCCGTTCAGTGTGCGTCAGTGTCGCGCGCTCTCTCTGTGAGACATAACTGTTTAAATGTGAAAATATTATTAATGATAATTGTAAAATGAATATATAGGCTATATTTTTTAAACTAACGTTACCTTGACCGACATGAATGTGAAACGAAAGGAGGTTTTCTCAATTCTAGCAGATCTGCGCAAATGACGTCATGCAGATATAACGGCATTAACGGTAATTAACGGTGCTGAAGAGCGGGCCGTAGAAAATAAAGACGGAAAGACTCGTTTATGTGAACAGTAGGCTTATGGTACATTTAAATGACAGTCCGTCGATTTCACACTTATGTACACAAAAAATACTTTACCTCAGGAAAGCTCTCCCGTCAGGCGATGTCCACTCAGAGTCCGGCTGTGCGCCGGATGTGACGACCGCAGCTTATATAACCTCTGGCTCTTTCGCGGGCTTCCCACGTGAGGTGTAAAATACTCAAAGTTACATTTATAACTATTTTATTGATTTATTTATTTATTATTATTATTATTATTATTATTATTATTATTATTATTTTAATCATCTGAGATGTACATTTAAGCCATACCTCGCGTTATATTTCCCTGGCCAAAAAAAAAAAAAAATTACACACACACGTGTATATATATATATATATATATATATATATATATATATATATATATATATATAAATAGTAACAGTTATTAATAATATAGTTTCACTCATTGATTTCAGAAGATGGCAGCTGAAGATCATTTATTGGCTCATTCTACCCACTAAGTTTTGCTGTGGGACTTTTATTTGGACATAATAAAATCACTATTATAACATCTGAAATCATATTTTGTAAAAGTTTACCACTTAATGAGGTAGCCTATCAGTTTTTACAATCACACAGTCAGAAAGTGTCAATTTAGATGAAGGGAACATTTTTTTAATTATAAGCCATTTGAGGTCAAAAAGCCTTAAAATTAATAGAAATATTAGGCTTAATTAAAATAGTAATAAAATTTAACTTTGACAGGTAAAAGGCTTGACAACTCTATAAAGAATTTTGATTTAAAAAATATATTTTTGTAATTTTGTAATTCAGCCTAATTAATTGATTGTGTGTACAGGTTTAACCTCTATTGTGGGGACCAAATATTCACACAAGGAGTAAAACATGAATTACTGACATTTTAGAACTGACACTTGTGGCCCACAGTCGGGCTTAATGTGGCTAAATGTGCCGTCTCTCAACCAGAATCGGGCCAGATCCACTGATCCAAAACCTAGCTAAATCTGGCAACCGTTCCTGGGCCAGACCTGGCTCACTTCTGGCGAGCCGCTGCCAGCACACAGTCGAG
This sequence comes from Spinibarbus caldwelli, assembly GCA_039654775.1. Classification (NCBI taxonomy): domain Eukaryota; kingdom Metazoa; phylum Chordata; class Actinopteri; order Cypriniformes; family Cyprinidae; genus Spinibarbus; species Spinibarbus caldwelli. Next base: position 13,132,298 of record CM077226.1, on the reverse strand, counting down.
TGAGCCGACACTCAGCCGCATTCGGCCCGATTCCGCTGGCTACCTGGGTATAATCAGCCCGATCTCACGGCAATTCGTACATATTTTATGAGGTGGCTAATTCGTACGAATTCGTACGACCTCACTCATACAAATTCATACGATTTTTGCTAAATCGTACATATTTTACGAGTTGCCAATTCGTATGAATTTGTACAAATGACCTACACCTAACCCCGCCCCTAAACCTACCCGTCACTGGGGTTTAGACAAATCGTACAAAAGTGAGGTCGTACGAATTAGCCACCTCGTAAAATGCGTACGAATTGGTCGTGAGATAGCGTTAGTATAATCAGTAATTATGTCCCCACTGAATGCAACAAATGGCTCGTTTATAATGGGTTTTATTGTTTTTGTGTCATCGCGCCGGGACATCAGGCACGGCATCACCATACGGTAAGGGGCGTAACATTTCCGTCTCACGTTTGAGGTATTTGGCCAATCACAACGCACTGGATAGCTGGCCAATCAGAGCACGCCTCGCTTCTCAGAACGATGAGCTTTGTAAAAATCGACGCATTTCAGAAAGGCGGAGCATAGAGGAGCAACAATAATGTACAGTATTTGGAAAATAATGTGTTTTTTTTTTAACCTTAAACCACATAAACACGTTGCATTACACCAAATACACAAAATAATGTTCTTTTTAGCAACGTCATATGACCCCTTTAAGAGCTGCAGATGATGCGGTTATTTTAACAACAACAGAAACACTGTGAGCAGCAAAATTATAGATTGCTTTCACTAAAACATAGCAGAAAAAAAACAATGCTGCAAATATGGTTATTTTTCTTACTATCTATCAGATGTGATTTAGCATTATTAACCTGTAGGCTAAGAACATTTAAAAAGAATCATGTAGCCTTATAATTGGGAAATTTGTTGTTAGATGGCTAGGATAGAACTTAAACTTTGAAACTGCTAGTTATCTTTCTTCTCTGCTCAAGATGAGAACGTTTTGATTATTGTTGCTACATTGTTTTTAGTAGATAATGCTTTTAAGTAAAATATTAAAATAGTATAGATTTCAGGAGCAAAACCCTGAAAAAAAAAAAAAACAGTATTTTTTTCTGTCATGTGGCCTCGCATGTATCTAAATGTAAAAATACAATACATGTAAAAAAAAAAAAAAAAAATGTTTTTTTTTTTTTGTTTGTTTTGTTTTGTTTTGTTTAGTTGTTTTGTTTTTGTCCAGACCTCTGCTTGGAAAATATAGAGGCCGTGCCTCTTGGAACTTTAATTGAATATCCCTAACTTCATAAATAAATACTTTATTTGTATGGTTTTGTAATATCTGTGTCAGACATTTCCTCATGTGTCATGGTAGATTGGACTCTTATTATAGAATTTGATTACAGAAAAACTGTATTGAACATGGTAATGGATTAAAACATATAAGAGGCTAGGATGTACCTAAAGCCCATAAAGCTTGCACTGGCAAAAGTAATGATTATGAATGTGTTGGGGGGAAAGAAAACATTTTAATTATTTGTTAAGTAAAATACCACACATTATTGTTTTAATAATATGTAGAAATTGTAAATATATAAGTAATATATATATAAGGGAAACAAGTCAATTTAGCTCAAAGGAAATCATTTATGATTTTATAGGGAATTTGAACAGAATCACTGTTTCACGGCTGATCACTGAGTCGGCAGCGATTCACTGAACGAGCCGTATAACATCAACTCTGCACTGGATATTACAATCCAAAATATAGTGAACACACTATTAATAAGCACAGTAACAAGATCGGCAGATTAAGACATTAACTTGTAAGCACAAAACACAAGATACTTCTCTTTTCAATATAAATAAGACTTTATTTATATAAACCTAAGACATGTAAACTCATCTAATCTAACACATGAACACACGCATTCACACATTCACACGTTGCAGAAAGAGAGGAAAGAATGAGTTTACAGAATGAAAATGTGAAATCCCAAGTTTACAGCAATATGTGCAATTGCCTATAGACCTGAACCATCAATCAATTATTTAACCCTCGCATTGAGTTTCTCAATGAGGCTACAATTTATATTAAACTGCACCGACTCAGCAAAAGTCTGGAGGTTGTACTGGCTTGTGTTGCCTTAAGGAATTCCCTTGTGTCCTTGTGGTCTTTGGAGAAAGGGGTGTCCCGAGGTTGCTGATTGGCTGAGTTCAGCGGTCTTTCTTAGTAAAGTCTTGGGCGTTGGCTCTTGATGCGGAGTTGGTCTGGTTGAAGTTTGGGCGGGTGCAGTCGAAGCTGGACTTTGCGGCAAACTTAACTTAAAACTCTCACGGAAAAGAAAAGAAATTAAAGTAAAAGAAAGAAAGCATGTAACGAGACTAGGTGGTTTTTCTTCTCATTGTGTTGGCAGCTGGCACCTAGGCCAGAGCGCGCTCAAAGAGCAGCGTCAAAACGCGGTGGCAAAAGAGAAGAGATCTGAGAAGCAGAGGAAGAGCCAAGAGAAGAGCTGTCCTGAGTATTTAAACTCGGCTTCTAGACCGTCCTATCTGGACGTCTTGACCAATTAGAAATAATCTTGGCTCTTGGTGTTGTATGTTTCTCCTCCTCATTCATAAATCTAACATGTTATCTTATCAGTCATATGGTCCAAATTTTCCCGCTCTTACACAGTACAATTTTGGACATGATTTCTCTAACAAGACTATGGTACATTTGACAAAGAATTGATTGGAAGAAACATTTAAAGCATGATTTTTCAAACTCATACATACCACACAAGGATATGAACTCTTAAACTATTCCCTAGTTATTAAAATACATACATAATATGTGATTAAAACATGATGGTTAATCGTGTGGGTTACATACATGATATGGGGTTATGCATAAACATTATAAGTCCTTTTAAGATGATGTTGGTGCATCTATATGTGAAAAGGCAGTTTCTGTACCGTTCTGTGAAAACTAGAGAGGTTAAAAGGTCTCTTAAGGAATTTCAGTCTCCTTCTTTGTGGAGAGCTGGGGTTGACCCACCCAATGAAGTCTCTAGCTCGTGATTTCGATCACAGATTTACAAGTAACGGCCATCTCTTTGATCATCAGTTCTGATTACTTGCCCCAGATTTGACAGTTTCCTTCCTTCATTGGACTTATCAATAAGTGTTCCTTTTGTTTTAATGTTGCAAGCTGTTCTGTGAAAGAGGCTTGTTGGTTTGCTCTCTTCAGAGGGCTGGAGCTAGGAATCTGATTTATGACGAACATCCTGTTGCAGCCTTGGGATCCTCTCTGGAATTTCGGCTCCTCATGTTTCAATGTTCGGATCGAATCTTAACTTTGTCTGACTCATTCTGATCCTACACCACACATTATTGTTTTAAGCATTTATTGAGAAAATGTTTATAACATGTATTTGCAAGAGCATAGTTAGAGATGAGCTTTAAAGAAAAAGAAGCTGGGCATTACCTCAGCTGGAGTGTTTCAGATGAAACGTAGAAGACAGCAGAGAATCCCGAAGAAGAAAAATGGAAAAATGAAGGCCTTTTATTAACAACTTCTTAGGGAATTTCCAGTATCACAAGACATTGGGATCCACCTGCTGTCTATAAATGTCAGACCTGTGTTTCCCCATGTCTTGTGTTTCCCTTCCTCTTGTGCTCATATTTGGTTGTTCTGTTTCCTGTCTTTGTTTAGTTTGATTATCTGTTAATTCAGTTCCAGGTGTGTCTCGTTGTCCCCTCGTTATGTATATTATAAAAGCCCTGTGTTTCCCTGTCTTAGCGTCCGGTCTTGAATGTCTTCCCTGCCTGTGATCTGTGTTTATCTGTTTGGATTATATTAAAGACTCTCGTTGTGTGAACTCCTCGTCTCCTCATTCCTCCTTGCAGAAGTGTGACAGAAGACCGGACCATTACAGAAAATGTAAGCGGCGCTCATTTTCCCCATGTTTTAATTTCCGTTTTTGAAAGGTTTGTTTTTTTCCTGGTTTTTCCCTGCGGCATGGAGGCCACCGCTCTTTTCATCGCCCTTGCCCGCCGAGATCTCCCCTTTGTTGAGTATTCGCAGGAGTTCTGTGGGCTCGCCACGGCGATGGCATGTGATGACGCCACCATCCTCTAGCTGTTCTGGCACGGGGCCAACTACCATCGCCCCGTGAACCTTCCAGACACCAAGGGACTGTGCTGGAGGGAAGGGATCCTCCGGTGTCTGGAGAGTGTCCTGCCCCGAGCCAGAACCAGCCCGCCGTTGTCCGCGGCTCCCTCAAGCCCACCGCCACTCGCGGCTCATTCAAGGCTGCCGTCCGCGGCGAAGTCAAGCCTGCCGCCACTCACGGCTCTCCCAAGCCCGCCATCTGCGGGGAAGACTACGCTGCCGTCCGCGGCTCCCTCAAGCCCCTGTGGCAAGCCCGCCGGTGGTTCCTATGGCAAGCCCATCAGCAGTTCCCGTGGCAAGCCCACCGGCGGCGGTTTCTGTGGCAAGCCCGAAGTCAAGCCCGCCGGTCGCGGCTCCTCCAGAGCGCCCTCCAAGGCTGGCTCTACGGAAGTGCTTAGCTGTGCCTGCTCCTCCCGAGCGCACTCCAGTGCCAGCTCCACGAAAGTGCTTTGCTTTGCCAGCTCCTCGAGAGCTCGCTCCAGTGTCGGCTCCAGCCCCAGAGCTCGCTCCAGAGTCGGCTTCAGCCCCAAAGCACACTCCAGTGCCAGCTCCTCGAAAGCGCTTCGCTGTGCCTACTCCTCCCGAACGCCCTCCTGTGCCAGCTCCACGTAAGCGCGTCCCTGTTCCCGAAGTGAGCCCAGGATGGGCACCTGTTCCCAAGTCACGCCCAAAATGGGCTCCTGCTCCAGAGTCACGCCCAGGATGGGCTCCTGCTCCAGAGTCATGCCCAAGATGGGCTCCTGCTCCAGAGTCACGCCCAGGATGGGCTCCTGTTCCCGAGTTAAGCCCAGTGAGGGCTCCTGTTCCCGAGTTAAGCCCAGTGAGGGCTCCTGTTCCCGAGTTAAGTCCAGTGAGGGCTCCTGTTCCCAAGTCGAGCCCACGGAGGGCTCCTGTTCCCGAGTCGAGCCCACGGAGGGCTCCTGATCCCCAGTTCGGCCCAGGAAGGGCTCCTGATACCCAGTTCGGCCCAGGAAGGGCTCCTGATACCCAGTTCAGCCCAGGAAGGGCTCCTGATCTCCAGTTCAGCCCAGGATGGGCTCCTGATCCCCCGTTAAGCCCAGGGAGGGCTCCTGATCCCCCATTAAGCCCAGTGAGGGCTCCTAACATCCAGCTAAGCCCCGTAAGCTCCCCCAAGTTTTTTTTGGGGGGGGGGTAGAGGCCGGGGCGGGGGCTGGGGCTACGGCCTCGGAGGCAGGGCCGCCATGGCCTCCTGAGTCACCTGCACTGCCATGGCCTCCCGAGCTCCCTGCACCGCCATGGCCTCCCGTGTCTCCTGCTCCGCCGTGGCCTCCCGAGTCTCCAGATCTGCCATGGGCTCCCGAGACCCCTGATCTGCCATGGCCCCCCCCCCCATTCCTCCTCACCCAGCTAAATGTGACAAAGGACTGCAGTGCAATGATGAAATCATATGCTGCTTCGAGACCACCTGAAGAGCCTCTCCGGCACCAGAACCATCGCTGATATTGCCTTGAGCAAAGAACTTTTTCATATTTATGCTTTATTTAATACTTATATACAGTAGTTGAAGAGAATTTGTACTGCTTACTTACTAATTGTAATAATAAACTGACTTATATTTATATAACACAAGTCTGCCTCCCCTGGCATTGATTTATAGCTAAGCCAGAACAGACCACGGAGAAGTCTTCTGTGACCTGTTTTGTAAGTATGAACTTAGATGCTTATGAGATAGAACAGATTTGACTTACTTTAACTAACCTGAGAATAAATAAAATAAGGTAGAAGGTGTAGGAAATTTAGCACCATAAAACATGACGCCCAACGTGCCCAAGGGAGACTGATCATCAATTACTGGCCAGGATTGATGACCAAATGCTCGACAGTTGGCTTACTCGTTCGTACGTTTTTGACGTTTAGAACATGAAATAAGAAACTGAGGAAAACTGTATCCTGTAAGACCCAAAAGAGAATAGAAGAATTCCGAGGGAATTATTTAAACGACCCAGAAAGGGTTGAGTGCGCGCATGAAAATTAATAAACCTTATGAGCTGAGAGGGCTGTGAAGGTTTATTTAGCCAATAAAGAGGTGAGACAAAATCTCATATACGGCAGGTCTCAGAGAGGCTAGAACTGCCGAAGAGACAAGGCTTCTGTTAGGCAAAAGATGAATTGATCCTTTGGATCCCGTCCAGATTGAGTGAGAAAAGGGCAAAATACTCAAAAGTGAGTTAAAAAGTGAATACTAGACTTACGAGCTAGAAAATTAAACAGCTGAAGAATAATAATTCCCGAGGAATGTAGGATGGCTACAATTAAACATAGAAAAAAGAGAAAGGCAGAATTATTGAAAGTTTAATATAAATATTGAAGTATTTTTAGCAAAATTAAATAGATGTTAATAAATAATATCTCAGACGAGCAAGCCCGGGGCAAATATTTTAGGTGTGCGAGTGTTGTAAGAGAAAGCAAATCTATGTGAACGGCTTCAACCATAGAGAGTAGTGACGACGCAGGCAAGATCTGGTTTCTGTCAGATGAAAAACTTTTGCGTGCAGCAAGCTTAAAGTTTAAAAAGTAAAACCACAACAGCAACTAAGATGAGACAAGAAATGTAGAAAAAAGTTAATCTAAGCAGAGAATTAAAGTAGATATTTAATTTTAATCAGTATAAGACAATTTTGAACATCCAGTAAATTGTAACTGAAGTGTAGGCTATGTGAAATTACATACAGTACATAGCTGAATGAAATTAACAGTAAGTCTGTTAAATAAACAATACAAATTAGAAACAACAATAGAAAGAATCTGACAAAGAAAAGTAATGAAAATAAGAAAGGAGATGACCAGCCAGGATCGTTGCAGCCTGTCTGCACCCCATAAAAATGCCTGTAGTAGGAAGAGATTTACAACAGTCGCAATGAGAAAGTTGTAGAAGTTAGAACTTGAATTACTCTTTATAACATAAAGAGAGCAAAAAATAGTAAATCACATAAGTCAGAATTTATGCAGTATTTAGAAAGACTGATTAAATAACAGATAAAGAAAATAAAATAGTTAAACAGGAAAGAGAAAACAAGTCAAGTTAAACATTAAAATTAAATAAAGACAAAAAGATGTTGATGTTGATGAAAGTGGAACAAGAAAGTTGTTCCAAACAGAAATGTAACTTACAAAAAAGATTAAGTCAGTTACAGAGCGTTGTGCAGTTTGAAAAGGAATTTAACTTAGACAAATTTTAATACAGGGAGGTTACAATTAGAGGCTAATAAACTTATGATAATGAGAATACAATTTAGAATAAGTAGCCTAATGAGATTACTAAGAAGGGAAAAAAATGAGGATAAGAGGTGTAAAATTAAGCGTCTAAAAACTGAAAAAGTCTCAGAGTGCAGAAAAACATATAAACCAGAAGACATTAAGATTTATGATAATCCCATTAGACACTAGGAGTTTGAAACTTAGTGAGAGCAGAATAAAGATCAGAAAAGCATGAAGAGACCATATTACAAAATAAAAAGAATTGCAGAGGCAATTTTTAACCTGCTAGGAAAACAAGCATTAAAAGAAATAGAGAATACACGTGAGCAGTTAGAAGTGCAGAGTCCAGGGTCAGTCAGAAATACCACTGAAGCGCCTCAGTAGAATAACGCACGCTGTTTTGACAAATTATAGAGCGAACATATGTACTATTAAACACTGAAACAGAAGCTTAAACAATGTCGTCCTGGATTCTAATTAGAATCAGTAGAGGGGTTAAATAATACTTTTAACCTTATAGGGACAGGACAGTAAGAACATTCTTTGACAGCTGGAATTAATGGAACATTGACAGGAATAATAAGGAATTCAGAAGAGGAATTTCCTCTGAAATAAAATTTGTTAATGAATAATAAAATAAAGTATAAAGTGATAGAGATAAATGTAAACAAAGTTACATTAAAAGAAAAATAATTACCGAACCCTGTAGGACAACAGTTTCTGCTTCAGAGAGAGAAGAGGCACAGCAAGATAAGTCAGAAATGAAAATAAGAAGTTTTACAGATAGTTTAGAAGGAGAGCAAGAAAATGACTCATATTCGTCAATATTGAATACAAAAAGTGCAGGTAAAGAGACATAATTAGAAATATACAGGGATACAAGTCTGCAACATAAAATAAGACAGAAAAAATATTGCAGCTAAGGAAAGTAACTAAACAAATTCAGGATGATTGGCCAAAAAACTGAAATTACAGGGATCAAATATAGAAATCCCAGTACTAAGAAGTGAGGAAGAGACCTAATAAGATAGTGGGATAGGTAGATTATTAATATTTTAATCTTTTAATTATTAATTTATAGGTAAGTGAGAATGACTAGTCAAGTCACCTCCTGCTGCATGAATTGCTAAACAATACAGATAGTCAAAATCTAGAAAACATAATATTCCAGAAAAGTTATAAATGTAATAATAATAAAAAATAATAATAGTTAGGGAGCTAGAGACAGCGAGCTATAGTGCGATTAGAATCAGAAACATCTGAAAGCTGGGACAATGCAGAAGCAGATCATAGGCAGAACGTTAGAAGGCTTTTACTCCTGCTGCTGGAATGAAGGGGATTCCAGTTAGTCAGTTAGAGATTGTAACACAAAAGAACAAACAGGTATACAGGCAAAGTTGTTGGAGCTGCAGTTGACAAATGCAAGTAGAAAGCAGATAGGACCTAAGAAGTCAGGAGAACATAATAGTACAGATACAGATTGTATTATTAAAGAGTATTAAAGTGTATTATTAAATTAAAATGCAAATTTAAATTGCGAGGATATAAATAGCTTTTTACAAAAGTGCACAGGACTTGTTATATGAGTAGAATCCATAGAAAAAGAGAGAAGTTTAACAGAAATAGAAGATGAATATTTGCAATGCATCTAAAGACCAAGTCCCATTGTTAAGCGTATGGTTAAATAGAGGATGATATACCAATAACAGATAAAGTAAGAGATATTATTGATATGGGTTGAAATAGCCCAGGTGGATATAAATTTGTGACAAACTTGAATACTGTAATTAAGAAGCAGATTGAAGAAAGACGGGCTGAATATGATTTGAGCTCTATTATGTGAGAATAGTGAAGGGAAAAAAGAAGAGCAAAATAAGTGTGTACAGAAACAACAAAAAATTAATCCTCCGAAAACACGAAAAGTACTAAAATAAGTAAAGAAAAGACGCATAATACTCGATTTCAAGCTTCAGAGAGAAAGGAAATAAATTTAATGTGTCTAAAACAGAAAATTAGAACACAAAACCTGGAGGAAAGATAGGTAGAATACAGAAACAAACAAAAAAATTAATTAGGAAGTAATATAACAAGCTATAGGTCAGAAGATAAATGGGGAAGAATGACCCCAGTAGAAGGAAATCTGGTAATTCAAAAAACATAAATGTAAAACTCAAATATAAAATGAGTTGGGTGTAATAAAATAATAATTAAAATTGAGGTATAGCCAGGTGCCAACAAGATAAAAGGAAAAGTAGAAAAAAAAGAGGGCTGGAAAATAGTTTCATAACATATTTACTCAGAATGAGAAAATAAAAAGCAATTAGAATGGCAAAAAAGATCAAAATTTTGAAACTGGCGAAATTGTACCTAAATTATAGAAAAAACTTATAGAGCAAGCATAGTTTAACAAGAAAGCAGATGTAACCAAAGAAAAAGAAATTGTGATGAAAAAAAGGACTGTGATATAGACTGAAATATGGATCGCTGACAGAAATATTTTATAACTCACAGTGAAGGACATTGTAAAATGATATTGTATATCAACTATAGATGTACTCCATAGCAAGCGTATTAAGAAAAAAAAATAAAAGAAAAGAAGTTAGTTAATAAATAAGGTTCAAATTTGGCAAAAAAATAAACTAACTAAAGTGATGCAAATATGGGTTTACAGTGAAAGTAAAAAATAGGTTTCTGAGGATGGACAGAGATACTGTCACGAATTCAGCCTCTGTGGCTCCCTCCGATCGTCACCAGAGGGAACCGTCACCTGAGTATTAACTGTCACGAACTCCAATTCCCATAGTACCCTGTACCTGTGGCTGATTACCTGCACAGGTGTTTCATATTGACTCTGGTCCATTTAAGCTGTTCTCCCAGTCACCTCATTGCAAAGTCTTGTCTTGCAAACAATTCCAAGCGTTTCTCCCGTGTATGACCTGGATTATTTACTGGACTCGACACTGATTCTCTGCCGCCTGCCTAATCTGATTCAACCTGCCTTGTTATTTGATTATCCTGGGTGTTTGCCGCCAGCCCTGATCTTCAGCCTGAACTCTGACTTTGATTCTGCCCTGTCTACGTTGTGTTTGAAACTCGTGATTGAATTCTGCCTGTTTGACTTGCATTCTGTTTTAATAAAGCTGCACATGGATCCTAATGCCACTGACTCCTCGTTACACATACATTATCCATCTGAAAAACAAATTAATAAGACTAAATTAAAAGTATTAGAGCTAGGAGTTTCTAGAGAAATTATCAAAATTAAATGGTTATGTACATCTATTGAAGCATAATAAATGTTGTAGAGAAGTTTCAAATTACTAGAACATAAATATAGTTGCAAAACTAGACAGGCTAAGTAATATAACAAATGTATTAGATACAATTAATGCATAAGAGAAGTAAAAATTCACTTTAAAGGAAGTTACAATTGACGATTTTATACAAAATGCTATTAAGGAAAATAGTGGAGAAGGAAATGCTTTTAATTTAATTATGTCTAATAAAGATAGCCGTAAGAAGCTATAATGTGTTTGTAGATGTAATGATCAAAACTTTAAAACAAGGAAACGGTTTAACATGACATTTGGTAAATTAATGCAAAGACTATAAAGATAACTTTAAAGGAGTTAGAAATAGCAAGACTAAATATAAAAGAATAATGAAATGTGAATTATTAACAAATATAGGTGAATTTAGAGGATTTTAAATCTTAACATACAAAATCAATGAGAGCTCAGAGTGAATTTAAAAGCTCTGTGATGTAAAATAGTTTGAGATGAAAAAAAGACATTTAGTTACTAAATTAAGTCAAAGGACTAATCTAGTTAGCAAGAAGAAACAATGCATGCTAAAGTTTATAACATTACGAAGAACAAAGATGGAAAAAAAAAAGCTTGAAAATCAATACATGAATCCTACTGAGGAATTATATAGTACATACCTATGTTTTGGAGTTGAGAGAATCCTAAGACTGAGTTTTAACTTGCAAAACAGAAATTAACAGCTTTGATTTAAAGTTGCAAGGAGCTTCAGGACAGTCCGTTACGGCGCAAATTTCTAAGAATAGTTATGAGCGCAAAACATCAAAACTCGCATAAGAAGCATTAAGAAATATATTTAAACACCTAAATATAGAAATTAAGTCAAGTCAAGTCAAGTCAAGTTGAGCTTTATTGTCATTCCGCTACATGCGGGGGCATACAGTGGAACGAAATGTCGTGCCTCACAGGACCACGGTGCTACATAAATACAGGCATACAGCAATGAAGTAAAACAATATAAACCTATACACAAACTATCCTACTGATAGATTTTGACTATAAATATACTATCTATATAAAAAAATTTACCTATACATAAACTAAAAAATACAAACTATACAAACTATACGAATGCTTCCGATAAATACTGTACATGTGCAAAGAGAGACAATGTGAGTTCAAGCAGCTGGCTGGGGAACAGTGCAGGATGATTTGTAGTGCATGAGCATGTAAACATACATATATTACTGATATTGCTGAGTCTTTTTGTGGGATTTGTGTACTCACAGCAGTGTGTGTGAAAAGTGACTAGTGCGCATAGAGGAAGAGAGTGTGCTACTATAGGTGGTTTGTACAGGCCCACTCACCTGTAGCACTCTTCGATTGCACAAACAAAGTTCCATAAGTTCCATAAGTTCCAGATGGTCCATGTTTCAGGATGTAGGGGGTTTGTATGGGGTTTCAGAGAGGGGCGGGGTGATTTGAGTTCAGGGCTCTCACAGCCTGGGGGAAAAAGCTGTTGAGCAGTCTGGCAGAGCGGGCTCTGATGCTCCGGTACCGTCTACCTGATGGTAGGAGCTGGAAGAGACTGTGGGAGGGGTGTGTGGAGTCCTTTACGATACTGCTGGCTTTGCTGGAGCATCGTTTGAGGAAAATGTCCAGGATGGAGGGGAGAGGGGCACCGATGATCCTTGCAGCTGTGTTCACTGTCCGCTGGAGGGTCTTGCGGTCTGCTGCAGTACAGTTCCCGTACCAGACAGTGATGCAGCTGGTCAGCACACTCTCAATGGTGCCAAGGAGTGTAGGAAAAAGTCAAATAGAGAAGAGGGACTTGCATGTGAAAACTCAGACCAGTGTTCACTGGGTGTGTTGAAGCAGAAAGGTCAGAAAAGGTCAGAGAACAGTATCACTCTGTACCAGGAGTTTGTGTTTGTGTGTGTGATTAAAGCATTGCAAAAATATATAGAATATGAAATTATGCAGCCTATTTTTTTCTAGATCATAAATTTGAATCTTCATCATTAAAACTTGTATAAATTAACAAGTTATATAGGATTGAAAAAAGGAAAGAAACATAAGGAGCAAGGAATACAAAACAATAAATTAGACACATAAAAAGAAGAGAAGATGATCAACAGAAAATAAACCTACAAAGAGAGTGTAGAAACAAATAGTATGGAGCACAGTTGTTATAACTGACTAAGCTAAGAAGCAATAAGACATTACAATGGAAAATGTATTATTTGGAGATGTTAAGTAAAGCAAATCCATAAAGAGTTAGACCTAAATAAATAAAAAAGTAAAATGAATAGCAGATAAAGACTGTTAAAGAAATGACTAGTAGTTCCGTATGTGTGTTTGTCAGGAAGGTAAAAAACGTGTTGTAAAAAGTGCCATAAATAAATGCCTAAGTGTGTTTCTGGAAGGGATACCAAAATGGATCTTTAAAAATTGGCTAGAGAAAATACTCAATAAGACGTATCTATTGATAAATGATAGACAGAATTTGGGCATGGATTTAGTGATTCAACTAACATAGGTACAACAAGACAATCAAGGCAATATGTGAACAGCTTTGGCAATTCTGGTGTCGTTAAATTCATGGTAATGCCATGAGATACAAAGCAAAAAGGTTTCTAGTTAATTTGAAGAGTTTGAAGGAAAAACTAGATTCTGAAATCTTGCTTTAATACATAAAATGAAATGTTTCAGCTTAATAAGAAAAAATATTCAGCTGAAACAATAACTGGCAACGAAACTATTCATTAGATAAGATAAAGAAAAAAGTTAAACTTTCCAACAAGGGGAGAGTATGAAGAAAAGTGTTGCCGTTATTCGGACTAATGGATTAAAAACATTGATTAATTGAAAATTATTAATTAATAATTACTGATAGATAAACTCACTGATGCCAGAATATCTTCTAGAAGGGGAGAGGAAACCCAATGTTAGAAGATCTTCTGACATACAGAAACAGGCTTTAAAGTAACAGCTGAGTTAATGACTTTTGCTGAAACACAGATTCCAGTCTGTGTGGATGAAGCTGAGGAGAGATTTATGACAGAGCAGAGGCACAGGAGGGTCACACTTTCTGCTGGCATCTTCATAAAATGGAGGAGAGATAGAGAAACAAGATGGAGGAGAATGGGCAATGAGCCAGAAATAATGCAAAGATGAATAAAATCCTGCCTATATAAATCAATTCTAGTGATACTAACAATTATAACTGTAAATATAGCAGGATTTTGGCTTTTATTTCATTTTGATAAGCAGTTAACTAGTAATACAGAAAACTATGAAATAATTAAATAATATGGATCAAATAAGTTGTGAGGAAAGGCCTGATGGTTGCCCAACAGCCCAAGACCCAGAAAAAAACACAGTGTAGAGGAATTTACTTAGTAACTTGTTATATGTACATAATTTTATTTGATTGGCTTTCATCTGATGGATATTTAGATGTAACAAATTAAAGTGAGAGTAAGAAGTAAGAATTTTTTTGAAAAAAAAAACAAAAAAAACGCGAGCTATACATATCACTGGGGAATATTGTAGAACCAATATGGCCTTAGGTGCAAGATAATAATGATAAAATTAAAAGTTAACTGTTACTTAAAGTTCAGTAAAGAAAATAAGTACTGTAAGTAATCAATGTGATCATTTAAATTACTTGGTTTGACAAGAAATACTGCATTTAAACAAAGAATATAGATATAAAAAATGGTTCACTCCTATTACTTGAATGGAGAAACTGCGACATGCAACAGGGAGGAATATATCCTTCCTTCTAAGTGAAAGAGCCAGTCGCTGATTGACAGAGGAATTGCATCACCGTAGATGCCGTTAGAAGCTCCGGCTTCCAGAGAAACCTAAAACTTGTGCTTAGGACTGCACATGTGCATTGGCTGGTCTAGCCTGAAAAATAAGATGTTTTTTAACACTACTTGAGGATAAGAGGCAACATTAATGGGACAGTTTATGTCAGGATAGTTGCTGATTTGAAATATGTTATTAATTATGTAACTGTGTAAAGTTTTTGAGATTTCAGGATTCCTCCATCCAGAGAGATAAGACTTGGTCTTAAATGCCTGAAATGACTGCTCAGAGGTGTTGAAATATATCCGCCAGGTGAGCAGACGTTCCTTGAAGGGGACTATGATTTAACAGTGAAGTTAATGGAAACTAAAGCATCAATGTAATTATGAAAGTCTTAAGAAAATACTAGGCAATACAACTAGATTACAAGTAGATATACAAACAATACAGAAAAATTGTTTAGGTGATGTTCTTAAATATTGTGATAAAGATAAAGTGTGCCAAAATCAGAATGTCCTTTAAAGGCTTCTGAGTATTTCTGGAATCTGAAAATTAGCAGAAATGTTAAGGAAGGGAGAAAAGATATTTTTTGATAAAAGCATATATTAGGTTTATCCTTCACCCAGGAGAGTAGATGTTATGAGACCTCAATAAAGCAACATTAATAATATAGACACAGAACTATAGATACTTGACCCAGTGACATGGAATATGGGGAGAGATTTAAAAGATAAGGAGCTATAATTTAACCAGAAAAGGATTTGGACAATGAAAATATTGAAGGCATTTTTATTGACAACAGATTTAAAAGAAGTAACATAAATGAAAGGAGTTAATACATTATAGGTTGTTATGTGTTGTATATGCCTATATGTGGATGTATAAATGGATTGTAATGTACAAGGTGAAGGAACATGTTTGCTTATATTTTCATTTTGTTTATTTTTATAAAGACTGCAATAAAATAACTAATAATGTATGTGTCATGATTCACTGGGAGACGGAAGCCAGGAACGGGGAGATGAGGAATTCACAGGTAAGAATCTTTAATAATATCCAACACAGGTTACAGGCGGGGAAGACAAACACAACAGACGTGAAATGACATTCAATACCGGACAGGAAACACAGGGCAGAACACACTATAAATACACAACGTAAACTAGATAATTAAACAAACACAGCTGAAACATAATTAACTAATAAATAGACAATGACAGGAACAGGAAACAAACCAAATATGGGCATACAAGAGGAAGGGAAACACAAGACAATCCTGACAGTATGTATGTAATACAGATACATGTGGACTGGTTGAAAGACTAAGGAAAAAAATGAGGAAAGTATGGTCTTTATTTGAAATTTAAATGGTAAACTTTTAAAAGAAAGTTTAAAAGAGTAGCTTTATTAATTGGATGCTAATGTGGTATTTTTAGAAAAGATTAATGTTTTTAACAGAAATAAGACCAATACAAGCTTTAATAGCATTTGTGAGGGCCTGTGAGACTGCATACACTCAAAAAAATAAATTGTTGAATGAACATGATGTAGCATTTGGACCAATCAGACACACATTTGTTCATCAGATTTAACAAATCAAATTAGTTATTAGATTAACAAATAATCACAGACCCCTCACCCAACAAACATTCTGGGTGCCGGTATGTCTGTGGATGACCCCCGGTTCCATAGCAACCAACCTGATAACACTAGTTTTATTGCTCTAGGGAATGCGGACCGAGCAACACTCACCTCATTTTCCCTTAGGAAAGAGACATTATGCCATAAAAATGGACTCTTCTCTAATTAATTCATAGAAAAACCTTTCTTTGAATGAACACACATATCCTCAGGTCATTGTGTATATTGTTACTGTTCTTGCATATTGTCTTTTGTACTGTATCCTGTTTTATGCATGCTTATGATAGATCACTAGTTAATATTACCTCACTTATATCATGTTTGATCTCTATCAATTCGTCTTCGGATGATCTAATTGAGAGTGTATATTATATGTTGCTACCTATGCAACGTATAAGTGTTCTAAGAATCTTTAATAGTTTGTATATCAACTTCCAATCCAACCCCATGCAAATTACCATGCTCAGAGACAAAGAGTCGTAAAACCTTCCCTCCAAAGAGACTGGAGTCCATTGGCTCTTTGACTCCCCAGAGGTGTGACCTCTATACCAGATAAAGCTCTCACACACAGGTCCGGCCTCTCTCTTCTGCAAAAAGCTCTTTGGCTATCTTCTGATTGCTCCGTGAAGGACTCACGGAGAGCCTGAACCGGTGCGGGTGCGCCCGGTCGGCCCCAACATAGAGCCGTGGGTGATTTCCTCAGCCTGGGAGATTACTCTTGACCACAAAGACCCAGTCGGCGGTTCTGTTAGACCCTAAGAGGATGAGGAAGATGTGAGCTACAACTCTTTTGGACCCTTAAGTTACTGTGCCAGGCTTACGGCCTTGTCTTTCCATTCAACCAAAGCTCCTCGGACCTCAGCAGATCTCTTTCTTAGCTCTTTTTCCACTCTCTACCTGGAAGAACATTTTTACCTCAGAACATCTTTGGAATTCATCACTCTTCAACACAGAAGAACGTGATCGGGAGTCTATAACCTCGAAACCATTAAGATGTCACGACCAAATGCATTGCAAGTATTGTACATTTCACTAAATGAAACAGAGGTTATTAGTACAAGTTATAGACCCCGTCATAAACGGCGCTGATGGTTTTACTCAGGTGGTTAAATGACTTTTTCCATAACTGCATTCTCTGGTTTTCCTGATGGTTTCATCCATCAACTCTCATTAGCCCTTTCCCCATGTATGAGCGATTGTATGTTTGTGTGTTTGTTGTTTGTTTGTTAGACTAGTTTGCCTTAGTGTTTAGTTAATAAAACTCTTGTGCACAAATTACATGAGTTTCTGATTCTGCCTTGCATATTAATGTCCCTTTATGATTTTGACCCTTGCTACATGCTCTAATGCATTAATAGGAAGGTATTTTCTGTGGCCACGGAAATATCCTTTCTTAGATTTGATATGAATTTACACTGAATGTTCGCTGGACGAACAGATCAGCTGATGGCAATTTAACTCTGCTAAAGTTATTACTGTCAGCCGATATAAATAATTGTAATTAATCATTATTAATTGTAATTATTTATATACAATTCCCTTTTGGAGCTAATTTGCTACAATGATTTAATCGTAGCACCCATTATGCATCTAATCAAATCAAGTAAACTTGGACTGCTTTGAATATGTTATCTGAACACAATATCCATTTGTAGATTAAACATGATTTTAATATGTCAATGTAACTTCTTTGCAACAAATTGAATCAAAATGTTTGTATTGTGTTAGTCTAATCAAATTTATTCTTATTCACTCAATGTCGGTAAAGTACTTCAATTCAACAAAATTCTGCCTTGTTACATCAACTATTTAATGTATTGTTCATGTATGGTAATGAATATCTATCTTGTTGTTTCAGTTCGTTTAAGATGACAGCACTAAGAAGCAAGACATTACCAAAAGTTCAGTAATCTGCAAATAAAGCACAGAAAACATGCAAACAATTAATTTTTTTTTTATTTTTTCATTAGGCTTTAACATGCACCAATTAAGTTTAAACTGCTTTCTTCACTTTAAGTCTCCTAGTGTTTGTGACACAATATATAAGAAACATTTAGAGAAAACTGATCCCCAAGCGATGCTTGTAGGACTTTAACACCCTTTTGGTCTTAAAATTTCTTAAAAATTAAGCAATTTTAACACTAATATTTTTGGGAATTTGTAAGGTAAACCCTGGCCTGACACAAAAAAAAAAAAAAAAAACGTTTGAACATATAAACATGAATGAACATAACATAAAACAAACAATTGTGAGTGTAACAATTTTTTGAGCTGTAAAATAATAATAATAATAAAAAAAGAGATAGTCTGAGGTACACCAGTCTTATTTAAGCTCACTTGCTCCAGTAGCTTGTTTAGAGGAACTGTGCCAAAAATAAGTTGTCCATATACCGTATTGTCCCGAATATAAGACGATGGTTTGTTCTTGGAAATACATCTGAAAAAACGCGGTCGTCTTATATTCGGGGTCTAGACTTTGACATGTCAATAATACATCCACGACAATAGGTGGCGCCAAAAACGCATAAAACGAGTGTGCCATGAAATACGTAATGTAATGTGTGTTGTAAAGATCGCGAGTGAAAACAAAAAGAAAAAAAAAAAAGAAAAGGTTACAGCGGCATGAGTCGTGACTGTCATGTTAGCCTGATGGGACCAAAAAAATCACTCTGTAAGTGATTTTTAAACGTAAGACAGTACACAGATTTGAAGACTACAGAAAATATTTCACTTTTACTGTTAATACAATTTTGGTAGGCTACTATGAGATGGATAGACTAAATGTTATATAATTGAGATGGGCTACCTTTTATTTTTATGGTATATCAAAAAGTGTATATTTTTAAATGTGATTGTTGGTACATTTTACCAGTATTTGACATACAGGTAAAATATGCAATATGAAAATAATTTAAGAAAAAAAATTAATTCTCAGTAAAACACAAGATTTGGTTTTCATAAAGCCTTTATCCAAAAGGTACATCTGGAAAAAGGGGGGTCGTCTTATATTCGGGACATAACGGTACATAAGGAACTCCAAGTGCGTTTTGTTTGACTTTTCTGTCTTTTTCAAGCTCACTTACTCCAAAAGATTGATTTTGAGGAATTGTGCCTTGGATGACAACCTCGGTCCATTTAGATTTACTGTGTGTTCACACCGAACGCGTCTAGAGCGTCAAAGTGGCCGGAAGTCATTCATTTTCAATGTGAGCAGCGGCGAGAGCGTCGAGGAGAGTTGAAATCAGGTCAACTTTATGGTAATGAGCTATGACGCGGTTGGGCGGCAACCAATCGGAATGTAGAAGTCCACCGTTTGAGAGGAGTCCAGAGAACGCAGCCGTGTAAACTTTGGTTCCGACCACATTAGTTCCCAAGCTAAATGGAGCAGAGGCTGATTATTCCTGTGACGGGTTTCCCAGTAATCTACGACTTGTCCCTGTTTGTGTACAGGGACATAAATAAAATAACAAAAAAAAAAAAAAAAATATATATATATATATCCGTGTTCCTGGTGAGTTGCTGATGTGCATTAACGTTATATATTTTCTGAAAATAAGTGGGAATTTCATGCAAATTTCAGCGCCAGAGCATGCAAAACAGTGTTACTGCTGCAGAACATTTCTGACATATCGACACATATTGGATTAAACGAAAAACAAGTGTTGTAGAGAGCTGACTTTTTTTTTGTTTTTGTTTTTTTACATCTGATGGAGACCAGAGGTGTATGTCACATATTTTAAAATGAAAGCAGTCACTTCTGCCTATTTTTTTTTCTCTACAAGGAAAAACAAAAGTGTTCTATAACTGGTCTAATGATATAATAGTATAATAGTCCCAGTTCACTTTTAAACCTTTAAATCAATTTTCTTGATTATACTTACATTAATTAATGTTTATACCTGATTATACTTAAGAAACATTTTCAATGCAGGACTTTTAGTTGCATCAGAGTATTTTTTATAGTGTGGTATTAGTGCTTTATACATTATTAAGTAAAGGATCTTAATACTTCATCCACACAAATTAATGTTAATGTTAATTAAAGACCAAGGCTAGTAAATGTCTCCTATAATGTTGAAATTAGACTAGCACTTAACCATGAACACAAAAGCCACACCACACAAATGGCTTTTAATTGGTTTATTTCGTTAGAAAACATGTTACTGCAATAAAGTTATTTCCATCGATCAATTTTTTACTTTCACATTTAAAATATTTCATGAGATTAACTTATACCCTTGTGGTCAGTCTGCACAAGATCATCATGCTTGTTTGCTTTGCGGCCACTTTAATTACAAGATAAGCATTCGATCTACGTCAGAGCGTCAAGAGCGTCCGCGAATAGGCGTTGTTGGCAGAGCGTCCAGAGCGTCCAGAGCGACTTTTGACGCTCTCGACGCCGGTGGTGTGAACGCACAGTTAGAAAGATCTTCTGCAAGACTTTAAAAGTTCATTTGAGCTCTGGTGGGTAGCTCAGGTTCAAACAGTATATCAGTCCAAATAACAGAGCACAAGCCTGTCCAGCGCTACTCAAGTCACTGAGGACTTCCAGACCTTCAATTAAGATACCAATGTCCTGTGGGTCATCGTCAGGCAGCGCTCCCTCCTTCAGGATGATATACACTCCCATCACAGTTTGCTCCATGGTACTTTGTGACTCAATGTCTGAATCCTGTGGGATGAAATACATAAAAGATCACAAACAAAAATTAGCTCAACCATTTATTACAAGAATTGAACACTTATACACTCTCTGGTCACTTTATTAGGTACACCTGTAAAGTAAACTTCAATTCAGTACAAGAGCTCTGCTGTGAATTCCACATTTACAAGGTTAAAATTTCTTAGTTTTTATGTTGAAACTGTCAGAAAGGTGATAATTCTACTATATGTTTATTATTGAGGTCACAGTGGGTGCTGGAGTGTTATTGTAGTGCATTATATTATAAGATTGTTATAATTTATTTGGCCACCATATTTAAAATGAGTGGGGTGGCTAAAACATTAGAACCATCTTACAATATAATGCACTGCAATAAAACAAAAGCATGCATGTACAGTTTTCTGATGTCGTCTATTTATTTATTTTTATTTACTTTTTTTGTGGCATGCCTCTTCTGCCTTTCAGATCAATTTAAAACTTTTGTATGGGTTTACACAGTTTTGTAAATTAGGCCCCAAGAGAGCTCAACCGATATGAATAAAAAAATAAATAATTAATTAATTAAACACAGAAGAACTTTGTCATGGTGTACCATCAGTTTCCTATAAATGAACAATTTGTCCAGCTCAGTTATTTGACAAAGTCATGTGTTCTAACATGTCACATTCTTGTTGTAGCAAATAGGGAAAAACATGGCCCAAGTACAGAATATATGGGTTTTTGAAACTGTATTTTCTCATCAACTCACCAAATATGCCTTCACTAGTTTTTCAGGGTCTTCATTCAAGTAGGTGCACAGAGACTTGATGACACATGCTCTTCTGGTATGTATAGTGTCATCCTGTGGGGTGGGGACAAGATTAAAATCAAACTTCAGCGGCAGCACAGCTTAAGAGTAGTTTGGGAAGAAAATGCCAAACTATATCTGTCTTTCCATCTGCATTGAGAATGACTATTAAAGCCATTTATGAATACAAACCTTGGAGATGGCAACCGTGATGTGTGATTCCCCGCAAGAATTCCCTATAAATCTGAAAAACATTGACAGTGCATTTGTTAACTCTCATCAAAACAGAAGGATGAAAATAATAATAGTAAAAAAGCTGTTTTAACAATTTTTCTATCAGCAATGAGAGAATTAAGACGACATGATGTACCACAGCCATCTAAATATGGCCTACTCTGTTTTTTTGATTAAAAGTATAAGGGCTGCCGTGAGTTTTAAGTCCTGCTCATGTCTTAAATGTGCATGGACAATTTAAATATACACAAACATGATTGCCGCCTCCAAAACAATGGTTTAGTTTATAACGTAAGTAATTTGTACGTACAACTCTCCATTGTAACACACTGCCACATACACGTCACTGAAAGAAAAAGAAAAGGAAAGTTCAGTAATCAAGGACAGTTAGTTATACATTACTGTATGTGATTGTTAAGAAAAACTACTTACCATGTAATAAAGGAGAGTTTCACACCAGAAGAGCATGGGGACAGCTTTATATTGTGTTGTAGCCCATTTCTTTTTTTTTTTTTTTTTTTTTTATACGGAAAAAAAGGAATATTTCCGCTGTGAAAAAAAAAGGTGTATAAAAGTTAACCTGCAAAACTGCAACTAATTTACCCTAATGTGTATGCTAAGGCAAGAAAACAGAAAAACACACATCATACAACATTCTCCTAATTTCAAAGACTGACTTTAAAAACTGGGCCAAAGAAAATTACCACTACTGGCTGCTGTTACTAAATATCAAGAGTTTTACTAATATTTATAACTATATTCCCTGAATAAAACAACAACCATGCATACCTATTCAACCATAACTTTAACTCCAATTTGTTAGGACATTTCAAATATATGGTCGACTGCATCATAGATTTTACTTGACAATTACTGTATTCAATAAGCTGGGTAGCATTATGTGGCATTTTGGAACTCTATGTTTGAAAAGACAGAAATTTCTAGTAATAGAACGTTAAGTAATATTTTGCTGATACACACACACGAAGGCCAAGTCAACGTTAGTTAATTTAGCTAATAACAACAACAGTCCCTCCGTTGGCACACTTATATATATACAGGGGCTGGTCATATAATTAGAATATCATCAAAAAGATGATTTATTTCACTAATTCCATTCAAAAAGTGAAACTTGTATATTATATTCATTCATTACACAGAGACTGATATATTTCAAATGTTTATTTCTTTTAATTTTGATGATTATAACTGACAACTAAGGAAAATCCCAAATTCAGTATCTCAGAAAATTAGAATATTGTGAAAAGGTTCAATATTGAAGACACCTGGTGCCACACTCTAATCAGCTAATTAACTCTAAACACCTGCAAAGGCCTTTAAATGGTCTCTCAGTCTAGTTCTGTAGGCTACACAATCATGGGGAAGACTGCTGACTTGACAGTTGTCCAAAAGATGATCATTGACACGTTGCACAAGGAGGGCAAGACACAAAAGAGGCTGGCTGTTCACAGAGCTCTGTGTCCAAGCACATTAATAGAGAGGCGAAGGGAAGGAAAAGATGTGGTAGAAAAAAGTGTACAAGCAATAGGGATAACCGCACCCTGGAGAGGATTGTGAAACAAAACCCATTCAAAAATGTGGGGGAGATTCACAAAGAGTGGACTGCAGCTGGAGTCAGTGCTTCAAGAACCACTACGCACAGACATATGCAAGACATGGGTTTCAGCTGTCGCATTCCTTGTGTCAAGCCACTCTTGAACAACAGACAGCGTCAGAAGCGTCTCGCCTGGGCTAAAGACAAAAAGGACTGGACTGCTGCTGAGTGGTCCAAAGTTATGTTCTCTGATGAAAGTAAATTTTGCATTTCCTTTGGAAATCAGGGTCCCAGAGTCTGGAGGAAGAGAGGAGAGGCACACAATCCACATTGCTTGAGGTCCAGTGTAAAGTTTCCACAGTCAGTGATGGTTTGGGGTGCCATGTCATCTGCTAGTGTTGGTCCACTTTGTTTTCTGAGGTCCAAGGTCAACGCAGCCGTATACCAGGAAGTTTTAGAGCACGTCATGCTTCCTGCTGCTGACCAAGTTTATGGAGATGCAGATTTCATTTTCCAACAGGACTTGGCACCTGCACATAGTGCCAAAGCAACCAGTATCTGGTTTAAGGACCATGGTATCCCTGTTCTTAATTGGCCAGCAAACTCGCCTGACCTTAACCCCATAGAAAATCTATGGGGTATTGTGAAGAGGAAGATGCGATATGCCAGACCCAACAATGCAGAAGAGCTGAAGGCCACTATCAGAGCAACCTGGGCTCTCATAACACCTGAGCAGTGCCACAGACTAATCGACTCCATGCCACGCCGCATTGCTGCAGTAATTCAGGCAAAAGGAGCCCCAACTAAGTATTGAGTGCTGTACATGCTCATACTTTTCATGTTCATACTTTTCAGTTGGCCAAGATTTCTAAAAATCCTTTCTTTGTATTGGTCTTAAGTAATATTCTAATTTTCTGAGATACTGAATTTGGGATTTTCCTTAGTTGTCAGTTATAATCATCAAAATTAAAAGAAATAAACATTTGAAATATATCAGTCTGTGTGTAATGAATAAATATAATATACAAGTTTCACTTTTTGAATGGAATTAATGAAATAAATCAACTTTTTGATGATATTCTAATTATATGACCAGCACCTGTGTGTATATATATATATAAAAACCCAGCTCTATAAACGTTAGCTAAACTGAAAAGAGCGATGAGAAGTGCACATTAACATTAAGATTCAACATTAACTTCTGGTGATTCGGATATAACCGATAGGCCAAGTTACGAAAATGTACCCCGGCTATATCGTAAAAATGGCACATTACGCTAGCTACATTAACTTAACTTACAAACAGAAAAAAATGGGTGCATGGTGTGTTCGACTGCATTCACTTTTTCTCCCGTTTTCCCCTCACATTGATGGGGTAGAGTTCAGGTTTAACGTACTTCAATGTGCTTCAAACCTGGGAAAATAAGCCTGTTTAGAAACATCGCCACAGTGTCTAATAACTTATTTTTAATCTATAATCCCACGGTACTAATTACAAGCAGGTACATATCAAGTGCTTACCTTCAATATCAAGTGCTTACCTTCAATATCAAGGATGCAGAACGATTAGACGCTGCAGTTCAAACCGCTTACAAAACTCCACTTCCGTCTGCCGTCTGGACCCGCGGGCGTTTCCGAACTTCCCGCCGCATTGCTGAGCATGCGCAGTGACTCTTCTTCTTCTTCTTCTTCTTTGACGTTTAATGGCGGTTGGCAAACCAGCTTTGGTGCATATTCCGCCACCTACTGGGATGGAGTGTGAGGCATTGATATCAGAAGTAAAAAAAAAAAAAAAAAAAAAAAAAAAAAAAAAATGAATATATATATTCTATATTTTTTTATATAACTTTGTTGCTTTCAAAAAAGAGATAAGAGCTTTATATCCTTTGTAAGAACTATTAAGTATATTCTGCAAAGTTAAAGATTCTATGCCAACAGAAATTAAATCGTTTTCCAATTGAATTCTTTCACTTTCATATGCCAAGCAATTGATTATTACATGCTCTACAGTTTCTGGAAGTCCACATTTATTGCACTGACCAGAATCATGTTTCCCTATCATTAGAAGTGATTTGTTGAGGGTAGAGTGACCAATTCTCAGACGAGAAATTACTATATCTTCCTTTCTATTTCCATAACTATTTCTAACTAAACCAACTTGTTTTTGTATATTGTACAGATGACGACCTTTATTTCCTTTATCCCACCTCTCCTGCCACATATTTTTAATAGCTGTTTTAATTAAACCTTTCATTTCAGATTTATCCAAAGGTATATCTAAATCAATAACATTATGTTTAAGGGCCTGTTTGGCTATCTTGTCCACATCCTCGTTACCCTCCACACCAACATGAGCCGGCACCCATAAAAAAACTGCTGAAAGTTTTAATTGGCAAATTCTATACAGATTTTGTAAAATTTCTATTAATATATCTTGTCTGGAATCTGATTTCCCACTTATTAAACTATTAAGAACTGATAATGAATCTGAGCAAATTACTACAGCAGACGGTTTAACTTCTTCAACCCACTGTAATGCTATCAAAATAGCCACCATCTCTGCAGTATATACAGATATATCATTAGTAGTTCTTTTTCCATCTTTATACTTATAAAGAGGGATATACATAGCTGCAGCTGTTCGTCCAGTTACTGGGTCTTTGGAACCATCTGTAAATATTTGTAAATAATGGAAATATTCACTCTCAAGATGCTGTTGCACTACTATTGCTTTAGGAGCTTGATTTTGTTTATCTTTTATAGTTTTAAATATCTGGAGATCCACAGAAGGCATTGAAAAAAACCAAGGTGGAGATACTGGCAATGCTACTGTAGGACTAATATTTATATTATTAACACCTATTTGCTGAGTTTGTTGTTCTACTATCCATCCAAAACTTTTCACCTGTGATTTTTCATATTCCCAGCAACTTCCCAAAACATTTTTAACTGGATGATTTGAAAAATGACCTTTAATATTTGCCCAGTATACCAGTCTTAGCTGGAGCTCACGTAACTCTAAAGGCATTTCTCCCATCTCTACCTGCAGTGATGATACAGGAGAAGATCTAACAGCTCCACAGCAAATCCTAAGGGCTTGACTTTGAATTGTGTCAATTTTTATTAGCAAAGCGTTTGACGCTGATCCATAAATTATCCTACCGTAATCAATCGATGATCTAATTAGTGCGCAATATATTCTCTTTAGTGAATGTCTTGTGGCACCCCAATCCAGTCCTGCCAAACATCTCATTACATTAACTCCTTTCTTACATTTATTTATTACCTTTTGAATATGTGTTCCAAATGTTAACTTTGAGTCCATCCATACTCCCAGATATCTAATAGTAGATACTTGCTCCAAAGTTTGCTCATACAACTTTAATTTTACTTCAGGAGTTTTCTTCTTTTTTGAGAAACAAATTACCTGAGTCTTTGCTACTGAAAGATGAAAGCCCCACTGGTTAGTCCAGCTTTCAACTATACCTATTGCTTTCTGCATTTTTTTCTCTAAATATCTTAGATTTCTTCCTCTTATCCATAAGGCTCCATCATCAGCATATAATGACCTTCCTATTTCTGATCCTATTTCCTCAAATATGCCATTTATCATAATATTAAAAAGTACTGGACTACAAACGCTACCTTGAGGAGTTCCGTTGTCTATTATGTAGATATCAGAGTAATCTTTACCTACTCTTACCTGTATTTTCCGTTCTTTTAGGAAATCCATAATCCAATTAAACAACTTCCCATTAATGCCCATTTGATTTAATTTTATTAACAGTCCTTCCTTCCATACCATGTCATAAGCTTTCTCGATATCAAAGAATACTCCTAGGACCATTTCTTTTTTCACTTGAGCTTTCCTAATTTCATTTTCTAAGCAAATTACTGCATCTATGGTACTGCGTCCTTTTCTGAACCCACTCTGATAAGCATGTAATAAATTTCTAGTTTCTAAAACATATAATAGACGAGACATAACCATTCTTTCCATTATTTTACACAGGTTAGATGTTAAAGCTATTGGTCTATAATTTGTTGGTACAGTATGATCTTTCCCAGGTTTAGCTATTGGCACCACTATACCTAATTTCCATGAGCTAGGAAGTCTCCCTTGCCTCCAAATTTCATTATAAAATCTTAAAATTACTTTTAATCCTATATCTGAAAGATGTTTAATCATTTCATAACATACTTCATCTTTCCCTGGTGACGTATGTTTAACTCCTTCCAAGGCCTGCTTGAGTTCATATAATGTAAAAGCAGCATCCATAGTGCCTTCTGATAATCCTTTTTGAGCTAAAATTTCTTGATTATCTCTTACCCTTTTCTCTCTTAATTCCCTCATATCATCTGATATATTGCTATTGCTATGCACCTTTACAAATGCTTCTGCCAACACCTCAGCTTTTTCTTTATTATTAATAATCTGATTATTTCCACTTATTAAAACAGGAATTCTATTAGATTTTTGTATTCCCCCCATTTTCCTTATCATTCCCCATATCTCGCTAATATCTATATTTTTACCTATTTTGTCACAGTATTCTTTCCAGTAATTTCTTTTAGCTGCACGTATTACTTTCCTTACTACAGCCTGTGCTCTTTTATACAATATAAAAACATCAAATGAATATGATTTCCTTACTTTCTTTAAAAACCTATTCCTTATTTTAATTGCCTGACTACACTCAACCATCCACCAAGGTACATTTTTCTTCTCTATTCTCCCTACACTTTTTCCTATCACTTTCCCTGCAACTTTACAAAGACTTTCACAGATTTTATTGTTATATTGCTCTACATCTTCTATTGTACAACTTAAATTAAGTAAAAACTGTTCACATTCTTCTTGAAATATGTCCCAATCTGCTGACTTAAATTTCCATCTAGGGATCATTCCAATTTCTGTTTTAGAGACTTCTAATCCAATTTTACAATTAATTGGAAAATGATCACTACCCATCATGTTTTGATTACTTATCTTCCACATACTTATTTTAGCTAGATTTTCTGACATAATTGTTAGATCTAGAGCTGAATATTTCATTTTAGATACATCCAACCTAGTAGCACTTCCATCATTTATACATACCAAATTATTTGTTTCCAAAAATTCCTCCACTTCTCTTCCGTTATAATCTGTTTGTATGCTACCCCATAACGTATTATGTGCATTAAAATCTCCACACCACACCTGATTAGACTTATGCTGTCCCCCTATTTTAGTCAAAGTTTCATTATTTAGTCTTTTACAGGGTGCGCAGTGACTCGCCAGAGACAGTTGTTGATATGAAGCGCATCAGTCTCATTGAATCAACAAGTGCTGATCTATTTCATTTGATTATTTCTTAATTTAGTTACAAATAACAAGAATGAATCATTTAACAGAAGTAAACTCATATTCTTCAGACATATTTGTATTTTGCAAATCAAGCAAGTGGCTAGTTGACCTTTTTGAGTGTATGTAATGATATGGACAAGCAGACAAGGTAAGTACTGCAAAGCAGCATAGAATATGATAATGAGTAAAAAACAAGAGAACGGGTACCAGTGGAGACCTGGATGAAATGCATGTTAGTGAATATAATTATTAAATAATGTTTACTATCAGTAAAATCTGTTTTAGTTAGTAATAATAATGAAGTATGACAATATAAATTTTGAAATAGTTCCACCTAGAGGTCAGAAAACTATGTAGCACTTTGGCAAATAGAAAATGAGTCAATTGTATGTGCTTTAATTGCCAAATACACTATTGAGGTTTTAAATGTAATGAAGGTATTTTAATACAGATTCATTAATGGAATAGATGAAGTAAAATAACCTCTTTGCTTGAGCTTGACTGAAATCAGTGGCCCATGGAAAAGTATTTATACTAAGCCATGATTTCTTTGACTGACATCTGTAGAGATTGTCTGATCATTGGAAGGGGCCACATTTCTATGTGAAGATACCAAAAAGGCAACTGATTAACATTCAATTACTAAAGGAAAACTGATGAGGTACAAATTTGGTAAATGTGTGATGGCAGTAAAGCAGAATACAAAAAAAAAAAAAAAAAAAAAGAGAGACTCTAGTGAGATTCTGACTTAAAAAGGAATTAACCAAGTAAGTTAAGAGACAAAAACAGACGACCCTGGATGGAATATTAAATAAATGTGTTCCAAAGCAACAATGCGTGATGAACAAATGTAAAGGATAAACTTTGATCGAGGAAAATGGTCAAAAACTAAAAGCAAGAATTACAGTGAGTCAGATTAATTGCATAAGGGGGATGTTGTGTAATATGCATAAGAATACAATTACCCTGCCTCATTGTTATGTATTTAGTTAATATAATATGTCTAATGGTGTATTATTTTGTTTATTTCCTGGAGAAGTCTCATATGGGTAATTATGTAACTGCTACATGTTATTGTATTCGTTGTAATAAGTGGTTTATTAACAAAGACACCACATATTATTGTAATTGTTTTATTGAAAAAGTAATTTATTAAGAAAGACACCTGTAACGAGGAGTCAGAGGCAGTCGGATCCATTTGCAGTGTTTTATTAAAGATCAGTATCAGAACACAGGCAGAGGTCGATAGACAGTATCTGGGATATCACAGAGAACCAGAATCGTAAACGTTTACCAGGCTTGGGTCGGGGCAGGCGGCAGGCTAGAATCAAATCCGAATCAGAGTCAACGAACAAAGGGCAAGGCGTCAGAGAATTCCAAGGGTCAAGGCAGTCCAGGATCATACGCAGAATAACAGGCAAGGTAAACGCTCAGAAATGTCAGACGGGGCTAAACAAGACTTCGCGGTGAACTGAATGTGTGAGTGACTTATATGCAGTCTGTAAATGAGGTGCAGGTGTGACTGAGTGGTTGATGGGAAACACCTGGCGGTGATTAGGCCTAGGTACGGGGTGTGTGGGTAATGGAGTCCATGAGAGTGTTAGTACTCGGGTGAGGGTGCCCTCCGGTGGTGATCGGAGAGAGCCACAGAAGCCTGACTTGTGACAACACCACACATTATTGTAATTGTTTTATTTAGAAAGTGGTTCATTAAGTAAAACACCACACGTTATTGTTTTAAGCATTTATTGAGAAAATGTTTATAACATGTATTTGCAAGAGCATAGTTAGAGATGAGCTTTAAAGAAAAAGAAGCTGGGCATTACCTCAGCTGGAGTGTTTCAGATGAAGCTTAGAGGACAGCATAGCAGAGAATCCTGAAGAAGAAAAATGGGAAAATGTGAGGCCTTTTATAAACAACTTCTTATGGGATTTCCAATATGATGTCACAAGACATTGGGATCCACCTGCTGCTTATAAAGGACTGCTTATAAAGGAAGATGTGTAATAGCACCCCCTACCGTATAACAATGAAAACAATCTCGGAGCACAAGTATAGCTCAAATAAATTTAGACTTTTTCTAAATATAAGTCAAGTATACGTAAATGTCATTTTAAGTATATTTCTGATACGTACATAAAACACATTTCTGAGAAGTACATAAAAAGTAGACTGAAAGTATACTTTCCTATTTTTAGTTTAAAAGAAGCATACTAATAGCACACTTGAATAAACGTCTTTTTCGTGAGGGTCCCTGAGCTGAGACATTCTTACTATCCTCAGTGAAAGTTTGGATGCGTGTCTCTAGTTCTAAAATATTCTCTGTCAACCTAACTATTTCCCTGCCTTTATCACATGTGAATCCCTCGTTGCAGACATTTGGCAAGAGGTACAAATAACAATAGCAGGAGAAGAAGCCATTACTCACTGTGATTGATGAATGATTCCGACTTACTACTGTTGTTTGATGAACTCATGAAAAACGGAGCGAGAGAGAAAAGAAATGGAGCGAGAGAAAAAAGAAAACGGTAATAGATGCGAATGGAACTGCGAATGACAAGCTAACCGATGTTTTGCGCGATGTTTTGTGCTTTGCTGCATGTATTTATCAAGCCATTACAATGCCCCTTCCCGAGCCTAGAACAAGACGTCTGTGGATGACAGTCCGAAGCAAGGACTGGTGGGACAACGTTGTCTTGCATCACTTCACAGACGAGGAGTGGAAGGAGAATTTTAGGATGACACGACAGTCATTTATGACACTATGCTCAGTGGTGGTAATAACAGTGGTGTTCCCGTGGCTCAGTGGTAGAGCATTGCGTTGGCAGCGCAAAAGGTCGTGGGTTCAATTCCCAGGGAACACACATACTGATAAAAAAAAAAAAAAATGTATAGCCTGAATGCACTGTAAGGCTAAATGCATAAATGTAAAATGTAAATGGTGGAGGGGTACATGGCACCTGATGAAGTTACAGTCAGATCACCAATACCACTGACAATGCGAGTCGCAATCCTATTGTATAAACTCGGCAGCTGTGCAGAATACCACGTCATCTCCAGTCAATTTGGCGTCCATAAAAGCACAGTCAAGAAATTTGTTTACATGTCATAATATTGTATAATTTGCATAAAAAATGAATGTCCACAGAACCACTATGAAGGGCTCGCTGAATAAATTGGAAATGGGATGTTTGTAGAACACATGTCATATGCAATATCACTTTTATTGATAATAGCAAGGCCTTGTAGGTGGTTTCATAATAACATAGAAGGCACATACAGGGACTTGATGCAATTGGAATAAAAATTCAGAGCTTTTATACCTTGGTTTTGTGCATGGCTTCTCGTCCGTGGTGAGGCAAATTTCAAATAATCAAATTTATGCATAAAACTACCCAATAAGCAGTCAGCACACCTTAACAAACCCATTCATGTAACTTTCAAGTCATATTAATGTATAATTTGCATGCAAAATGACTTGGGAGTGAAAACAAGAAGTGAGCCCATCTGCAATTTATTTAATGGGGACTGGATAGGAGCTTTATGGACATTCATTTTTTATGCATAATAAACATTATTATGATTTGCAAATCAGATAACTGAGTCCAGTTTACTGTGCTGAGTACAGTACAGGTGGTTTAATCAAGAATAAACATCCTACACATGAATAATACAATATACAGAAAGTGTCCATAAAGCTCCTGTACAGTCGCCATTTAATAGGCTGCAAGTGGGACATACTGCATTACTCCTACCAAAAGGTCCCACTTGCAACCTATTATATGGGGACTGGATAGGAGCTTTATGGACATTCATTTTTTATGCATAATAAGCATTATTATGACATGCAAATCAGGTAAACGGGTCCAACAGACTGTGTTGAGTACAGTAGAGGTGGTTTAATCAAGAAAAGAACATCCTACACATGAATAATCCTATTTACATAAAGTGTCCAGAAAGCTACTATTTGGGGCTCATACAATAAGTTGGGAGTGGGACACATCCCATTTCCAACCTATATAATGGGACTCAAATAGGTGTTTTGTGGACACAGTGGTTTTTTGCTGTTTCTTCTTAAACTTGATTTGAAATTCACTCTGCTGATAGAGGAGACTCAGACTAAGACAGGAGTGCAAGCCCTGGCTCTCTGGACCTTTCCAGAGCTGAGATCTAGACATCCCACCTGCAACCTATTCCATTATGCAAAATAGGAGGTTGGTGGACAGTGGAATTTGGGACACATCCCATTTCCAACCTATATAATGGGCCTCAGATAGGTGTTTTATGGACACAAGGGTTTTTAATGCAAATTATACATTATTATGACATTCAAATGAGATAAATGAGTACAGTAGACTCTGCTGAAACAGTAGAGGTGGTTTATTCAAGAATAAAAACATGATTAACCATCTATGCAGACATTGTCCACCAACCTACTATGCAGTTACCTTGGAGTTTTTTTGGGCAAAAATTTCAAGTTTCTCCAAATGACTTGAAATTCACTATGTTGATAGAGGAGACTTAGACTAAGACAGGAGTGCAAGCCCTGGCTCTCTGGACCTTTCCATCGCTGAAATCTGGACATCCCACCTGCAACCTATTCCATTATGCAAAATAGGAGGTTGGTGGACAATGGAATTTTGGCACCAAACTTGGTCCTACATACTCAGGGAATATTAAAAACATAAAAACACATTCAAAATATAATACATTGAATATTCCAAGAAAAATAGTTCAGATCCGTTGATCTTCAGCCCAGATAATTTGCGCATCGTAGAAGGCCATCCATGGGCAGAGGTTAGGCTAGTTCTTACACCAAGTTCTTACACCTCTTCCTCATAGTCATCAGAGTCGCTGGAACTATCATCCAAAGTTTGCTTATTTAAGATCAGCTTGTTTAGCAATCCTTCATAATATTCATCCAGGTTCCTTTCGGTGATTATTCGTTGATTGTTTGGGACTTTTATCATTTCCATTTGCTTAACAGTAGCATTGACGACTAATGTTCTTAGTACGAGTAATACACAGCAAAATAATAATCCTCCTATTAATATAGCAGCTCCTAAAAACATTCCTAGTTTAGCAACCCATGCTCCCCATGCTCCAAATTTCAAATCAAACCAATCCCATATTCGTTGGTCCCTTCCTGCGTTTGCTGTAACTTCAACTCTTAATTTTTTAATTTTAATCATCACTTCACTAAAAGCTCCTCCAGGGGCGGTATTATTTGGTATAAAAGTGCAACATTGATCTCCAAACATAATACAGACTCCTCCCCTATCAGCTAAAAGCCAATTCAGGGCCTGTCTGTTTTGCCACGTCATTCTACTTGTTGCGTGCGCTTGTTAGGTGCACTCTAATAAGGTTAACGCATCATCAGTATAATTAATGAATCTTTGCTGATTATAATAAATGTAATTAATCCACTCTACATTTTTGTTAGGCGTGATCCAAACAAATATTGATTCAAAACCTGCTTTCACTTCATCTCTTGCCTTGAACTCGTTAGGAATCCCTCTCGGTTGTCCAATTGAGTCTAAATATACCTTGGGGTCTGGCTCATAACCTCTTTTGATTCTGTTGTCTTCTTTGTTCACGCTTTGTTCTGTTCCTCATTGTGCTATGTTAAGTTCTTGAAGTAATCTTACTCTTACGCACATACCTTTCCATCCTACTGGTAAAGAAGTCAACAATGTCTCTCCTCCACAGATCCAAAAGAAATCTGCTATTATTAGTGATTGGTCTTCATAAATTTCTATAGAAGGCAAGGCAATAGTTTGAGTTTCACATTTTTGAGGTGTTATTTTATTTCCTTTCTCTGTTCCAAGTGCTAAAAGTTCTGGAGCCCCAGAAGGAAGTCCAGACTTCCAAGAATTTTTCTTATCTATATACCAAACAATAGCACATTTGCCCTTGAACTTGCCCACATCTTGTGTTCCTTTTGGTTTGTGAAAACACTCATATTCTTGTTTGTAATCTATGCCATACCATTTCGGAATCTCTACTTTCTGTTTTTCAATTTTTACATATTGGCTGATGTCCGAATACTGACACCAAGATCCCCAGAGTGGTCTAAAAAAGTGGTTTGTTAATTTAGGATTTCCCAAAAATCCTAGACATTCAGCAATACAATATGGTCTAGTAAAATCTGTCAAATGACAAAAGTTTCTCCAGAATTCGGCACATTTTTGGTAGTCATGTGGATTTGGTACGGCTATTACTTTGTTTAACGGAGATTTGGAGCATAGCAAGCAATTTTCTTTCTTTGTTTCTCTTGCAGTAAAAGCTGCCCATTGATACCATTCATTATTTTGAGCTGTTTCCCATAATTCATCATTTTGACTAACTTCTTCATCCCCCTGCATCACATAATC
The DNA here is from genome assembly GCA_039654775.1 of Spinibarbus caldwelli. Lineage (NCBI taxonomy): Eukaryota > Metazoa > Chordata > Actinopteri > Cypriniformes > Cyprinidae > Spinibarbus > Spinibarbus caldwelli. The sequence goes on along the minus strand of CM077226.1, from coordinate 13,097,248 downwards.
TGTCTCTACGATTTTTGATTATCATTGGCTCTGTCAAGCTGATATCATTATCACTGTTATTCAAAGGTTGAAAAGTTAATTGAAGGGAAGTCTGGTTGCTTTCTATTGGCTGAGCTTGGATTTGCATTATAAGGTACATTAGGCATTGGATGGTCTTCAGACACATTATCAGATTTGCCCTCTTTCCTCTCCAGTTCCTCTGACAGGAAGACGGGAGCTCCTTGTGAATCCTTTTTTGTGCTATCGTTTGTTTGCACTTCATCTTGTGTGTCTGGTTTCTCCTTGTCACTCTCTGCTGCATAGTCTGCCTGTCTGTTTTCCTCTCTTTCCGTCTTTTTCTTGGGAACTCTCGTACAGTGGTTTAGATGATACCAAGTTGTGCTTCCCTCCACTTGGACTGCTGTTGGAGTAGCTCTCACCACTTTGTAGGGTCCGTCTCTCCTGGGCTCATTCAATTTTCTCCGGAATACCCTCAGATATACTTGGTCACCCAGAACAACTGGACACGTCGTCTCTGTTTCCTCTCTGGGCTCTTTTCTTTTTTCCTTTAAATAGATAGCTTTATGTATGGCAGTTAATTTCTTCATGTATGAACGAAGTTCCATTTGTAATTGCGCTAGAGGCGGTCCTTTGTAGGGACCTCTACAATATGGCACAGGCATGGGTCGACCCGTAAGCATTTCATGCCGTGTTAAGTGCGTGGTTTGGTTAGTTTGCATGCGATAGCTCATTAGTGCTAGTGGTAACACATCAATTCAATTAAGTTTAGTACTTTAACATATTTTGTTTATTTTGGCCTTGATAATTCCATTTAATTTCTCTACCTGTCCTTGACTTTGAGGATGGTAAATGCACCCTAGTCTTTGTTTTATTCTTAATTGTTGCAACACTTGTTTTACAGTTTTTTGTATGAATGCCGAACCATTATCTGAACTTATTTCTGATGGTATCCCAAATCTAGGAATTACTTCTCGTTAGAAATTTAATTACTGTTCCTGCTCCCAGATCTGCTGATGGTACTGCCTCCACCCATTTGCTAAATCTGTCAACGGTCACAAGCATGTATCTTTTGCCTTGTACTCGCTTTATCATATCCACGTAGTCCATAACCAAATGCTTAAAGGGCCCTTCCGGTACGGGTATATGCCCTATTGGTGTCGTTATCCCTTTTCTCACATTGTACTTTGCACAAACTTCACATGTGGACAAAAATTCATCTACCGTTGCATATAAAAAAGGAGACCAATATTCTTGCTGTTTAATTTTTCTTACCACTTCCCCCCTTGCGCAATGGTCAAAACTATGCGCATCTGCGATTAAGAATATTCAAAAGTGAAGTTGGTGCAACAATGTTTCCCTCATGTGTACGCCAGATCTCTTGTGAGTCTTTTTTAGCTCCCCTTTGATGCCACATTGATTGTTCATAGGGGCCTGCTTGTTGCTGAATTCAAATTATATCATCCAATTGAGGTTGAGGTTCAATAAGTACTACAGGTGCTAATATTGCTATTTGACATCCTGAAGCTTTTTTAGCTTGTAAATCTGCTGCATTGTTTCATTTAATGACATAATCATTTCCTTTTTTGTGTGCTTGACATTTGATTATTGCTAATCTTTTTGGTAGCATCGTAGCATAAATTAATTGCCCTATTTGTTCGCTATGTTGGATGAGAGTCCCATCACTCTTTTTGAAACCTCTTTGTTTCCACACTGCACCGAATAGGTGACATACACCATGAGCATATGCTGAATCAGTAAAAATGTTAGCAGTTTGTCCTTTTGCTAACTGACATGCAGCTGTAAGAACTTTTAATTCAGCTAATTGTGCAGAACAAGGTTGTATACAATGCTGTGATATCACAGGTACAAATTCTTTCTTGTCTCTCTTCACCACCGAATATCCTGTATGATTTCCTTCATGGTCTCTAAAGCTAGAACCATCTACAAAGTAAGTGACCTCTGCTCCAGAAATGGGTGTCGATTGGTAAATGCCAATGACTCATTCACACAATCACGGGGTTTTCCTTCAAAAGCCAAAGGGATTAATTCAGCTGGATTGACTGTATGGCATCGCTTAATAGTTACATCTGGATATGTAAGCAATGAGGAATAGGCCAAAATTCGAGCCTGAGTTAGAACAAATTTTCCTTGTTCTAATAATTCCACAATTTTGTGATGAGTATAAATAGTTACTGGGTACCCCATAGTTATTGTGGATGCTTTTTCATAAGCATAATATACTGCTGCCAGGCCTTGTTGGTAACATGGCGGGTATCCCTGGGCTACGTTATCCAGCTTTGTGCTGTAATAAGCTATAGGTTGTTTTTTCCTCCCACTGCAAGTTTCTTGCATCAGTACAGCTGATGCATAACCATCAGCTTTATTCACCACATACAGATGAAACATTTTATCATAATTTGCTGTTCCTAGAGCAGGGGCCTGTTGCAATTGTTTTTTTATCGTCTCAAATGCCAGTAATGCATCTGTGTTCCATTTTAATGGATTGCTTAAATGTTGTATTCCTGCTTGTTTCAGAATTTCTCTCAACGGCCCTGATTTAACTGTGTAGTCTTCTATCCAGTCTGCACTAAAACCTGTCATTCCTAGAAAAGTCATCATATGTCTTACTGTCTGAGGCAATGGTGTTTTACTTATGCCTTCTAATTGAGTTGGAGCTATAGCTCGAGTGCCAAATGCAATCAATCTTCCCAAGTATTCAACTTGAGGCTGACAATACTGCATTTTGTTTTTGGACACTTTGTGCCCTCCTTGCGCTAATTTTGTTAAGACTTTAATTGAGTCTCTGTGACATTGTTCTATCGAGGAAGAACAAATAAGTAAATCATCCATGTATTGTATTAGCGTACTGTCTATTACAAGATCTTCTAAATCGGCCTTAAGCACTTGATTAAATATGTGAGCCGAGTGTTTGAATCCTTGAGGAATTCGAGAATAACTGTATTGTTTACCGGCATATGTAAACGCAAACAGGTATCTACTTTCCTCTGCTAATGGAACACTGAATCACTGTAAAGTATTTGGCATCAGGAGGGACATTCGTTAGTAACCTGTGTGGGTTTGGTACCTCAGCTGGCAAATCTTCAACTATTTCATTGATTGCTCGTAGATCGTGAACAAGACGCCACCGGTGTTTGTCTGCTTTAAGAATAGGCATAATTGGAGTGTTACAGTAACTAGACGTTTCTATTAAAACTCCTGCTTTCACTAAACCTTCAATAGTGTCTTTTATTCCTGCCTCAGCCTCTGGACGCAAAGGATATTGTGCTTTTCTGGGCAGACGTGCATCTGGCTTAAACTGAACTCTTACTGGATTAGCTGATTTTATTAATCCTATATCTGTGTCATGTTGTGACTATAATTCAGTTGGTACCTGATTCTCCATTTCCCTAAATAATTCGGTCTCAGTGCTGTCTACTAATTCAGACGTTGTAGTCATCTGTGTTACTTTCTTTTGACCGATAACTACTTCCTACGGAATTCCCAGCAAACTGGTTGCACACAAAATTTTGATGTAATTTTTGTCAGCTGAATGAAAAATCAATGGATGATCTGTTGGTTCCCATTTGCTTTTTCCTGCTTTTTTCATCATTGGTCCTAAATCTTTTGCTTCCCAGTTCTTTCCTACATATACTGCAATATGTGGGACAGAATCAGTCACACTAAACCATTTTTTTCACAAATTCACTGTCTGGAATATTTAAAGCTGCTCCTTGTTTACCTATTATGATATACTGGGAGACTATCTCAACTTTTTGTCTCTTTGTTCCTTCCTGGCATTTTTGTTCTATTTTTTCATGTCTTTCTGGATCATATATCATCGTACAATGAAATTCTGATTTTGTTAACTGTGCTTCAGGAATCTGTGCTTCAATAAATTTTCCCCACTTGTTCACTGTCTGTCTCACATCTTGTTCTATCTGTCCTATCCAATAGACATTTGCTTTTGGCTCTGCAACTACCATTTGTGTTTCTGTTCCTATTGCGTTGATGAATATTCCTTCTGAAGAACACAAAATTTGTAACCCCAATTTACATAATGCATCCCTTCCTAACAAATTGATAGGAGTTTGATTTGATACAAGAATGGGCATTGTTATACTTTGATTTTTTTGTCTGTAGACACTGGAGCTGTCATCGGAATTAATTGCATTTTTCCCGAGAATCCTATTGTCTTTGCAAATTTTCCAGACAAGGGGAGATGTGAGGCATATTTTGAGTTTAAGCAAGAAAAAATTGCTCTGGTGTCTAACATCATAGGCGTGGCTTTACCTTCTATGTTAATTTGCATAATAGGCTCTTGATCAGCTTTAGTCTTTAACATTGGTAGCTGATTCTCCCCTGTAGAATTCTCTGGGCATCCCCAGTAACCCTGATTTGGACCTCTCCACGGATTAACAGGGCCTTCTACTGCACCTCGATTAGACTGCTGCCAGCTCTCCCCCCTTCCACCCCGAGGGTACTGCTGCCATGGATAGGTGGGACAGTTATATTTAATGTGTCCGGGCTGTTCGCACGCCCAACAAACACCTGGAGGACCAGTATAAGGTTTGCCTCTTCCTCTTTGGCCTCTCTGTATTGGTCTTTTTCTCCATCCCAATGAAGCTGGCTGTTGAGGATAAACATTAATTATGGGTACAGGAAGCGGGTGTGTGTTTGGAGGGACTGCTGCAGATGGGCTTGGCTGAATAGTTGGCTGCGGAACGCTTACGGGAGACATAATTGTCATTTGTTCCTCTTCTTCTTTCTTTATTGGAGCTTGAATTTTTCTCTTATTTTTCTTTGTCAGTTCTTCAAGCTGTAATTGAGTTAGCTTTCGCTGTAGCTCTTTCTCTTGGGTCTTGAGCTTTAGTTCATTTTTTCTGTGTTGCTCCACTGCATGTGTCACATGATCACAAAATTCTTTATGAGTTTTTGAGTTCAAACCAACAACGTCTTCTGGCCTGCTTTTTAGAGCTGGTGGCATAGCATCAATCACAGCCTGTCTGAATAAGGTGGCCATTAACGGGTCTCCCTCAGGATTTATTTCAGTCTCTTGTTTCCAGTTTTTCAGCTGTTTCTGGACATATGTGGTTGGATTTTCTGTATCTCCCAGCTCTTGCCCCTTTTAATGACTTAGGATCCAGTCTGATCGGATACTCAAGACGCAATGCTTGCCATACTGCTGGACGGAATGCATCAAAAACAATCCCATCCATATTGTGAGAGTTCACCGCTCTGTCCAGAGTGGCTGTTTGCAAAATTTCATCCATCTTTGCCCCTCCTATAATTTTAGCCAGCAATGCTTTAATGTCCCCCACAGCCAAAAGTTTGCCCATTGTGTCCTTCTCAAAAACTCTTATCCATTTTCCAGCGCCCTCATGAATATCAGGGAGGCGAGTGACTAGCCCCTCGAGGTCCTGTGAAGCCCAGGGGACATATTGTCCCTGTGCACCCTTGATTAAAATTGGGAGTTATGCAGCCAGTGGTCTGAATGTCCCCTTGTCTCTGCCCTGTTCCCATTTCCCCGTATCAAATAACTCCTCTTCACCATTCATTTCCTCACTACTGTCGAACAACTTACTTCTCCATCTCTCTAATTCATTTACCTCTTGGATTTTTTTTCCTGATTCTCTAATTTTCCTTTCCATCGCTCGTTCCATAGCTTCCACCTGTGCTTCAATCTCTCTATCTTTACTCTTTATTTTTTCTAACACTTCCTCATATCGTGTTTTGTCTTCCTGGTTTGTTTTCATCATTTCTAAGGCTATGCGTGCTTGTTTATAACAATCCATAGGTAAGTATCTTTCACTTCCCTTTTTCTGTTCCCTGCTCTTTGTTTTTACAGCTGGCTCAATGTCTACTTGACCTTCCATTTCCATCTCTCCCGTTACTTCTACCTTCCCCTTGAGAATTGGGAACTCTCCCTCAAGAAGATAGGGGGGTGGTTTAGAAAACAACATTTTTTTTTGGCTTATTTCGCTGTCTGCCTCTTTTAATATTTTCCTGGCCTGTTTTATACTTTTTAAAGTGTTTTCTCCTTCTTGTTTAAACATAGCTAACACTTCTTTTTCTTTCTCTCTTTTAGCCTCTCTTTTTTCCCTTTTTTTACTGACGCTTTTAGTTTTATAGTTTTTTATCAGAGTTTCCATTTCCTCACACAATGCCACATCAAATGTCCCTTCCTTTGGCCATTTTGTCATTTTATTCTTAGTCCTCTTTTGCCATTTGTCTGAGATTTTGTTTATCATCTCTTTACACGGAGGATATTTCAATCCTAATATCTCTACCGGAGTAGCTGTCATATCTTCTCCTACAATCTTTCAGTCTAATTTTTTATTCTATTTATTTTTATATAAACTTTTTTGTAACTCTTTTTCCAATTAATTTATCTTTTTAACTAATTTCCCCTAATTTTATTATTTATTTAGTGACTTGCTTCTTTTAACCCACTTTTTTATTCTGTCTGATGCATGCACACTTTCTATATGAATTTTCCAACTTTATTTTATGATCTCTCAGTATGCATAAAATATTTAACAATAATTCTTTATCTATTTTTCAATTATTTATTATTTCTTCTTTTTTATTTAGTTAGTCTGCACTTATTATTATTTTTAATGTACTTCTTCAACTTATTATCTTAATCTCCCTTCTACAGCACTGCTCTCAGAAAATTTTCTTCTTTCTCTTTCACACAGACATCCAAAAATAAAATCTTATAATAAATCTGGATTCAATCTTTATTGACCCTATTTTCCTAAAAATATTCACTCCTTCTAGTCCTCTTATTTAGTCGAGGCTCATTATTTCATCCTTTGTACCCTTATTTATAGGGCTCATTCAATCATTCATCCCTCTCAGGTGTGGCACGAACTGCGTCTGCCTCTGCCAGGCCACATTTAAGTGACGGTCCAGGAGGGGTGCACAGCTCTTGCCCACCTGATATGGAATTTATTTATTCTCTCACACAACCTCAGTCTTTCACACAAGCACCGACACAGTTTCAAACATACATCAAAACAAAACACTTCACTTTTCCCAATTGACCTGCAGCAGAGCTCTTGTTCTTTTACTGCTACTCTCACTTTCTCTCCCTCACAGTAAAAAAAACAATGCTTAGCCAGGATTTTTTTTTTTTACTCTTACAATGTTTTTTTTCTATTTTTTTTTTTTTTTTTTTCTCATCAGGGCGGTATCCTTAGGTCTTTGCGCGCTTCCTTCACTATATCTGCTTCACGTTTATTTCTGTCCCTTCAGGCCCAGTCTAAATAAACACAGACCATTGCTAGCAATGTATGTCTGCCTACACCATCCAGTTTCAATTCAGGCTACTTATCAAGGCCATAAACAGTAAACCAGATAAACGCATGCAGTTATTTCTTCTGGAATAAAACTCCCTTTTTGTTCTTTTCTTTAAATTTAGAAATTTGGAAGAGCAAATTTTAAGTGACCTTACCGCTAAGAGCAGACTGGCAAACAACACAAAATTATATAAGCAAAAATGCTTTACCTTTGTAAGAGGTGGCCACCCTTTTTGTGCTGTTCGTCAAATCCCGCTCAAAGCGGTCGTCCACTCTGTTGCTCTGTTCCAATCCTGTTCGTGACACCAATTTGTAGTGTCCGAAGAATCACACTCAGACTTGGAGTTTGATGCCAGAAGAAAAGACTTTATTATCTATATAGCGAGAATAAAGCCGAGATCCCTTCTGCAGAAGAGTCTCTCGAATGTTTCTGGGCTTTGGTATATATACAAGTTTTTAAGGCAGGTTCTTATACATTTGGAGTGTCTCTTTTGTATACAATTCCATATATCTCCCTAAGGAGAAGAGTCCTCCTAGTCCTATTATGGTAAAGGAAAAAGCCCTCCTACATTTTTCAGATGTTTTCTTGTTTGCACATTTTAGCCACGTAGGCACTTTTTACACAGGGGCCTTAGAACATAATGGAAGATTAAATAGATATATTAATGGCAAGATTCACCTTGATTATACTTGATTAATTCAGATCTTCAACAATAAAAATCTTCTTCACTGATAAATAGGTTTTATTAAAATATTTAATCATGAAAGGTCAAAAAACCCTTGTGTCCATAAAACACCTATCTGAAGCCCATTATATGGGTTGGGAGTGGGACGCATCCCATTTCCAACCTTTATAATGGGCCTCAGATAGGTGTTTTATGGACACAAGGGTTTTTAATGCAAATTATCCATTATTATGACATGAAAATGAGATAAATGAGTACAGTAGACTCTGCTGAAACAGTAGAGGTGGTTTATTCAAGAATAAAAAACATAATTAATCATCTACGCAGACATTGTCCACTAACCTACTATGCAGTTCCCATACAGCAGGTTGGAAATGGGACGCATCCCATGTCCAACCTATATAATGGGGCTCAAATAGGTGTTTTGTGAACACAGTGGTTTTAAGCTGTTTCCTCTTACACTAGCTTGATAAAACCTGTATATCAGCATCCATAAGGACCTCCAGAGTCAGCAGCACCAAGTTTCATGTCAAAATTCATCTGTCCGCAACCCTCCTATTTGAGCCCCATTGAATAGGTTGGAAATGGGATCTAGGTTGGTAGACAATACGTAATTTACATTGTTAAAGCAATTCCACTGAATTAATTGCAAATGGGATATGTGTCCACTTGCAAGTTATTGAATAGGATTGGTTTAGCAGATTAGTTGACATTTGTCCCAGTAACCTATTATTATGATCCCATTAAATAAATTGTAAATGAACATATCCCAATTGCAATCTACTGACTGGGATCGGTTTAGTACTTTGGTGGACAATCATCCCACTAACCTACTATAGCGATCCCATTCAATAGGTTGCAAATGGACACATATCCCACTTGCAATCTACTGAATGGGATCGGTTTAGTACTTTGGTGGACAATCATCCCACTAACCTACTATAGCGATCCCATTCAATAGGGTGCAAATGAACACATATCCCACTTGTAATCTATTGAATGGGATCGGTTTAGTACTTTAGTACTTAGTACAGATGGCTCAGGTACCAGTGTTGGATCCGAGTCCACCTTGTCGAGTCCTAATTTTTAATCAATTGAGTTTAAGTGGGAGCAGGGGCGGTTCTGGGCGGTTCATTTCTGCATTTGACGTTGCTCTCAACGTCAAATGCAGAAATGCTAATTCATGCGTTTATGACCTCAAGGTTAGACAATTGTAATGCTTTACTGGGTGGTTGTTCTGCATGCTTGATCAATAAACTACAGTTGGTCCAAAATGCAGCAGCTAGAGTCCTTACTAGAACCAGGAAGTATGACCATATTAGCCCGGTTCTGTCAACACTGCACTGGCTCCCTATCAAACATCGGATAGATTTTAAAATCTTGTTAATTACTTATAAAGCCCTGAATGGCTTAGCTCCTCAGTACTTGAGCGAGCTCTTATCACATTATAGTCCTCCACGTCCGCTGCGTTCTCAAAACTCTGGCCATTTGATAATACCTAGAATATCAAAATCGACTGCGGGCGGCAGATCCTTTTCCTATTTAGCACCCAAACTCTGGAACAATCTACCTAACACTGTTCGGGAGGCAGACACACTCTGTCAGTTTAAATCTAGATTAAAGACACATTTCTTTAACCTGGCTTACACATAACACACTAATACACTTCTATTATTCAAATCCGTTAAAGGATTGTTAGGCTGCATTAATTAGATCAGCCGGAACCGGGAACACTCCTCATAACACACGATGTACTCGTTACATCATAAGAAGAATGGCATCTACGCTACTATTTGTCTGTTTCTTTCTTTTTCTGTTTCTCAGTCCGTGTTCGGATCAGATGGTGGATCGGCGCCGGAAGATGATGTCTGTGACCCTGATCGTCGGCGGAGGCCAGACACCTGGATGAGCCGCGGGGACATATCCCCAGTGAAGACCTTGACTTAAATAAATAAATAACTAAATAAAATAAAACAAAATAACTAAAAATATAATAAAATATCTAACTACATAATATTATTATTGTTAGAAATTGCAACAATATAAAAATAGAAATATAATACATTTAAAATGTAATTAAAACAATAAGTAAAAAAAATAAATAAATAAAAAATAAACAATAATATCCTGGCCAGAGGAGAACTGGCCCCCCGACTGAGCCTGGTTTCTCCCAAGGTTTTTTTCTCCATTCTGTCACAGAGGGAGTTTTGGTTCCTTGCCGCTGTCGCCTCCGGCTTGCTCAGTTGGGGACACTTAATTTCTAACGATTATCATCAATTTGATTTCATATATACTATTTAAACTAAACTGAGCTAGACAATGACATCTCTGAATTCAATAATGAAATGCCTTTAACTGAAAATTGAGTGTTTAATCTTATTATACATTACTGACACTCTGTCCTCCAATTTGATACTGTTAAGTGCTTTGACACAATTTGTATTGTTAAAAGTGCTATATAAATAAAGGTGACTTGACTTGACTTGACTAATATAATGCTACCATAGCAACAATTTAGGACAATTTAGCAACAATTTAGGACAGTGCATTTCACAAAGTCGCATTTTAGCCTAATTATTACATCTAACACACAAACTTCCCGCGCAAGTGGTTCAACTTAAGAATGCATCACTATTGAGTAAGCTAAAGGTATGATGAAATAATTTTTTAATGTTTGATAGAGGGCTAGATGATCGTAGTTAGTTGACTATTTCGCTGTATTGTTATTGTTTGTTGCTGTTCAAGTTGTTCTAACTTAAAATGATGCATCTGTTAAATGGGTCGCAATTATGTCAGGGAATTGGTCGCAATGAGCTTGTGTTTCATTGTAAAGCAGACACAATTAAGTATTTCTGGTAGTTGTGATGGTATCACTTGTCCATATTTGTGGTAAAACTAGGACTGTGCAATTAATCAAAATTCAGTTTCAATTTCGATTTTGGCCTCCAACGATCATGAAAATACAATAATCGAGATAAAATGATGTAAAGTATGTAAAGTAAACTTTTAGCTCAAGGTGCGTGCCTAAACGCTCAAATACACGCAAAAGTGTGTCAAAATGCAGCGCTTAGTGAATATTCACGTTAAACCTCGTCGGTTCTGTAATAAATGAATGTAAACTGTAGATATACATGTGTAACGTAAATTGGATCAGTGTGGCTCTTAAAGTGATAGCGAATTATATTCCCGCTGCCGACTGTTTGCTTAACATTAATCAAATAACAAAAGAAATAGACAAAATCACTCACTGCTCTTAACAGAATGACTTTTGTAGCTTTAATAAGAAACAAAGAAAGTTTAATTCTTACAGTGAAGACTGTTTTATTTTACATTATTCAATTTCTGTAGTAGACTGTTAACTGAATACTTTCTTGTATTAAAAAAAAAACAAGTTTTGCTTATATGGCCCACTTGTAATCATGTTAAATAATCGTGATTACAATATTGACCAAAATAATCGTGATTATGATTTTTGTCATAATCGAGCAGCCCTCGGTAAAACTGCTGCCTATGACATATTTATTTCCTGGATGTCAGATTTTTTAATTTGGTTGCAATGCAATTTTGTTTTATTCAGTACTCTGCCATCTGTATTTGCTAAGTAGCTATAGTAGGGTCATTCACTTAGAAGGCATTTTTTCATTCCATTGCTGTACTTTGCACTTAAAAAAAAAAAAATCCAAAATTAAAAAAAAAATTCCACTGACCTGTCTCGCGACCAAAACATCTGTGTGAACCCAGTATTCTAATAGTTGTAGTAGTAGCGGGTTTGTTTACGGTCCGACAAATACGTGAATGGGCCACATAGGTTTTTATTATTATTATTATTATTATTATTATTAATTTATTTATTTATTTATTTTTTGTTTTTGTGCTACGTCATCGCCCCCTTTCGTCACCTCAGCCGCCCCCTCATCAGTGTTGCGCTGGCGCCGGCTCTGCACCCATATCTGGTACTTAAGTAAAAAGACAGGCTTTTATGTGTAGTTAATAGATTACAGTATTAGGCTACTTTGCCCATCGCCCATTATAGATCAAATAACAATCTATAAAGGTGCAAAATGCATTTAACATTACTTACACATATTTGAGAATTGAGATATTTCATGATATATTTTAGGGATATATCGAATAAAAAATAAATAAAATAAATAAATACCATATTGACCTGAATATAAGACGATGTTTTTTTTTCTTGGAAATACATCTGAAAAAACGCGGTCGTCTTATATTCGGGGTCTAGACTTTGACGTCAATAATACACCCACGACAATAGGTGGCCCCAAATCGCATAAAACGAGTGTGCCATGAAATATGTAATGTAATGTGTATTGTAATACGGAAGCCCTGAACCGCATGGTGTGGAAAAAAAAAAGAAAAAAACTTATCTCGTTATTTCGAGATATTAAGTCGTTATTTCGACTTATTAACTCGTTATTTCGAGATATTAACTCATTATTTCGACTTATTAACTCGTTATTTCGAGATATTAACTCGTTATTTCGAGAAATTAAGTCGTTATTTCAACTTAAGTCGTTATTTCGACTTATTAACTCGTTATTTCGACATAATAACTCGTTATTTCGACTTACTAACTCGTTATTTCGACTTAAGTCGTTATTTCGAGATATTAAGTCGTTATTTCGACTTACTAACTCGTTATTTCGACTTATTAAGTCGTTATTTCGACATAATAACTCGTTATTTCGACTTACTAACTCGTTATTTCGACTTACTAACTCGTTATTTCGACATAAGTTCCATTATGTTAAGGTTTGTATTACTTATATCAGCCACTAGAGGGCAGAATAAGACAGGAATCAATTTAAGAACGCATTGTATTTACGATGAGCTAGTCTTGAGCACTTTTACAAGTTGGTGCTCCAAAATCTCTGAGGTTTATAATGGGAATTTACGTTCATGCCAGGCTAACTTTAATTGTAGTTAAATTCATCTACCACAAAAATGCTACCGTAAAAGTTTGTCATAAATACCCAGGTGTTTACTGGATATACTAATTCATACTTTTCAAATAGGCTACGTGGTCTAATCGGCAATTAACTTATTGTATTTAGCAATTGCATAGCTATATAGTTTTTGTTTTGTTTTGTTTTTTTTTTTTTTTGCTAATTGCGTATTGCGCTCTCAGCCAGCTTTTTATCTGTTAGATTTGGCTTATTTGGCCAGAGTTTGTGACAGCTGCCACGGTCTTTCTCGGAGTTTGTCGTCGTTTCTGCTGTTTGCTCTGTAACCCGTTCACATGGCGTGTGGTGATGTTTTAAGATGTTGAGGCAAAGTTCCCAAAATATGACCAGAATATGAACCCAATAAGCTAAATTGCATTTTCCAATACAGGAGTGCCCAGCTGCCCATATGCGCTAACTTTACTTACGAACTGAATCACCATCTGCGCTTTCACAGCGCACTCGAGAAGTGATAGGATTTGCGCGAGCCATTCCTATGAAGAAGTTGATGGTCAAATATGTGATCTATTTGAATTATTTATAGAAACAGCCACTTTAAAATGCTATGGAGAAAGTCAAACTGCATATAGGCTTAGCCTATGTATTAGCTATGTAAAATTTAGTCTAACATTAGCTATAGGCCTAGCTAATATAATATAGCCTATAGCTAATATTAAATCTGTTAAGGGAATAGATATTTCCCTATAGATATATATTACAACTGTGGTATGTTGTAGCTATTGGTTCTAAATGTGCAGGCGGTTGTTTCTTCATAACAAATATTGATTAATTTAAAACACACACACACGCACAGAGAGAGATATAGTAAATAATTATATATATATATATTAGTGGTGTCAAAATTAGCGCGTTAACGCAGGCGATTCATTTTTTCAGATTAACGAGTTAAAAATATTTAACGCAATTAACGCAGGGGCGGGGCTAGGGTTGGCCACCCCATTCACAACTGCTGCCTCTGTCTCTTTTTTCTTGAAAAGGATTGCGTTTATTTAGATGCAGAATATCTTTATGACCACATCAAATGGGAGACGTTTCAGACGCGCGCTCTAACTTCGCCTCCGCGCCAGGCGCGAGTCAAACGAGCGCGGAAAAGATACTGTGCTCGTAACGCGCGCTCTTCAAATACACTCACAAGGTGCTGGCGCGCGCTGTAGCCTGTTTCATTTCATATCAAATAGCGAAAGAAACTACGTCCATGCAATGTTCTAGTTATGCCGTCAGTTAAGTCATGAAGTTACCAAAAAGGCGATTAAAGCTGCCTTAAAACTGTGTGCATGCATGCAATATGTTATATATGCGTCACATTTAAGAACATGTCTCTGAAATGGTTTTAAAAACTGTCCTGAGGTACCCCAGCACTGTCTCCCTCATCTAAAACACCCGATTCGACTCGTCCGCTCATTAGTAGAGACTTTAAGACCTGAAGTGGGTCAGAAAAGGTGAAGAGAGTTATAAAGCAATAGCAGGCTGTGATAAAGTCACATTAGCTGCCACCGCTGGGGAAGCAGCACACACACACACACACACACACACACACACACACACACACATACATACTCGCCTACTTACCTCATTCATCCTCCGTACCGTTCCTCCCTGCCGCCGCCGCTATCGGAGTAGCGGGTGCACACGCGATCCTGATAGCACATGGACATTTTCCCATTGCAGCACTCTCCCCTGTCCATATCCAATTCCCGGTCATTTCATACACTTACACTGCACTTGTTGTGTCGTTTCATCCCTGTAATGTTTGTCTGTGTGGGCGTAGTCAGTCTTCCGGCAGGAAACACCGCGCCGGCCAAACCGAACGAACAAGCGGCAGTCGATTATAACATCACGGGCTTAGTCGCGCCACACAGCGCAACCGGAAGCTGGCGAAACCATTGTCTAGTATGAATAGGTGTTTCTGTGTGCATTTAAGTGTGGAAATTATGTGTTAAATATATTATGTGTTAATGGATTATGTTTATGTGTATATATATATATAGATCGGAAGTGATTATTGTTGATTAAGTATTACAGATGACCAATAGATGTGGTATTTGTGTGTGTGTTAAATGTTATTTTTACCGGTGAATGGTATAGCCCAAAAAAGGGGCGGGGTTTGGCCTATATAAGCCGAGGCCAAACAGAAAGACGTTACTTGTTTACCAAGTCGATGCAAGAGTGCTACTGCGGTGCCTCAAGCAAAAACTCCTTCGTATATTGTGGATACCTGTTTGCTACCTGATTATATCATTGTTGGATTATTTTCTGGTTTATTTTTCCCTTTTGTTGTTTATTTGGTACTTTGGATTTTTGTCATTTTTAGGTGCACTTGTAGATATTCTTCACTGTGGACAATCTTTCTGGCACTGTAAATAAATTCCACCTTGCACAAAAGTGCTTTTGCGAGTGAGCCATCGTTTTTACATCCCTTCACGGACTCACATTTTTCCCCGAAGGCGAGCTGGTGGGCTCGTCTTCATCACATTTGGTGGCAGCGGTGGGATGGCTACTCGCAAGACAGCGCCGAAAGGTAGAAAACCCAGGCCGGGTTTACGATCCCAAGTGAAGGTGACGTCAGAGGAGGAGGCAGCCTGGAATTCGGTTGAGACTACGGAGGAGGAGGGAGCCACGAGTTTTCCCAAAGTCTCCCCAAAGTCCAGTCAACCACTGACCAAGCCCGTCAATCCTGACGCTACAGCTGGCGAGGGAATGATTTCCCTGATGCGCAGATTTCTCGAAACTCAAGAGCAGAGAGAGGATCGATATCTGCGGGAGCTCCGAGGTCTTCATGAGTCCATCTTGGAGTCAATTCGTCCTGCTGAGACCTCGCTCGACGCGGAGAGTGTTCGAATGGAGCTACCGACGCCAGCACCAAAGTTATCCACAAGACACAGACCCGCCTACGTCCAAGACTCCCCGAATGTCACAGCGCCAAGAGAGCCAATGCAGTGGGCTGATCCGAAGATGCCAAGCTTCCAGCAGGGGGAAGACATCGAGAGTTATCTTCGGCGGTTTGAGCGTCTGGCCAGGACCTGGAGGTGGCCTGAGGAGGAGTGGAGCTATCGTCTGGTTCCGTTGCTGACAGGGCAGGCATTGGAGGCGTACCTGGCAATGGACGAGGAGCAGGCTGAGGTCTACGCTGACCTGAAGGAAGCACTGCTGGAGAAATTCAACATCTCTCCAGAGACCTACCGTCAGCGCTTCCGATCGACTACAGTCCCAGCTGGAGAGTCGCCAACAGAGACTTACCACCGGCTAAAGAATCTGTACAAGCGTTGGGTGCGACCGGAGGAGCACTCTAAAGAAGAGATCGGCGAGGCCATCATCCTGGAACAGCTTCTTCGGGTGTTACCCTACGACGCACGCACCTGGGTGAGAGAGCACGAGCCGAGGTCAGGACTGGCGGCAGGGAAGTTGGCACAGCAGTACCTGAATGCTCATCGTGGCAGTCCTCGTACTCAACCACTCAAAGGTACTGTACGTGGCATTTCTCATAACTCTGGGTCTGAAAGGGGTCGTGTTGAACTATCTGACAATGTACAAGGTCCAAAGTCAATGGCCAAAGACTTGCTTTGCTTTTACTGCCAGCAGCCGGGCCACAAAGCAGCTGTGTGTCCCGCTCGCAAAGCGAAACTTACGGGGTTTTGTTATGTGCCTAGAGAAGGGGACTGTGATTTTGACTCTGTAGGGGAGAGTCAGAATCTATATGATGTGACTGTTAATGGACATGAACTGAAAGCACTCTTGGACACTGGAAGTTCTCTGTCAATGTTGAAATCATGCTTTGCAAATAATGTCAATTATGTAAATACTACCGCTGTTCAATGCGTGCATGGGGACGTAAAGCAGTATCCCCGAGCTGAGGTAATGGTGGAGGTACGGGAACAAATGTACTTACTGAATGTTGCCGTAGTTGACAATTTACCAGCTGATATGATTCTAGGAAGAGACTTGCCAGTATTACATGAACTCTTGCAACCCACCATCAAGGACTCTGAACATTCTGTTGCCACTGCAATGTCATGTCCTGCTCTTACTAGAGCTCAAGCCAGGGCAGGTCTGCAGCCGCTGCCAGACTTGGATGGTAGTCTGCTGCAGGGTGGGACTAAAGGCCCTAAAAAGTCACGACGCCAACGGCGGCTTGAGAAGTACCTGGGTACCCCAGCCTCTGAGGCCTCAGTGGAGGGTCTTGAAGTCAATGGCTGGAAGGTCCCAGGGAACATAGCACAACTTCAAAGGGGAGACGAAACTCTGAAACCTTTATTTGTCAAAGCTGAGTGTGACAAACCATCAAATCTGTGCAATGAAGAATATGTAGTGATGAATGATGTGTTGTATGTGCGAACCAATGATGTGATGCGTCTAATTGTACCATCTTGTTGTCGTCCTCTTGTTCTGCACCTTGCACACACTGTTCCATGGGCTGGCCACCTGGGCCAGCAGAAAACATATGCACGCATTAGCTCACGATTTTACTGGCCCACACTATACACTGATGTACAAACACACTGTAACACATGTGCCATCTGCCAAAAGACAAGTGCTGTGTCCCAGCGGGGCAGAGCACCCCTGCAACCTCTCCCTGTCATTTCTGCACCTTTTAGGCGGATCGCCATGGACATTGTGGGGCCGTTGGAAAAGAGCAGTGCTGGACATCGCTACATCCTGGTAGTCAGCGACTACGCCACAAGGTATCCTGAGGCCTTCCCACTCCGTTCCATCACCACACCTAAGATCATTCATGCCCTGGTTCAGCTTTTCTCCAGAGTCGGCATACCTGAGGAGATACTCACGGACCAGGGAACGAACTTCACGTCACGGCTGATGGGGCAGCTGAATAAACAGTTGGGCATTACCGCCCTCCGAACAACTCCCTACCACCCGCAGACGGACGGTCTGGTGGAGAGATTCAACCAAACTCTCAAGAATATGTTGCGGAAGTTCGTTGCAGACACAGGACGAGACTGGGACAAGTGGCTACCATTTGTTCTCTTCGCTTACCGAGAGGTACCCCAAGCGTCAACGGGATTCTCACCGTTCGAGCTCCTCTATGGATGGCAGGTACAAGGACCCCTGGACCTGCTGAAGAAAGGCTGGGAGGAGGAACCTGCATCCAAGAAGGAGGAGAAAGGCGTCGTGCAGTACGTGCTAGAGATGCGAGATCGACTGGAGCAGTACAGAGAACAAGCTAAAGAGAACCTACAAGAGAAACAACAAGCGCAGAAAAGATGGTATGATGAACACGCCAGGCTACGACAGTTTCAACCTGGGCAGAAGGTATTACTCCTGTTGCCAACTTCAACGAGCAAGCTACTGGCTAAATGGCAAGGGCCGTACACCGTGGTCCGCAAGATGGGGCCAGTCACTTATGAAGTTCATCACCCGGACAAGGGCAAGGCCAGGCAGACCTACCACGTGAACCTGCTAAAGGAATGGAAGGTGCCACCCGGTAAGGGACCAGAAACATCACTGCTGGTAAGGAAGGTGGAGGTGGAAGAGGAAGAGGAATCGGAGGATGCAAAGCGACAGCCGTCTGTGGTGAGTCTAACTCACCTAGAAGACTCCAAAAGGAAAGAACTGCAGCACCTCCTGAACCAGTTTCCTGCTTTGTTCTGTCAGAGGCCTGGACGGACTGAGCTGTCCCAACACACCATCCACCTTTCCAATCCATCACCATCACGTCAACGTCCTTACCGGGTGCCTGAAAGGCTGGTGGAACCCTTGAAGGAGGAGATCAAGATGATGAAGGAGCTAGGAGTGATCGAACCTTCAATGAGCGAGTGGAGCAGCCCAATGGTGATCGTACCCAAGAAAGACGGTTCCCTGCGTGTCTGCATCGACTTTCGCAAGCTCAACGCCCAATCTAAGTTTGATGCATACCCCATGCCAAGAGTGGATGATCTGCTGGAGAAGATTGGAAGAGCCCAGTACATCACCACGTTAGACCTGTGTAAGGGGTACTGGCAGGTACCCCTCAACCCTGAGTCCAGACCCTATACCGCGTTCCGAACACCTCTAGGATTGTTCCAATTCACGGTCCTTCCTTTTGGCCTTCACGGGGCACCAGCCACATTCCAGAGGCTGATGGACCGAGTACTCCAAGGCTGTGAAGACTGGTCTGCAGCGTACCTGGATGACGTGGTAATCCACAGCAACTCTTGGGCAGAGCATCTACAACATCTTCAGCAAACTCTAAAGAGGATAGAGGAAGCAGGATTGACATTAAACATTTCAAAGTGTGAGTGGGCAAAGCAAGAGGCGAACTACCTGGGGTATCACCTGGGCAACGGACAGCTGAGACCACAGGTGGACAAATTGGAGGCAATTCGAAGGAGCCCACAACCAAAGACCAAGAAGGAAGTGAGGTCGTTCCTAGGACTGGTGGGCTGGTACAGGAGGTTTGTGCCAAATTTCGCCTCCATCGCGGCTCCTCTGACCAACCTGCTGTCCAAGACGGTGAAAAACCCTATTCCCTGGACCGATGACTGTGAGACAGCTTTTAAGACCCTAAAAGAAAAGATGTGCTCCAGCCCAGTCCTGCAGAGTCCAGACTTCTCTCAGAGATTCCTGGTGCAAGTAGATGCGTCCGCAACAGGGATTGGAGTGGTCCTTGCCCAGGGAAGTGCAGGTGAAGAGAGGCCAATTGTCTACCTCAGCCGCAAGCTACTCCCCAGGGAGACAAGATATTCGACGGTCGAGAAGGAAGGTCTCGCCATCAAGTGGTCCCTGGACAGCTTGCGCTATTACCTCCTTGGTCGAGAGTTCGATCTAGAAACTGACCACCGGGCTCTAACCTGGATCCAGTCCATGAAGGACCACAATGCCAGAGTCACACGGTGGTACCTCGCCCTGCAGCCGTACCACTTCAAGATACGGCATCGACCTGGCAGACTCAATGTCGTAGCCGACTACCTGTCCAGGTTTCCGGCCAGTACGCGGCTTGGAGAGGGGGAAGGTGATGTGATAAAGTCACATTAGCTGCCACCGCTGGGGAAGCAGCACACACACACACACACACACACACACACACACATACATACTCGCCTACTTACCTCATTCATCCTCCGTACCGTTCCTCCCTGCCGCCGCCGCTATCGGAGTAGCGGGTGCACACGCGATCCTGATAGCACATGGACATTTTCCCATTGCAGCACTCTCCCCTGTCCATATCCAATTCCCGGTCATTTCATACACTTACACTGCACTTGTTGTGTCGTTTCATCCCTGTAATGTTTGTCTGTGTGGGCGTAGTCAGTCTTCCGGCAGGAAACACCGCGCCGGCCAAACCGAACGAACAAGCGGCAGTCGATTATAACATCACGGGCTTAGTCGCGCCACACAGCGCAACCGGAAGCTGGCGAAACCATTGTCTAGTATGAATAGGTGTTTCTGTGTGCATTTAAGTGTGGAAATTATGTGTTAAATATATTATGTGTTAATGGATTATGTTTATGTGTATATATATATATAGATCGGAAGTGATTATTGTTGATTAAGTATTACAGATGACCAATAGATGTGGTATTTGTGTGTGTGTTAAATGTTATTTTTACCGGTGAATGGTATAGCCCAAAAAAGGGGCGGGGTTTGGCCTATATAAGCCGAGGCCAAACAGAAAGACGTTACTTGTTTACCAAGTCGATGCAAGAGTGCTACTGCGGTGCCTCAAGCAAAAACTCCTTCGTATATTGTGGATACCTGTTTGCTACCTGATTATATCATTGTTGGATTATTTTCTGGTTTATTTTTCCCTTTTGTTGTTTATTTGGTACTTTGGATTTTTGTCATTTTTAGGTGCACTTGTAGATATTCTTCACTGTGGACAATCTTTCTGGCACTGTAAATAAATTCCACCTTGCACAAAAGTGCTTTTGCGAGTGAGCCATCGTTTTTACATCCCTTCACGGACTCACATTTTTCCCCGAAGGCGAGCTGGTGGGCTCGTCTTCATCACACAGGCAAATAAGATAATAACCAGCTGCTGTGATATTAATCCAAGAACAAAAGAAAAAATAGGAAATAAATCACTTTTATAGCTTGAAGGGGTTCATCTATGTTTAATTTAGAATTTAGTGTTTGGTAACTATTCATTTTCTGTATATGTCTGCTGAAGGGCACAGGTAGCTAAGTATGTCGTTTATTATATTGGGTTCATGTGAAGATTGTTTTAAGTTCACTTAAATTAGAAGTAAAGTCTAATAAATATTAAAATTGATAGCTCTCAATTATACTGTAATGCTGAATGGCTACAGTCAATGGTTAAATATTAAGGTGAAACATTTTTTTTTTTATAGAGACATCAGTAGTATTGATATCAGTGATGCTGGCCTTCAATCATAAAAAAGATGTCATTAAAGAAATATTAAAAATATACTGTCTTTATGTTGTTTGCACATTGTACATTTGAAGATTGAATGTGAAATTATTGCAATATAAAAGTATATTTAAAAACTTTAATGTCAGGTGGAATTAATCGTGATTAATTTTAGAAAAATGTGTGATTAATTAGTTAATTTTTTTAATCGATTGACAGCACTAATATAAATAAATAAATAAATATATATATATATATATATATATACAGTCAGGTCCATAAATATTGGGACATCGACACAATTCTAACATTTTTGGCTCTATACACCACCACAATGGATTTCAAATGAAACGAACAAGATGTGCTTTAACTGCAGACTGTCAGCTTTAATTTGAGGGTATTTACATCCAAATCAGGTGAACGGTGTAGGAATTACAACAGTTTGCATATGTGCCTCCCACTTGTTAAGGGACCAAAAGTAATGGGACAATTGGCTTCTCAGCTCTTCCATGGCCAGGTGTGTGTTATTCCCTCATTATCCCAATTACAATGAGCAGATAAAAGGTCCAGAGTTCATTTCAAGTGTGCTATTTGCATTTGGAATCTGTTGCTGTCAACTGTCAAGGTGAGATCCAAGAGCTGTCACTATCAGTGAAGCAAGCCATCATTAGGCTGAAAAAACAAAACAAACCCATCAGAGAGATAGCAAAAACATTAGGCGTGGCCAAAACAGCTGTTTGGAACATTCTTAAAAAGAAGGAACGCACCGGTGAGCTCAGCAACACCAAAAGACCCGGAAGACCACGGAAAACAACTGTGGTGGATGACCGAAGAATTCTTTCCCTGGTGAAGAAAACACCCTTCACAACAGTTGGCCAGATCAAGAACACTCTCCAGGAGGCAGGTGTATGTGTGTCAAAGTCAACAATCAAGAGACCCGGAAGTGAATACAGAGGGTTCACCACAAGATGTAAACCATTGGTGAACCTCAAAAACAGGAAGGCTAGATTAGAGTTTGCCAAACGACTTCACAGTTCTGGAACAACATCCTATGGACAGATGAGACCAAGATCAACTTGTACCAGAGTGATGGGAAGAGAAGAGTATGGAGAAGGAAAGGAACTGCTCATGATCTTAAGCATACCACCTCATCAGTGAAGCTTGGTGGTGGTGGGCATGTATGGCTGCCAGTGGAACTGGTTCTCTTGTATTTATTGATGATGTGACTGCTGACAAAAGTAGCAGGATGAATTCTGAAGTGTTTCGGGCAATATTATCTGCTCACATTCAGCCAAATGCTTCAGAACTCATTGGACGGCGCTTCACAGTGCAGATGGACAATGACCCAAAGCATACTGCAAAAGCAACCAAAGAGTTTTTGAAGGGAAAGAAGTGGATTGTTATGCAATGGCCAAGTCAATCACCTGACCTGAATCCGATTGAGCATGCATTTCACTTGCTGAAGACAAAACTGAAGGGAAAATGCCCCAAGAACAAGCAGGAACTGAAGACGGTTGCAGTAGAGGCCTGGCAGAGCATCACCAGGGATGAAACCCAGCGTCTGGTGATGTCTATGCATTCCAGACTGCAGGCTGTAATTGACTGCAAAGGATTTGCAACCAAGTATTAAAAAGTGAAAGTTTGATTTATGATTATTATTCTGTCCCATTACTTTTGGTCCCTTAACAAGTGGGAGGCACATATGCAAACTGTTGTAATTCCTACACCGTTCACCTGATTTGGATGTAAATACCCTCAAATTAAAGCTGACAGTCTGCAGTTAAAGCACATCTTGTTCGTTTCATTTGAAATCCATTGTGGAGGTGTATAGAGCCAAAAATGTTAGAATTGTGTCGATGTCCCAATATTTATGGACCTGACTGTATATATATATATATATATATATATATATACAGATGCTGGTCATATAATTAGAATATCATCAAAAAGTTGATTTATTTCACTAATTCCATTCAAAAAGTGAAACTTGTATATTATATTCATTCATTACACACAGACTGATATATTTCAAATGTTTATTTCTTTTAATTCTGATGATTATAACTGACAACTAAGGAAAATCCCAAATTCAGTATCTCAGAAAATTAGAATATTGTGAAAAGGTTCAATATTGAAGACACCTGGTGCCACACTCTAATCAGCTAATTAACTCAAAACACCTGCAAAGGCCTTTAAATGGTCTCTCAGTCTAGTTCTGTAGGCTACACAATCATGGGGAAGACTGCCGACTTGACAGTTGTCCAAAAGACGAGCACTGACACGTTGCACAAGGAGGGCAAGACACAAAAGGTCACTGCAAAAGAGGCTGGCTGTTCACAGAGCTCTGTGTCCAAGCACATTAATAGGTAGGTAATAATAGAGGTGAAGGGAAGGAAAAGTTGTGGTAGAAAAAAGTGTACAAGCAATAGGGATAACCGCACCCTGGAGAGGATTGTGAAACAAAACCCATTCAAAAATGTGGGGGAGATTCACAAAGAGTGGACTGCAGCTGGAGTCAGTGCTTCAAGAACCCCTACGCACAGACGTATGCAAGACATGGGTTTCAGCTGTCGCATTCCTTGTGTAAAGCCACTCTTGAACAACAGACAGCGTCAGAAGTGTCTCGCCTGGGCTAAAGACAAAAAGGACTGGACTGCTGCTGAGTGGTCCAAAGTTATGTTCTCTGATGAAAGTAAATTTTGCATTTCCTTTGGAAATCAGGGTCCCAGAGTCTGGAGGAAGAGAGGAGAGGCACACAATCCACGTTGCTTGAGGTCCAGTGTAAAGTTTCCACAGTCAGTGATGGTTTGGTGTACCATGTCATCTGCTGGTGTTG
Source organism: Spinibarbus caldwelli (assembly GCA_039654775.1). Lineage (NCBI taxonomy): Eukaryota > Metazoa > Chordata > Actinopteri > Cypriniformes > Cyprinidae > Spinibarbus > Spinibarbus caldwelli. Next base: position 13,073,138 of record CM077226.1, on the reverse strand, counting down.
GTCCACTGTGTTTTCTGATGTCCAAGGTCAACGCAGCCGTATACCAGGAAGTTTTAGAGCACGTCATGCTTCCTGCTGCTGACCAACTTTATGGAGATGCAGATTTCATTTTCCAACAGGACTTGGCACCTGCACACAGTGCCAAAGCAACCAGTATCTGGTTTAAGGACCATGGTATCCCTGTTCTTAATTGGCCAGCAAACTCGCCTGACCTTAACCCCATAGAAAATCTATGGGGTATTGTGAAGAGGAAGATGCGATATGCCAGACCCAACAATGCAGAAGAGCTGAAGGCCGCTATCAGAGCAACCTGGGCTCTCATAACACCTGAGCAGTGCCACAGAATGATCGACTCCATGCCACGCCGCATTGCTGCAGTAATTCAAGCAAAAGGAGCCCCAACTAAGTATTGAGTGCTGGACATGCTCATACTTTTCATGTTCATACTTTTCAGTTGGCCAAGATTTCTAAAAATCCTTTCTTTGTATTGGTCTTAAGTAATATTCTAATTTTCTGAGATACTGAATTTGGGATTTTCCTTAGTTGTCAGTTATAATCATCAAAATTAAAAGAAATAAACATTTGAAATATATCAGTCTGTGTGTAATGAATGAATATAATATACAAGTTTCACTTTTTGAATGGAATTAGTGAAATAAATCAACTTTTTGATGATATTCTAATTATATGTCCAGCATCTGTATATACATATATTTATATTAGTGCTGTCAATCGATTAAAAAAATTAACTAATTAATCACACATTTTTCTAAAATTAATCACGATTAATTCCACCTGACATTAAAGTTTTTAAATATACTTTTATATTGCAATAATTTCACATTCAATCTTCAAATGTACAATGTGCAAACAATATAAAGACAGTATATTTTTAATATTTCTTTAATGACATCTTTTTTATGATTGAAGGCCAGCATCACTGATATCAATACTACTGATGTCTCTATAAAAAAAAAAAAATGTTTCACCTTAATATTTAACCATTGACTGTAGCCATTCAGCATTTCAGTATAATTGAGAGCTATCAATTTTAACATTTATTAGACTTTACTTCTAATTTAAGTGAACTTAAAACAATCTTCACATGAACGCAATATAATAAATGACATACTTAGCTACCTGTGCCCTTCAGCAGACATATACAGAAAATGAATAGTTACCAAACACTAAATTCTAAATTAAACATAGATGAACCCCTTCAAGCTATAAAAGTGATTTATTTCCTATTTTTTTCTTTTGTTCTTGGATTAACATCACAGCAGCTGGTTATTATCTTATTTGCCTGCTATTGCTTTATAACTCTCTTCACCTTTTCTGACCCACTTCAGGTCTTAAAGTCTCTACTAATGAGCGGACGAGTCGAATCGGGTGTTTTAGATGAGGGAGACAGTGCTGGGGTACCTCAGGACAGTTTTTAAAACCATTTCAGAGACATGTTCTTAAATGTGACGCATATATAACATATTGCATGCATGCACACAGTTTTAAGGCAGCTTTAATCGCCTTTTTGGTAACTTCATGCCTTAACTGACGGCATAACTAGAACATTGCATGGACGTAGTTTCTTTCACTATTTGATATGAAATGAAACAGGCTACAGCGCGCGCCAGCATCTTGTGCGTGTATTTGAAGAGCGCGCGTTACGAGCACAGTATCTTTTCCGCGCTCGTTTGACTCGCGCCTGGCGCGGAGGCGAAGTTAGAGCGCGCGTCTGAAACGTCTCCCATTTGATGTGGTCATAAAGATATTCTGCATCTAAATAAACGCAATCCTTTTCAAGAAAAAAGAGACAGAGGCAGCAGTTGTGAATGGGGTGGCCAACCCTAGCCCCGCCCCTGCGTTAATTGCGTTAAATATTTTTAACTCGTTAATCTGAAAAAATGAATCGCCTGCGTTAACGCGCTAATTTTGACACCACTAATATATATATATATAATTATTTACTATATCTCTCTCTGTGCGTGTGTGTGTGTGTTTTAAATTAATCAATATTTGTTATGAAGAAACAACCGCCTGCACATTTAGAACCAATAGCTACAACATACCACAGTTGTAATATATATCTATAGGGAAATATCTATTCCCTTAACAGATTTAATATTAGCTATAGGCTATATTATATTAGCTAGGCCTATAGCTAATGTTAGACTAAATTTTACATAGCTAATACATAGGCTAAGCCTATATGCAGTTTGACTTTCTCCATAGCATTTTAAAGTGGCTGTTTCTATAAATAATTCAAATATATCACATATTTGACCATCAACTTCTTCATAGGAATGGCTCGCGCAAATCCTATCACTTCTCGAGTGCGCTGTGAAAGCGCAGATGGTGATTCAGTTCGTAAGTAAAGTTAGCGCATATGGGCAGCTGGGCACTCCTGTATTGGAAAATGCAATTTAGCTTATTGGGTTCATATTCTGGTCATATTTTGGGAACTTTGCCTCAACATCTTAAAACAACACCACACGCCATGTGAACGGGTTACAGAGCAAACAGCAGAAACGACGACAAACTCCGAGAAAGACCTTGGCAGCTGTCACAAACTCTGGCCAAATAAGCCAAATCTAACAGATAAAAAGCTGGCTGACAGAGCAATACGCAATTAGCAAAAAAAAAAAAAATAATAATAATAATAATAATAATAATAATAATAAAAATAATAAAATAATAAAAACTCTATAGCTATGCAATTGCTAAATACAATAAGTTAATTACCGATTAGACCACGTAGCCTATTTGAAAAGTATGAATTAGTATATCCAGTAAACACCTGGGTATTTATGACAAACTTTTACGGTAGCATTTATGTGCTAGATGAATTTAACTACAATTAAAGTTAGCCTGGCATGAACGTAAATTCCCATTATAAACCTCAGAGATTTTGGAGCACCAACTTGTAAAAGTGCTTAAGACTAGCTCATCGTAATTACAATGCGTTCTTAAATTGATTCCTGTCTTATTCTGCCCTCTAGTGGCTGATATAAGTAATACAAACCTTAACATAATGGAACTTATGTCGAAATAACGACTTAATATCTCGAAATAACGAGTTAGTAAGTCGAAATAACGAGTAAATCGAAATAACGAGTTAGTAAGTCGAAATAACGAGTTATTATGTCGAAATAACGACTTAATAAGTCGAAATAACGAGTTAGTAAGTCGAAATAACGACTTAATATCTCGAATAAACGAGATAAGTTTTTTCTTTTTTTTTCCCACACCATGCGGTTCAGGGCTTCCGTAATAATGGGACTTGTATTGGTTTTACTGGAAACTGTAATGGACCCTGTTGGTCTCTGCTGGTAATTGGTTGCCTTCTATTGGTGGCTTGTCAAAACCAATAAATCCTAATGGAATATGTCCTAAAACACACTACAGAAAACCATTTTTTAATGGTTAAATGTTGATGTTTGTAATGGTATTTGTAGTGTAAACCATTAAAATTTTCTGTGATGGTTTTATTGTTTGTTTGTTTTGTTGTTGTTTTTTTCAGTAGGGACATAAGCCTATATCAGTTATTCAGTGGTATTGTGGCTGCTGTGTGTCACATGACAAGCATGAGTCATGAGACACACAGCATTAAAGTAGGTTAAGATGAATTTAAAAATTGTGCCCCCTAAAAGCACAAGTGGTCCCTGTGTGGCCCCCCCAGTTACTGTGGTCTAGAACCGCCCCTGAGTGGGAGATGTTTATTAATGCCTTTTTGTTGTTACTTTTTTTGTTTGTTTTTTTATTACATATGAAATGGATTCGTCTGTACTCTGAAAAATTTCTGCGTCCAAAATGTCCAAGTCCAAGTTCATCCACAATTGCAGTCCGAGTCCAAGTACCCAACTCTGTCAGGTACAATGCGATTTTATTGGAAATTCCAAACATTACGATTGTCACGGTGCACACACGAGGGATGAACGAGGAGACGAAGGTAAACTCAAAATACAGTCTTTAACAAATCCAAGACAGACAAGGCAAGACAAGGCAGGGCTGACACACAGGAACACGGGGATTAATGAGCAGACCAGTGCTCTGGAGGCCCCTCAAGACAGACACAGACAATAATACAGGACGGGGCCTCCAGGATGGACAGACATGAAACGGGCACCATGGCGGATCAGGGATCTCAGGAGGCCATGGCGGTGCAGGGACCTCAAGAGGCCACGGTGGTGCAGGGATCTCCGGAGACCATGGTGGAGCTGGGAGCTCTGGAGGCCATGGCAGGTGATCTTACTGGCTGTGGCCTCGGTCCCCTCGGCCCCGCCACTACAGCCGGAACCTCTTGTACCCCGCCCCCCCAAAAATTCCTTGGGGGAATATACCGGCTTAACTCAGGAACTGGAGCCCCCATGGGGCTGAACACGGGAACAGGAACCCTCCGTGGGCGACACTCGGGAACAGGTGCCCTCCGTTGGCGAAACTCGGGAACAGGTGCCCTCCATGGGCTGTACAAACACAGGACAAGACAATCCACAGGAACAGGAGCCCTCTTTGGGCTAGGCTCGGAATCTGAGGCCTCTTTACAGGGCATGAGGGGAGATCCACAGCCCTCCCTGGGCTGGACGTGGAGTCAGGGGCCCTCACAGGGTTTCTCAGGAACCGCTTCTATATCAACGACAGCGGAGGCAGGTGGCTAGGGAATGGCCTCCACGGCCATAACTAGGGGAGCCGAACTCCCACGCTCATCCGTGGGCTAGAGCGGGATGAACGAGCGCAGACTTCCAAAAAACGGAAAAAAACAAAGGTAAAGGGGTAAAGGGGCGCCGCTTACTGTTAGGTCTGGTCTTCTGTCATGGTGCACACATGAGGGATGAACGAGGAGACGAAGGTAAACTCAAAATACAGTCTTTAATAAATCCAAGACAGACAAGGCAAGACAAGGCAAGACAAGGCAGGGCTGACACAGGAACACCGGGAGTAACGAGTAGACCAGACGAAACTGAACAGAACAGGCAGGAACTAAATACACATGATAATTAACACACACACCTGAAATAAATGATAAACAATCAGACTTGACGAGGACAGGAACAGGAAGGACCAAATATGGGCAAGAAGGGGGAAACACACAAGACAAGACGGACAGGACTGTGACAACGATAAAAAGATGCACAGTGCTAAACCTGGCTACACTGCTCCTGACAGAGCAGGACGGGGAAGAACACGATTGTGTTGCCACATTGGAACAGGTCAGGACAAACATTCTGGAGGCTTGCAGAATTGCTGAAGGACAAATAGTTACCATTTACATAGATTCTCGTTACACTTTTGGGGTTTGTCATGATTTTGGGGCATTGTGGAAACACAGGATATTTCTAAAATATGATGGTAAGCCTGTTCTAAATAGGGTTTGGTACCGAAACCCGGTACCAATATGGCACCGGTACCTATGTAACCGGTATGTACTAGAACCAAATCAGAATGCAGATTTCGATGCCTCATTTCGGTGCCATTCCTGAGCGATCAATTGAAATATTTGTCCTTTGTTTCTCCGAAACATACATAAGAAGCATCATCACCGGCACCGCACGTGAAAAATAATTTCCAGACTAAGAAAATGCACATGAACTCAAGTCGGAAAGCTCTAATAATACAAGTCCAACAAATCTTTGTAGTAAAGTGAGTGTGCTGTTTTCACATTCCGACTTAAAAGCACAACTTGGGAAATGAGAGCATCCGAGGAGCGCGTGAATGTAGAAATTACACTTGCTCTGACGGCAGTAGGTAGCCTTCCATTAACTAGCTAAGCTAAACATGCTTAAATTAAAATGCCTAAAGCTAAAATTCTCTTGTATTCACGTTTTTAAACATGTTGTCCAACAAAAAAGAACATTATAACCTTTTTAGTCCACAACACCAGTTAAATGCTTCCTTTTGTGACCTGATGTAGCTTCTTGTCACAGAATGAGGCAGAAAATATGTTCCATAGGCTACTAATACATCGATTAGCAATGGATTGTAAATATACTTAATTATTATGAAAGTACCAGAGATGGCTTGAATAACACAGATAAACTATACATTGTCGTAGTCGAATGTTTATTGTATTTATTTTATCATTCAAAACATTTATATCTTCTGTTTACTCAGTTACAGCCATAGCAATGCCTTTGTCCATATTGGGGATTTCCAGGAGCTTCATGAGTTCTGCTACTTCTGTGACTGGATATGTGAATTTTTTGTGCGAGGGCGCCCTCTGGCGTCCAGTATGAATGAAAAAGACATCATGTGTTTCGTGCTAATGGCCAATCTAATTATTATAATTAATGGCCAATATATTTTTTTTTATAAGTATCGGTTCAGGCACTATTTAGGCACCGGTACCATTTTAAAATTATCAATTTGGCACCGGTATTGAAAAAAAAAAAAAAAAAACGATACCCAACCCTAGTTCTAAACCATGACAAAACAGCAGCATTGTTGGAAGCAATTTTGTTACCAAAGTCAATTGCTAACTGCAAATGTATTGCACATTCTAAAGGTGAGGACTTTGTGTCTTTAGGTAACAAATGAGCTGATACCGCAGCGAAGGATGCAGCTACGAGAACAGAGTCTCCTTTGACATGTGTAGCGGTTAACAATGACTCATTCACACTCCCTTTTGATTCTCTTACAGCTATGCAAGCTTTTGCAACACTAGAGAAGAAGAAACAATGGGTGAAGGCCGAGTGAAAACTGGAAAACAACCTTTGGCTGAGTACTGAAGACAAAGCATGTCTGCCAAAATACTTTTTCCCTCACTACGCAAAACTTGTACATGGACTAGGTCATGTGAGTAAAGGGGGAATGTTTGATTTGCTGAATCAATATTGGTTCACAAAGGGATTCACTTCCCGCAAGTAGCACATCCACCTCCAAGTCAACCATTCAATCATATAATGTTCGAGTGACAATGGCACACCTTTTGCAAATGAAGCCATCACTCAGGTGGGACATTAAAGAACAAATTAATGAAGTGTTGTGAGCAGACAGGTTTGTCTTGGGTAAAACACTCCCCATTGTGTTAATGTACATGAGAATGAGAAAAAGAACAAAGTCTAACTTGAGTCCGTTTGGAAATTTTGTTTAGCAGGCCAACTTTCATTGGAGTAGGACCAGAACCACGACCACTGCCCTCTACAGCCTTGTGTCAAGATGACATGCTAAACTATTGTCGAAATTTGTCTCTTGTTCTCTCCCAGATATCTCAGCAGGTCAAGGACGCCCTGCCGAAGCCAGCGGAAGGAGTCTTGCATGATATCAGGCCTGGCGATTTTGTGGTAACCAAGGACTTGAGGAGAAAACACTGGAGATCTAAGAGGTGGAAAGGATTTATTTTTTGGGCGAACTATATATTTTGAAGTACCTTATTTGATAATTATTGCAACATGGCTTTTTTCCTACAAAAATATTTTGTTAGTTTCCTCTTCAGTTTTGCTGATGTAAGAAATGAGTCGTGAAACTAGATCTGTTCCTCTTTCCCTTCCTTTAAATGTCATAAACCGCTCTCTTAAAAGTTAATAGATTTTATAAAATTAGAAATTAGAGAGATATTCTTTTAAAATTTGTAATAAATTTTCACATATTACACTTTTAATCAAAGACAATTACAAACTCAGAACATTAGATCATCTGTAGTTTATAAGACCTAATTAACAGACTTTGTTAAACTGTTGGTGAAACTGTTGCAAGATCCTTTCTTAATTTATACAGAGGAAGTGTTATCCAGTAGTATCTTGGCTTCACTGCAGATATTTTTCCACTAAGTAATACATTTCTTTGCCTTTGTTTTTGAATATAAGTCATTTATCATGAACAGGACCCCTGCACTCTGTCCACGGACAATGATGGTAACCAATGGTCCTCTTTATCAACATACTTTATCCAGGTAAGGTCAAAACACATATTACAATTAAATTACAATTAAGCACATAAAGATTATGAGTAACTGTCAAAAGTGGAGTTCTGTCTTCCTTACAGTTTCTTTTTTTGATTCCAATTATAGTAAAAATGGGACATTGGATGATGAGCCAGATACTAATGCACCATATGACTATTATGACTACTATGCTGGATATGTTGATTCGTCTGTATTTTCCTGTGTTTATGAAGATCATGGAGCTAGCATTCTTCCTGTGCTATACTCCCTGTTTTTTGTGGTGGGCTTTCTGAGTAACATAATAGTGATCTGGGTCGTTTTGATGGGTGTGAAGCTAAGAAGCATGACTGACATCTGTCTTCTGAACCTGGCTTTAGCTGACCTGCTCTTGGTCTGCTCCTTCCCCTTCCTGGCACACTATGCCAGAGACCAGTGGATCTTTGGAGATGTTATGTGCACTGTGGTCCTCAGTGTCTACCACATTGGATTCTATAGTGGGATATTCTTTATTGTACTGATGAGTGTTGATTGGTACTTAGCTGTAGTTCATGCTGTGTTTGCCTTGAGAGTCAGAACAAGGACATATGGGATCTCAGCAAGTGTGGTCACATGGATTGTTGCTGTTTCTGCATCCTTTCCTGAGTTGATACACCTAAAAACCACAGAAAACAATGAACAAAAATATTGCGTATCTTACCCAACAAATGATCAAAATTCTTACCTTTCTTCAAGGACTTTTGGTATCTTGAAAATGAATGTTATGGGTTTAATTCTCCCTCTTATTGTGATTGGATTTTGTTACTCAATGACTTTAAAGAGACTCCTGACAGCTCGCTCTACCAGGAGGCAGTCCATGCACCTTGTCATCACGGTGATGGTGGTCTTCTTTTGCTGTTGGGCTCCATACAATGTCACAGCTTTTGTGAAAGCCTTAGAACTGAACGAGCTCATAACTCAATCTTGTGACAACAGTAAGGCAATCAATCTAAGTCTGCAAATCACAGAAGCTTTGGCTTATTCACACAGTTGCCTGAACCCCATTTTCTATGTGTTTGTGAGAGAGAAATTTAGAAGGCATCTTTTCAAACTCCTGTTGAGGACACCTTGCACTAAACTGCAATTCGTAAAGAACTTCATTACACAGGCCACTGTATCAGTTTACTCACACAACACCAATGATGAGAGAACTAGTACAACAGTTTAAAAGGAAAAGATAGTCAAAAAGAATTTTTAAATGCAGGGCTGTTCTTAGGGCAGTGCAACAGGTGCGGCCGCACCGGGCCCCGTGGCGATTGGACCGAGGGGTACCCCCACCCTCCAAGAACGGGAACACGAATGTTCCGAGGAGGCCCTGCTCCTTATACCTTGCACTGGGCCCTGTGCCAACTTGAGACAGTCCTGTTTAAATGTATATACTAATTTGTTTTTAATCTACCAGCATTGATGTAGCGATTTTAAAAGTTGGGGAACTCTGCACCCAGGTTGTGTTGTACTTGGGGGAGATGTTAATTCATGTAGTTTATCACTTGCAACCCCATGGCCCTTTCACCTTTCACACCAAACCACAAATGCTACTAGTGTTGATGCCCCTGTATGATTTTATTTATAGTATTTTTTTTATTTGTTTCAAAATAAAAAAAAACGTCATAGGCTTTCCTGTAGCTCAAATAGTAGAGCATGGCGCTAGCAACGCCAAGGTCATGGGTTCGATTCCCAGGGAAAGCAAGAGCTGATAAAATGTAGAAACTGTAACTTGAATGCAATATAAGTCGCTTTGGATAAAAGCGTCTGCTAAATGCATAAATGTAATGTAAATGTAAGATTATTAATCTTTTTTGTTTGTTTGTATTTTATACACTACCATTCAAAACTTTGGAATCAGAAAGATTTTAAATGTTTTTTTTTTAAAGAAGTCTCTTATGCTCATCAAAGTTGCATTTATTTGTTCAAAAATACAGAAAAAAACAGTTATATTATGAAATATTATTGCAATTCAAAATAATGGTTAACTATTTTAATATACTTTAAAATATAATTTATTCCTGTGATGCAATGCTGAATTTTCAGCATCATTACTCCAGTCTTCAGTGTCACATGATCCTTCAGAAATCATTCTAATATGCTGATTTATTATAAATGTTGGAAACAGTTTTTGCTGCTTAAAAGTTTTTTTGGAACCTGTGAAACTTTTTTCAGGGTTCTTTGATGAATAAAAATTAATAGCTGTAACATAACAGTAAAAGAACATCATTTATTTAAAAAAAAAGAAAAAAAAAGAAATATTTTGTAATAATATACACTACCGTTCAAATGTTTGGGGCCAGTAATTTAATTTAATTTATTTTTTTTCAGCAAGGATTTATAAATTAATAAAAATAAAATGATGGTCAAGACTTATTTGACAAATATTGTTAGAAAATACTTATATTTTGAATAAATGATCTTCTTTTTAACTTTTCATTTATCAAGAATACTGAAAAAAATAAAATTAAATAAAAAAATAAATAAAAAAACATTAGCAGTAAAAACTGTTTCCAACATTGATTAATAAATCAGCATATTGTTAATAAATAAGAATGATTTTTGAAGGATCATGTGATTCAGCTTTGCATCACATGAATAAATTATATTTTACAGTATATTAAAATAGAAAATCGTTATTTTAAATTGTAGTAATATTTCATAATATTACTGTTTTTTCTGTATTTTTGATGAAATAAATGCACCTTTGATAAGCAGAAGAAACGTCATAAAAAAATTAAAAAAAAAAAAACATTAAAAATCTTACTGATCCCAAACTTTTGAATGGCAATGTATTTAATTATAACAATAAATGTAAAATTCACTTTAAAGGAGGTTTTTTTTTTTTTTTTTTTTAATTCATAGAGATAATTCATGGAAAATGTGCCATGCTTAAGTGGACGATTTCTGCCACAGGTTGGAAAAGACTTTAAAAATGAAAATGATATGCTATTCCCACTATAACCAGTAGATGGGATCAGCATAGGATCACTTATTGGCTCATTTGCCATTTCACTCCCTAATATAGTCATTATCGTGTTCTGCTTTTGGATTTATATTAAGATATTATAAAATCACTATTATAACATTTTAAAAAGCACTAAATAACATTAACAATTTTAGCACTTTTTTTTGTACTGATGTATGAATTAGCAACTCATCAGATCTACATGAATCACACAAAAATTACCTATTTTCAATACAAAATGGCGATTTTTGGCAAAGGGTGTAGTTTACTTCCCTGTTAACATGCACAAACATAATTAGTTTTCTTTTTCTTTGAGTGACAGAGATAATCGGAAATGAACTGATATGGTTTGCCCTCTCAAGCAACTATGTTGTTGCTTGACTTCATGACATAACAGTGAAAAATTTGATAGGTTAAGCTTACCAATCTCTGTTTGTTCACTTTGTTTTTATGCATTGTTCTATTTCCCTTAGATTTTTATGTTGTTGTTTTTTTTTTTTCTGTTCCGTGTCCCTTTCCCGCTTCTATTCATTTCGGATATGTAACAGTGTCTGTGACAGTAATGTTGAAGGGAGTTGTTATGTATTGACTTGATGATAAAATGCATTTCGAACTCATTTAAAATGCTGAACAAAGATAAATAAAAATGTTTCCTCTCATTATTTTTGACAAATAAGCTTTTGATTATTTATAACATTTTATTAAAGAAGATTTTCACTGAATGATTTCAGCAAAATGGCGGCCCCCCTTGTGCGGTGCCCCTATGCACTGCATATACTGCATACCCCATTTTTGCGCCGCTGCAAACGTGATGTGAAAAAGTGTAACAAATTGCAGGTGAAAAATCATTTTAACATCAGGGGTCGTATTAACTACGAATTTTATCTTGTCACTAGGAGTCCTCTGAGAGTTCCTAGCTAGGAGAAACCTGTTCACAAAACAAAACAGCTCGGGTTACTTAATGCAACCTTGGTTCCCTGAAGGGAGGGTAGAAGTTATCGGATTAATGTCGGATTAAATTCTGTATATTGAATAAAGTTAAAGAGGTACAATTTAAAATACTCCACAAAATCTACCCATGTAAAGCTTTCTTATCAAAATGCATGGACATTGAAAACAAATGTACAAGAGGAAGATTTGGACCATTTGCTGTGATTTATTTTTGAAATTTTGGTCTGATGTTAGTTTTTTTTTTTTTTTTTTTCCCCAAGAGATGTAAATTATAAATTATCCTTAAAAGATGTTCAGTGTTTCCCCTGCCATTATATCAGGGGGGGCAGGGCAGGGCAGGGCAGGGCAGGGCAGGGCAGCCAATAATCATACAATATTTCCTCAATGTTTTAATTGTAATATGTAATCCCCTTTATTTTCCAAAAGAATACGATTTGTTTCATTTTCATTAATTAAAAGATAAATTAAATGTTTTATGCCTTAAAAATGTAAATACACAACACAGAATTTCTGAGGGAAAAATCATAAGGCTATTGTAAGAATAAATGAAACTTGTTTTTATACTTTCAAATAATTAGACACGCTAAAACAGAATTTGGTAACATAAAACAGGTTGGAAAAAATAGAACATTTCATTGGGCCCTAAACATGTAATTTTTGTTAAACTTTTAATAAATTGATGTTAAATTGTTTAAGTTTCATGATTTTTAAGCATTTAGACATGCTTTTTGATTTATAAAATTTAATTTGACCATTAAAAAGATGTCCAGAAACATTAAAATGTAATGGTGACTGGCTGTAAACTAGGTAGTGTAAAATCTAAGAAGCATATTCAGGAAAACGTTTATGAAAATGTACAAACACAGGAAGCCTATAGCCTATATTCCAGATAAATGCCATCTAATTCAGGGGTGCAAAATTCAGTTCCTTGAGGACCACAGCCCTGTAGAGTTTAGTTCCAACCCTGCTCAAAAACACTGTTGTTTTAAAAAAAATAATTATTCTGATTTATATTTGAACCGTGTGTATTTGGGTTGATGCTAAACTTTGCAGTATAAAATGAGTTAGGCTACTATTATAGTATTATAGGATTATTATGGCTAGATGAAATAAAGCATGACATACAGAGTAGGCCTAGCGATGTTCTGGTTTGGCATCATCAGTAAACATTTACTCATAAGTCACTCAGAAAAGTTGTGATGAATGAAGTATTATGCTCTTGAAGGACAGTCGGATTCTGCTGTTCCAGCACATAAAGGGATTTCTGGAAATAAAGCTGCCGATGAGCTAGCAATAATAGTGTTACAATAATACATTTTTGACTTGACAGCTGTTATTAAAATAACGCGATAGAAGCTGCCTCAAACTCAGAACTATAAAGAAATGAAGAATGTTGTGTCTGAAAGCTGTGCGCGCTGTTCCCCCTCCCGCACCCTGCCTGGCGGTAATGGTACTGTCCAACTGTGAGCGCAAAACACAGAAATGGAGAATGATGAGTTTTTATGTTTGTTCAAAAATCATATTCGGACGCAACATTCATCTAGTTCATTTTGATAGTGTAAACTGAACAAAGCAGTGCAAAGCTTTACACGGAGAGTTGTTTCCTATGGTGCGAGAAAGTCAGAGTTGTGAGATATAAACTCGCAACTGCGAGGAAAAAAAGTCAGAATTGCGAGATATAAACTCGCAATTGCGAGAAAAAAAGTCAGAATTGCGAGATATAAACTCGCAATTGCAAGAAAAAAAGTCAGAAATGCGAGATAAAAAGTCGCAATTGCGAGTAAAAAGTCCGAATTGCGAGAAAAAAAAGTCAGAATTGCGAGATAAAAAGTTGCAATTGCGAGAAAAAAAGTCAGAATTGCGAGATAAAAAGTCGCAATTGCGAGTTTATATCTCAGAATTGCGAGTTTATATCTCGCAATTCTGACTTTTTATCTCGCAATTGCGACTTTATATCTCACAATTCTGAGAAAAAACGTCAGAATTGCGAGTTTATATCTCGCAATTGTGAGAAAAAAAGTCAGAATTGTGAGATAAAAAGTAGCAATTACCTTGTTTTATTTTTTTATTCAGTGGCGGAAATGTGCTTCCATACATAGGTGGGTAGTAACAAACGCATAATTTATTCTAAGCACACTGTCTCTTTCATCTGGGGCATGAACGATGCCCCATTCGCGAATGAATCACTCTTTTGAGTCGATTCTGTTCAAGGCCTTGAACAAACAAGCTTGCAAATCGGTCTGATTTGGTTCGCGAATCACTTTGAATGATTTATTCAGTTCCCTGCACTCACTGAATCGTCTGAAGCATGAATCGTTTCTCATTCATAACGGGAAATTTAGGAACAGGGAGAAAATAAAGACCTACAGTCACTGAAGCTAAATCTGCAAATTCTACTGTTGGTAGCAAATTGTACTGCTGCAATGAGGATCATTGTTAGCTGAACACCGTGTATGCTGTCTGTGAGCGATTCCACAGGTATGCATTCAATTTCATTCAAGTAATACTTTGTAGTGGTAAGCTAGATCGACTATCCACATGAAATGTGTAAAATGAAATGCATAAAACTTGTCGATCGCGGCATTTCATTTCGTTTTTCATTTAATTCCGTTCCCATATATGGGGCACTAAATTCTTTTCATTCAAAAAAAAAAAAAAGATCTATTGGTTTTGAGCGAGAAAATAAAAGTTTTCCATGTGTGATCCTGCAGTTAATTTTTTATTAGAGTTTAAAGTCAACAATAGTTCTTTCCTCGCGTAATCTTATTTTGCTCGTGAGTAATGAGGCTTCGCGTCACGTGCTTCCCGCTGGACCAATAAGGTGGCCGCTTTTCGGAACAACATGTAAACATTAGTCCAAGATGTCTGCGCCCTTGTCGTCACTACCGAGTAGTGAAGAAGTGGAACCCATGGCCAGATCTCCTTCAAAACTATGTACAATTTATTATAAACAACGCTATAAGCATCTCACATCCATAAACAAAGAAAAAACAAAGGATTTTACACGCACACGGTGGATACATTCAGAAACGGCATCAACCAGTGACTTGGCTTGCAGGATGACAATCAGATAATAGCAGAAACATTCAAACATTGTCTCTGCTTTGTGCATAAATTTAAGAAAATGTACATTACTGTGGCAGGCAAACACCAGAAGGACCATTGTTCACAGGCACAAACGTTGTCAGCAGGTATGTAAAACAAATTACACACATGTTTGAACTGTTATTCTATATTCTGTAGGGGTGGGCGATATAGGCCTTTATCACAGTCCGCGTGTCGTCACATCCGGCTCCGATTAGTAGCGTAAAGGAATTTCCGCCTGCTTTATTGTCAATGGACAGATGCCAGTTTTGTGAAGAAAATTAAACTAATTTAGTTCAGTTGAACATTAACGCAATAAACGTCAATGTTAAAACTGCGTATTTATACCAATTCCATACCATGTATCATTCATCCTTCATTTTAATGTGTAACATTAGCCTATTTGAGCGACGCGACTGTCAGCGCTGCCAGTCATATTAATGAAGAGCATGCAGCTCAAGTTACTGCCAGAGGAATACTCGGACTGATTTAATTTTATTTTTAATATATATATTTTTTCTTTTCTTTCTTTTTTTTTTTTTTTTGCATTATTGTGATTAACCTCCCATTCTTGTTCACAGTATCCATAGGTTTCATGTGACGTCACAGTGTTTTATCGCCGCCATTTTTGTGTCCAGCTGCATGACCTGTCAGTCTACGGTCACAGCAGCCACAACTACCAGAGGAAGATCAACCAAACACTCCCAGAAGCTTCACAAGGTTACAGTATGCCCGGGATATGTTGTGCTGTAACAACAGTCGTCAGAAAAACCCCGAACTACAATTTTACTCGATCCCAAAGAGGTTAGATCGACGGAATAAATTGTTGGCTTCAATCAGAAGGCACCACTGGCAGCTAACGTATGGTCAGACAAGGATAATAAGAGACAACTGTGATTCTTTATAGGAGAATAAAGGACGCTAAAATATTTGTATTGTACCACATGTCATTTGTGTCTGCAGTTAAGTGTATATATCACAAGGTTCTCAAAAATAATCACATTTGTTTTGCTAAACCTATTTATTTATCATTATATTGAATTTGTCATCCAAAAAAAAAAAAAAAAAAAACAACAAAAAAAAAAACATTGTCCTGAGTAAATTATCTTTGTGAATTGTGACTGGCTGCACAAGTGGTGTAATAATTTAGGACATAGCCCACATACATATACAGGTGCATCTCAATAAATTAGAATGTCGTGGAAAAGTTCATTTCAGTAATTCAACTCAAATTGTGAAACTCGTGTATTAAATAAATTCAATGCACACAGACTGAAGTAGTTTAAGTCTTTGGTTCTTTTAATTGTGATGATTTTGGCTCACATTTAACAAAAACCCACCAATTCACTATCTCAACAAATTAGAATATGGTGACATGCCAATCAGCTAATCAACTCAAAACACCTTGAGCCTTCAAAATGGTCTCTCAGTTTGGTTCACTAGGCTACACAATCATTGGGAAGACTGGTGATCTGACAGTTGTCCAGAAGACAATCATTGACACTCTTCACAAGGAGGGTAAGCCACAAACATTCATTGCCAAAGAAGCTGGCTGTTCACAGAGTGCTGTATCCAAGCATATTAACAGAAAGTTGAGTGGAAGGAACAAGTGTGGAAGAAAAAGATGCACAACCAACTGAGAGAACTGCAGCCTTATGAGGATTGCCAAGCAAAATCGATTCAAGATTTTGGGTGAACTTCACAAGGAACGGACTGAGTCTGGGGTCAAGGCATCAAGAGCCACCACACACAGACGTGTCAAGGAATTTGGCTACAGCTGTCGTATTCCTCTTGTTAAGCCACTCCTGAACCACAGACAACATCAGAGGCGTCTTACCTGGGCTAAGGAGAAGAAGAACTGGACTGTTGCCCAGTGGTCCAAAGTCCTCTTTTCAGATGAGAGCAAGTTTTGTATTTCATTTGGAAACCAAGGTCGTAGAGTCTGGAGGAAGGGTGGAGAAGCTCATAGCCCAAGTTGCTTAAAGTCTAGTGTTAAGTTTCCATAGTCTGTGATGATTTGGGGTGCAATGTCATCTGCTGGTGTTGGTCCATCGTGTTTTTTTGAAAACCAAAGTCACTGCACCCGTTTACCAAGAAATTTTGGAACACTTCATGCTTCCTTCTGCTGACCAGCTTTTTAAAGATGCTGATTTCATTTTCCAACAGGATTTGGCACCTGCCCACACTGCCAAAAGCACCAAAAGTTGGTTAAATGACCATGGTGTTGGTATGCTTGACTGGCCAGCAAACTCACCAGACCTGAACCCCATGGAGAATCTATGGGGTATTGTCAAGAGGAAAATGAGAAACAAGAGACCAAAAAATGCAGATGAGCTGAAGGCCACTGTCAAAGAAACCTGGGCTTCCATACCACCTCAGCAGTGCCACAAACTGATCACCTCCATGCCACGCTGAATTGAGGCAGTAATTAAAGCAAAAGGAACCCCTACCAAGTATTGAGTACATATACAGTAAATGAACATACTTTCCAGAAGGCCAACAATTCACTAAAAAATGTGTTTTTTTTTATTGGTCTTATGAAGTATTCTAATTTTTTGAGATTGAGTGAATTGGTGGGTTTTTGTTAAATGTGAGCCAAAATCATCACAATTAAAAGAACCAAAGACTTAAACTACTTCAGTCTGTGTGCATTGAATTTAATACATGAGTTTCACAATTTGAATTGAATTACTGAAATAAATGAACTTTTCCAAGACATTCTAATTTATTGAGATGCACCTGTATATGGCATACATTTTGAGAGCATAACAACTGAAAGTCTGAAACGTCAGTCAGTAAAGCATTTTTTTAACAATGGCAAAATTTTGTATTGTATTTTGTAAATTATTGCAGCCATGTAGCCTATGAATAAATGAAAATGCATATTTTTAATTAAAGAGAACTTAGCGTGGGCTGCTTTTGGTGCCTGGATTTGTGCTTCAGTAATGAAATCCAGGTTTAAGAATACGCTAGAAGTGAAAGACGTCTTCCCTCAGGTAAATTGCATGTTTTCTTGGCTTGCTGGATGTTGGGCTTATGATCAGTATTTACGTTGTTTGCATTCACCAAAACGGACTTGCTGAAATCAGAAGGCGGACGGAGAAGGGGATCAACATGAAGCAGGAGCAACCAGCCGCAGAGGATTCTTCAAGCTCTTAAAGCCTTCATCGAGCGGCTACGTTCGCAATTCAAACAGTAATTTGTCCAGCAAGAATGAGTAACTATAAATTGTGCTAATATTAGCTAAATTGCCATTAAATTCAGATTGTGTAGTAAGCTAATAACGTTATCTTGTTACACTATCATTGACTCAAAAGTGCTTTGAGCTGATGTCAGTTTTAAATTTACAAGTAATCTGGACATTACATGGCCTGTTACACTTGCTATCCTAAAAATAATCAAAACCAGGGATCAGTGTGAGAAATGGTAGTAAAAGGTAATTTATTATTTCAATATATTAATATTATCTATTAAATCTCATAGAGATGTGCTGTGCTCATTGTCACATCGGACACAAATATGGCGGCGAGCATAGCGGAAGTGACGTCTTCTTTCTTCTTCTTCTTCTTTGGTGTTTATTGGCAGTTGGCAACCTAACTTGTTGGTGCATTACCGCCACCGACTGGAATGGAGTATGGATCAGGATATTTGCTTGTAAACAGGATAGAAATACACATAAAAACCAAGCAAAACAAAAATAATAAAACAAAACAAATGAACAAAAAAAAAAAATCAATCAAAACTCTATATTCTTTTATATAACTTACTTTCTTTCACAAATTTAATAATATCATTATACAACTTGCTAGCTGTTTTCCCTAATAGACCTGATAAAGAAAAGTCATGGTGTTTTACGTTCTTCAGTGCCTTAATAAGGTGACGTCTCTCATTGTTGTATTTCCTACAGTGAAGTAGTACGTGCTCAACTGTTTCTTGTTGGCTACAGTGTATGCATTCCCCAGTTGGGTGTTTCCCAATTTTATATAGTGTACTGTTAAGTCCAATATGACATATTCTCATCCAAGTTAGGATACTCCCTTCTCTTCGATTCCTGCTCTCCCTCCTCCCAGCACCAACTTGTTTTTGTATATTGTATAAATGTCTACCTGTTTCATTGTCATCCCAATATACCTGCCATACTGATTTTGCATATGCTCTTATGAGTACTTTAGCTTCTGCTTTACTTAATGGGACTTGAAAATCTACTTGCTTTATTCTTAGAGTTTGTTTAGCCAGAACATCCACCTTCTCATTTCCCTCCACACCAGCATGAGCAGGAACCCAAATGAAACATGTAGATATACCCATAACTTTTATATTATACATCTTACGGAATATCTCATTGACAATATCCATCCTAACTAATGACCTGCCAGATCTTATACTTTCAAGTGATGGAAGTGACGTCTTTGGAACCCATGGATAATGATATTCAATCGTTGCACGCAATCACGGAGAATAACTCCATTAAGGTGATCAAACTTATTTTTAATCATCGTCTATGGGCTGGAGATATTTCTTTATTTGAACAACTTCAATTTGATGCAATTATAGAGGATTGCATCATAAAGTCAGCACGTGAAAAAATGTGAGCATTATGTTTAATACAAGTTTGCCCTAAACCTTTAATTTAATCCTTCTATACAGCCATTAATCATAATTAATGTTTTAAGCTTTGGCTATTTCTAATGCTTATTAATGTGATATGCTTTGTATAGTTTTCTCGCTGTTTTGTAATGAAATAAGGTGCTCATACTGTGAAGAATTGCCTGTACAGTAAGGCTCGCGCGCTCCTGTTTAAGTCACGAAATCCGCATCGGAATATCGTGACAACATATTCCTTCGTTTCATAATACTCAATTAATTGTTGTAAACTGAGATTGGTGTCTTTAGAAGATGTATATGTGCTGAATTCTACATAAAAAAAATCCACAACAATGCCGTGGTCTGGGAACAGCAATTGATAGAGGCTGCAGCGGAAGTTATTTTACGCTACTATTTGAATCTTCCGCTTTTCGAACGCGGAAGTGTGATAAAGGCCTATAGCCTCAAAATTATATCACGATATTTCAAGAATATTTGCGATAATGATATTTATGACAATATACAAAAAAAAAAAACAAAAAAAACATGGAACAACATTTTATTGGTGATTGCAGCTGGCAGGCAGCAGCATTTATTAGTGCTAACACAATGAAGGGCATTTTCCATCCTTTTCCAATGAGCTACTGTCATTGATGACAGACTACCTAATTCAAAGTGTAAATCTATTGTCATGAGATGGCAGAAGCAGCATTATAGTGCCATTGTAGAGACCAGTGTTGGGCAAGTTACTTTAAAAAAGTAATTAGTTATATCTGAGTTACATTATTATAAAAGTAGCCTAACCAGTTGCCAGGGAAAGTAACTATTGCGTTACTTTTTTAAAAAGAATGTTCAAATATGTCAAATCACTTGGATGCCTCCAATATTAAATGTTAAATGAATGAAATGGACACTACATGGAATAAATTATTATTTTTAAACAGTGTACACTAATACAAAACAACAATTTAAAAATACTTATTTAACACTGAACATTTTTAACATTCTAGCAGACATTATACCAAATAAAGCACAATTTAACTTAAAATTAATAAGTTAGTAAAATAATATTTTGTAGCCATTTTTGAGACCCCCTTCTTGAATCAGGCTTGCAAATAAATGCAGACTTGCTGAGCAGAATGGAATTATTTTAAAACATTAGAAAATATTACAGAACCCAATTTGAACACTATGTGTGAACATTATAATAAATGTATTAATAGAGCTGTTGTAATTATTATTATTGTCTTACTTTTTAATTTTATTTAACAGAACATCAGTCATATTACAATACTAACATTTATGAATATTGATGGAGCTTTTATTTTGACGGAAACCCGCAGGAAGTCCTCAGTGCTTCTTTTTGTTGACAGCATTAGATTTATAAATTATTCTCATTACTAATTTGGGAAGATGCACGTATCACATTGTCACATGCCTGGTAAAAATTCATAGAAGTGTTACTGAGCAACTTACGAGTAACACAGTTTCAGCCCAGATTTCCCTTGCAGTTTGGACTTTGAACCCTGAGTCAGAGCCGCGAGTTCGTGCAGCTCTGTTTGAACACATGCAATTCATGCGTGTATTAGAAAACATAACGTTCTGCAGTGTATTTAATTGTTTAAGGCCATTTCGCGATTTTGACCATCATACAGTAACCAGCAACAACCACCTCTTCCTCTTCTCATCGGAGACATGAGATGCTGTACTAAACGGTCTCTCTCTGTCGGTGCTTGTAATGATTTTTGCGTCTTTCTCGGACAGTTTCAAATGCTTCCACACTGCTGTCATGTTTGCTGCATTAGTGCGCGCCTCTATTTGATCGCGTCACGTCATTGTTCGGTACAATTTATTCGGTCTTTTTGCTTATTGATGATTAATGATTAGCGTCGGCATAGGATGGCATCTAGCGTTTCTTGTCTCAGCCGTTTGTAAGCTCTTTCAGAGCTGTGGTCCACTAAAAGTCTCGAAGGCATCAGGGCTAAAGTGGAGAGAAAAAAGAAGCGGGTCTTTAGGAAGTTTTATTCGTCCACAGGCATCTTCCCATTCTTTTCTCCTCTGCGTATCGCTAGTAAAGCAGTGAAGTCTTACATTGCTTCTCTTGTTGCCCTTCGACTGAAAATTACAACCAAAAGCCACACAATGTGGTATCGTATCAGTATTTTATTTTCTGAGTTGTGTTGCGGTAAAAAAGCGCCAGTAAGCACACTGAGTGCAACCATTTGACGTCATCGACACAGAATGTACTGTGCACGTAAAATAATGGTAAAATAATCTTTTAATCTTTGTTAGTGAATGTTGGTTGTTTGCGCTGCACAGAATGATCGTTGTATGACATCAAAGGACGTGTCCCCGAGAAGTGGCACGGCTGGTCACCCTAATGTCAGTGCCAATATTGTGCAAATGTTTCCCAGAAAACAGAGGAAAGAGATACATGGGATGAAGCTCTGATGAGAGTGATAGGGATGATACTGATGAGTAAAGATGTGCTGTCATATTTAAGGCTGATTTTGAGCTGTAAAGAATCTATTGTAGAGTTGTCCATATTTGGCATTATTGAAAACTAAAGAGGGCGGGGTAGCATTTTGAGTAATTTCAGCCAACTTGGGCCAAATTGTACTTATTTTTTTTATCTTTCTGTGATTACACAGTGCCTACTGAAAATTGTCATGTATAAAACATCCCAGTTTTGTTAAATTTACAATGTGTATCTTTAATTATGCTTGGTAACATTCCGTGAAGTAGGTGTTTTTTCTATGAATTCTCCATATTTCATGGTCTGCATTCACACTTGAGTATACTAATGCACACGTACTAGTCTCAAATATTTAGGTACATGTATAAATGTCAGTTTATATTTTGCGTTGCTAAAATGAATATAAATAAAGTTACAAGTAAAACCAACAGCATAAGATTTTCATCTTTTTCAATTCACAATTATATACATTTATGGACTGCGACAAAAAAAACTGCAGGATATTTTGCAGAGAACTTTTAACCTAAAGTCCAAAAGGGTATTGTCTATGCATTGAAAAAGTAGTGCCCAGGTGTGGGAATAAATCACTTTCTAGCCACTTTTTCCTAGTTCACCTTATGGCCTATATGCATTCTCAAATTCTCTCATCAGATCAGCATAAACAACAAACTGCAGAAAAGAGATTGATTGTAGACAGTTTCAGTAATTATAATGATAGTTTTTGTGAAAATGACTAACTCACAGTTTTAGACTGAAGTCATGGAGCGCTTCTGTGTTTCTTTACATTTATTCCCAGTTTAAAGTCAAGTCACCTTTATTTATATAGCGCTTTTAACAATACAGATTGTATCAAAGCACTTAACAGTATCAAATTGGAAGATAGAGTGTCAGTAATGTATAATGATAAGATTAAACACTCAATTTTCAGTTAAAGGGATTTCATTATTCAGAGATGTCATTGTCTAGCTCAGTTTAGTTTAAATGGTATCTGTGCAATCAAATCCACGATAATCGCTAGAAATTAAGTGTCCCCAACCGAGCAAGCCAGAGGTGACAGCGGCAAGTAACCAAAACTCCCTCTGTGACAGAATGGAGGAAAAAAAACCTTGGGAGAAACCAGGCTCAGTCGGGGGGCCAGTTCTCCTCTGGCCAGACGAAACCCGCAGTTCAATTCCAACGGCAGCCATGTCAGATTGTGTAAAGGGCTTATCTGATTCCTGTGGTCTTGTCTCGATGGGGCATTTTAATTTATAATTTAATGTATTTTGTTATATTTGTGTTTTATTCATTATTTGAAGTTTTTCATTTATATGATTTATTCATTTGCTATAATTGTAATGTATAGTTTAATACATTTATTATTTCTCTGTCTAGTTTTATAATATGTATTTGTTTGTTTATTATTTAAATTTATAGTTTAATTCAATTAATATATTTCTGTTGCATATGCGCGCACACACACACACACACACACACATACAGGTGCATCTCAATAAATTAGAATGTCGTGGGAAAGTTCATTTATTTCAGTAATTCAACTCAAATTGTGAAACTTGTGTATTAAATAAATTCAGTGCACACAGACTGAAGTAGTTTAAGTCTTTGGTTATTTTAATTGTGATGATTTTGGCTCACATTTAACAAAAACCCACCAATTCACTATCTCAACAAATTAGAATATGGTGACATGCCAATCAGCTAATCAACTCAAAAGACCTGCAAAGGTTTCCTGAGCCTTCAAAATGGTCTCTCAGTTTGGTTCACTAGGCTACACAATCATGGGGAAGACTGCTGATCTGACAGTTGTCCAGAAGACAATCACCGACACCCTTCAGTAGGAGAGTAAGCCACAAACATTCATTGCCAAAGAAGTTGGCTGTTCACAGAGTGCTTTATCCAAGCATGTTAACAGAAAGTTGAGTGGAATGAAACAGTGTGGAAGAAAAAGATGCACAACCAACCGAGAGAACTGCAGCCTTATGAGGATTGTCAAGCAAAATCGATTCAAGATTTTGGGTGAACTTCACAAGGTATGGACTGAGGCTGGGGTCAAGGCATCAAGAGCCACCACATACAGACGTGTCAAGGAATTTGGCTACGGTTGTCGTATTCCTCTTGTTAAACCACTCCTAAGCCAGAGACAACATCAGAGGCATCTTACCTGGGCTAAGGAGAAGAACTGGACTATTGCCCAGTGGTCCAAAGTCCTCTTTTCAGATGAGAGCAAGTTTTGTATTTCATTTGGAAACCAAGGTCCTAGAATCTGGAGGAAGGGTGGAGAAGCTCATAGCCCAAGTTGCTTGAAGTCCAGTGTTAAGTTTCCACAGTCTGTGATGATTTGGGGTGCAATGTTATCTGCTGGTGTTGGTCCATTGTGTTTTTTGAAAACCAAAGTCACTGCACCCGTTTACCAAGAAATTTTGGAGCACTTCATGCTTCCTTCTGCTGACCAGCTTTTTAAAGATGCTGATTTCATTTTCCAGCAGGATTTGGCACCTGCCCACACTGCCAAAAGCACCAAAAGTTTGTTAAATGACCATGGTGTTGGTGTGCTTGACTGGCCGGCAAACTCACCAGACCTGAACCCCATAGAGAATCTATGGGGTATTGTCAAAGAGGAAAATGAGAAACGAGACCAAAAAATGCAGATTAGCTGAAGGCCACTGTCAAAGAAACCTGGGCTTCCATACCACCTCAGCAGTGCCACAAACTGATCACCTCCATGCCACGCAGAATTGAGGCAGTAATTAAAGCAAAAGGAGCCCCTACCAAGTATTCAGTACATATACAGTAAATTAACATACTTTCCAGAAGGCCAACAATTCACTAAAAATGTTTTTTTTTTTTTTTTTTTATTGGTCTTATGAAGTATTCTAATTTGTTGAGATAGTGAATTGGTGGGTTTTTGTTAAATGTGAGACAAAATCATCACAATTAAAAAAACCAAAGACTTAAATTACTTCAGTCTGTGTGTTTTATATATATATATATATATATATATATATATATATATATATATATATATATATACTATTCATTATTTTAGAATACATTTATTCATTTTTCATATTTGTATATAATTATGTTTTAATTAAAATTTTAAATGTATAAATGTATTATATTTCTATTTTTATATTGTTGCAATTTCTAACAATAATAGTATTATGTAGTTAGGTATTTTATTATATTTTTAGTTATTTTGTTATATTTTTAGTAAATAACCATTTTGTTTTCTACTGAAATTACAATATGTGAAGTCTTGACTGTTGATGTAAAAAAAAAAAAAAAAAAAAAAAGATTGGTAACAGTCTATTGATTGATTGAAGGAACTAGTTAAATTTGACAAAAATAAATAAATAAATAAAAAAAAACATTTAATAAGGTAGGCTAGTTATAAAATTGCCCTCAAATACATACTCACATATAATTATATATATATATATATATATATATATATATATATATATTTTTTTTTTTTTTTTTTTTTTTTTTTTTTTTGTCCAAAGTAACTCGCTACTTGAGTAGATTTTTCATTGGATACTTTTTTAATCTTACTCAAGTAAATATTAGGATTGTTACTTTTACTCGTACTTGAGTAATTAATTATAAAAGCACTTGTACTTTTACTTGAGTACAGTTTTTGGCTACTCTACCTTTGGTTATATGTATAATATTTTTTTATCAATATACAATTATATGCTATTATTGGACTTTTAATTGCTGGTATGCAAAGATTAAATAAACTGCTGCTCTTTTTGTTTAGACACTACCGGTATTTATATATACACTCTTTAAAAAAAAAAAGGTGCCAGGAAGAACCAAAATGGGGGTTTCGCGGCGATGCCATAGAGGAACTGGTTTTGGTTCCCTGAAGAACCATTTTGTGAAAGGTTCTTTAAAGAACCAGTGTTTTTCTTGGTGCCATAAAGCACCTTTTCTGGTACTATAAAGAACACTTTTTAAAGGTTCTTCAAAGAACCACTGATGAATAGGTTCTTTATGGCCCCATTTTTTCCAGATCAATATCCTTATATTTATCATACTATACATTTTTTTAATAGGATTGTTCATGAAATAATTTTGAAAAAAAAAAAAGAAAATCCAGAAGTAACAAGACTTGACAAGACGTATGATTAAAATGTTTATTGCATTTACAGTATACATCAATGCATTATACAACATACCTCAATACTGTGTATGTGTGTTTAATAGGGATGTGCACAAGTACTAGAGTACTCAGACTTGACAGCACTGATTGATCATTTTTTAAAGTCACTGCAATCATCGTTTTCATGTTCAATCATCGCTGTCAAGTCTGAGCACTCGATGATAACATGACTTTATATATTTCTCTTTTTCTGATTGGTTATGGCAGCATTTTGGGTGGTACCTGAGCTCTGACTAGTTAGTATTAGGACAGCATTCTATCCAGACAAAATCAAAACCACCAGTACTTGAAAAAACTGACAAAAATGTGTAATACAGTGAATACAGCAGGATAACGTCAGTACCCTCATCATCCACTAGTATGCCCTTTTTCATCCCGTGGAAACTGGTTCAAAGAGTTCCCGCTTTCACAGTCCTTTTGATGAATGGTTGAGGCTGGGTACATAGGATCCTGTAACAAAAAAAAAAAAAAAAAAGACACTTTCATTAGTTTCTTAATTTTCATAGGTTTAGCAGAGGTATAATGATGCAAAATGACAAACAAAGATAGTGGAAAGGTATTTTTAAGCTGAACAGCAGTAAGAATAGAAACAAAATCAAAGCAAGTCAAAGAATTTTGGAAGTTCATCCATCCAACTATTCACTCTCCAAACCACTTATCCTCTCTAGGGTCGTGGGGGCTGAAGACTATCCCAGCATCTTGGGCCACAAATGCATCCAATTAATGGTATTTAAGCAATATAAGCACAAGCTAACAATGTTATACATTACCTGTCAAAATTTTGGAAACATTACAATGTTTTTGAAAAAACAAACAAATAAAAATCTCTTCTGCTCACTAAGTCTGCATTTATTTAATCAAGAATACAGAGAAAATAGTAATATTGTAAAATATCATTACAAATGAAAAGAACTGTTGTCTATTTTAATATACTATAAATTGTAATTTATTCCTGTGATAAAAAGCTGAATTTTCAGCATCATTACTCCAGTCTTCAGTGTCACATGATCCTTCAGAAATCATTTTAATATGCTGATTTGCTGTTTTTTTTTATTTTTCTTTTAAAAGAATTTTATATTTCTTATTCTTAAAACAGCTGAAAACAGTTTTTGCTTTTTAACATTTTTTGTGGAAATGGTGATACCTTTTTCAGGATTCATTGATGAGTAGAAAGAACAATGAACAGCATTTATTAAATTTATTAAACAATTTAGTAAATAGAAATCTTTTCCAACATTATAAATGTCTTCACTGTTACTTCTGATAAATGTAATGCACCCTTGATTAATAAAAGTATTAATTTCTCTCTTTTTTACCACAAATGTATTAATTTCTTCTTTCCTTACCACAAATGTTTGAATGGTACTGTTTCCATAAAAATGTTAAGCAACAAAAACTGTTTTCAACATTGGTAATAATCAGAAATGTTTCTTGAACTGCAAATCAGCATATTAGAATGATTTCTGAAGGATCGTGTGACACTTATTTCTGAGGTATTTTAAATTGTAATAATATTTTACAATATTTCTGTTTTTACTGTATTTTTAATCAAATAAATGCAGTGAGCAGAAGACTTGCATAAAAAAAAACATGTTAAAAAAATCATACTAATCTCTAACTTTTGAACAGTAGTGTATGTTTGAGGATTTACCTACTAGTCATATGGTTCATAGCGCCTTAGAGATGTTGTCCGACAGAAGGTCTGCTCCAGCTCTGCTGCTCGGCCATCAGCATAGAAGAATCTAGAAACATAACATGCCATTTATCAAAGAGCCAACAATATTTAGTATATAGGGACGTTTACTTTAAAGGAAGCAAGCTAGAGCAGAAGTGAAATGCAGAAAATAAAATAAAATAGTTTATATATATATATATATATATATATATATATATATATTAACACACATACACACAAACCAGTTTCTTAAGATAACAGAATTAACGTTAATGTTTTTAGGTTTGTGTCACTCAGGTTTGGATGTCAAAACCTTCCTGAAATAACTGTAATATAACAGATGCATGGTGATTTAAGAAAATATGTTGTGAGAAAATGCATATGAATGTATTTAAAGAGCTTTCTCAGCTCACCTGTGTTTCCTGCATTTCTGTCAGCAGCTCCCTTCAGAACTTTGAAATTTTGGAGCTTCTCGTTTGTTGTAGAGAGATTATATTATCACTCCTGAAACCACAGAACAATTTTTAACAATATTTTTTTACCATGAAAGATAGAAACACTTTGAACTAACCTTAGATTCAATTAATTCACGCTCCTTGTAAGTGACATCACCGATTAGCAGTACAGCGCATATTTTAGCTAAATAAGTTAGACAACTTTCAATAAACCATTGACAAACTGACAGTAAACCCTTTACAAAGCTATCAAAACCTCTCATCTACACATAAAGATGTGATTAAAAGCCCAAACTCTCATAAACAAGAGCTCAAGCTATAGAGTTAGCTTACCTCGCCTGAAAACAGTTGAGATGCTAACGGACTCTTCCAAAGTTTTCTGTGAAGTAAATATTCAACAGAAACGTGTCAGTTACATGTAAGAAAGTGTCTGGAACAGTTGTATGTGATATTTGTGTGATTTTAGGGACTAAACTCACCTGAAAGCAGTGAAAACAGCAGCGAAAGACGGAGATTTACGGTTTGTCAGTTGGTGTTGTCGCCCCGTTTCCATGGCAGCTCCCTCCACTGCAGCATTTGAATAAGACTCCAATATTCAGCGCGCACGCCCATTAAAACACATCAAAGTCACACAGCATTTGCATTAATAAACCCCTAGAATTAGAACACTACATAAACAACTTAAAATCACATTAAATCTTTATTAAATCGCGAATTTGAAACTCATTTTGTAGTTCTACGACCAATTTATAGGTGCAAAATGGATAGTGGGACAAAGTGGCACTTTTATATTTTAAGATTTTGTATCACTCAGCCTTTTTATTTCATTTAAAAAAATGATTGCAGTAGTTTTTATACTAAACTTAAATAACAAGCCTAATCATTTCTTTTCAGTCATGCAAAACAGCATTAAAATAGATATAAAAGGATCTACTGGTCTTTTTAATTAATAAACACCACAACACTATTTCTATAACTCAAAATTAATACTTTTTATTACACTATAATTGAATGCAACTAATAGAAAATGAGTCTGGAATGAGTTCTGGACCAGACAGGACAATTTAGCTCACTCGATCTCACGTTCCAGAAACAAAAATATTTACAACATGATGAGTGTGAAGAACCATTAAATAGTCCAAATAAACGTTCTGTGCTATAAAGAACCTTTCTGTGCTACAAAGAACCTTTTGTGCAATGGAAAGGTTCTTTGGATATTAAAGGTTCTTCGTGGAACCATACACCCTTCCAAAGAACCATTAAAGAACCTTTTTTTTTTTTTTTTTTTTAAAGAGTGTAGTTGTGGTATTTAATTATACCACATCTTGAATACATTATTTTACATAATGGTATTTATATTTTCTAGGACTATTATATCACTAACACGTTGAAGCCACTGTCCCTGTTTCGCTTTACTTTGTGGCAGTGGAGGTGATAGTACAAGTGTTGTTGTACAACTGAGAAAAAATAGTGTCGTTATTAGCAAGATGCATATGGTTAATTAAAAAAATTAAATAAATACTTTCGATATAAAAACACAAGTTCTCGCAAAGCCAGTTATAAAATTATAAATTTGGTTTTCATTTGGTTTTGTTTAATTTATTTGTAAGGCAGTTGAGGATAATATAGACATACTGCGTCCTATGTTGGAGAATAGACCAATCACCATGAGGAGTAAGTGTTTCTAGAAAAATATTGTTCCTTTGTTTGTTTGTTTTTTTTTTTTTTTTTTTGGAACATTCATGTAATGTTAACATTATTGTTTTTGGTTTAGTACATTTGTAACTCCCTTGTTCTCATGTGCCTAATTTATTTATTTACAAGAAATTATTCATTGTGGATTTGAAGACAGACAGCAAATGGTGCGTGAAACACTCAAATGTGAAATGTGCCAAAATACTGTGCATTAAGGAACAAGTCCCAGGCGATAGACAAGTTATTGAAAGCTGAATTTACAGAGGAGAGGAATGATGCTCTGGATCCCTCCACCTTTGTTTTTACTGAAATGCAAGAAATGTATATGCTTCTTCAACAAGTTGTTGATGTAATTACTTACAGTTTTCTACTGTTTATTGGAAATGCAGGTTAAAAAGGGATCAATTTTGATTTTAAAGTTGGTGTAAATATTTGTATTGTTCAACAATTAAAATTTTTATTGAACTATATGAATAGTTGGAACCGATTTGGAAGTGTTATAAAGTTATTATTTTTATATTGTTTAATTAATGTTTATATTTATAAATATAGCCACAAGTAGTGATTATATGAGTCTAAGCACCAAAGGCTTATGTAGACTTTACGCTTAAACAATGGCCATGTATTTTTCAAATACTTTATATTCATACTCTGTATTTATATTTTAATAGTGTCTCTTTATGGAAGTATTAATCAATTTACTTTATTAAAATTGTCTCTAATTGGACAGTAATACATTCGTCATGTCTGCCAACTTGACAAATGTTTTCAAAATCAGGATATAGAAAAAATAAGGTAACAGATGTTAATGAACCTTTAAGTAAAGGAGTAGTAAAATCAAATAGCTAATTTAGGACTCAGTGCATCACTGTTTTTTGATAGTGGTTCATGTCAGTATTTTGGTGTGAAATATTACATGTGCTATTGTTTCTATGCTTGTAAAAGGTATAGTGAGGAGACAAAGTAATGAATAGCATAAAAAACATAAGAAAAATAAGCATGTGAGATATTTATTGGATTAAGATGAATGTAGTAGCAATAGAATAGAATATATGATTTTGATAAAGTATATATTGCACAGCAGATAAAATAATATAATTTAAATAAGATAAATTTGCTTTGCCCTACAGTGGATCTGGATTCAGTGTTGAGGGTGGAGGAGCTGAACATGCAGTGTTCAATACCTGAGCCCTGATGGGTTAGAGTTTGGGCAGAGTAACAGGTAACATAAATGAACACAAATGTTTATGTATTCAAGATGAAAATAAGAAATGATCTTAAATAAACCTGACTGCATGGATGCAGTGTGCCAATAAACCAGGAAGAAGAAGAAGATTAAGCACCCCCCTAATAATAGGAGAGAGTTGGGAGACAGTAAACATGGCAAGAACAGGTTTTGCATGGAAAGCAATGGCATACAGAAATGTCACTAAATAATATAACATTTTCATTAACAGCTACAATTTCTCCAATACCTACATGGTTATTCAGTCAACCTGAAGTTGATTTACAGATTCATGATAGTTCAAAAAGAACAGAATGGGATTGATTTCAAAAGCTACACAATAGAATGTATCAGAACTGTTTATTATGCATTCCTTCCAATATACAGATGGATCACGAAACTCAGCGATAGGTCATACAGGAGCAGCATTTTATATTCCAGAATTTAAATTAGGGAAGAATAAAACGTTAACAGATGGGCTTTAGTATACACTACAGATTTGGCAATTCAGATGGCACTTGGCTGGGTAGTAGAGGTGATGCCAAATAAGGTTGTGATTTGTTCAGATTCAGTGGCATCACTTATCAGCCTTCAAACATTTCAGACAGATGTGATATTTTCATAGAAATACTGAATATATTATATAGATTAAGTCAAGACAAGCTGGAATAATAGTTAATTTTGTATGGGTACCAGCATATGTTGATATACCAGGGGAAAAAGAAAAAAAAATCTGATAAAATGGCTAAAGAAGCACTTGAAGGAAGGAAATGGCAACAAAAGTGGAATGATAGAAAAACAAGAAGACATTTTTTTTTATAATATACAAAATACCATAAAACAAAGTAGAATTTTTAAAAACTTAAGTAGAGAAGATTAGATAATTTTAACAAGATTAAAGATGGGCCACACAAAACTTAATTCTGCACTTCATATATAATAGGTCGCCTAAACACACTACTGGGTTACGTGAAATATGCCAAGAAAAGGAAACAGTTGCTTACGTGTTGCTATTCCTTGACTGTGGTGGGTCTCATTAGCAACAGAGATGAGACAAACTACAGGAGCGAGGTGAGCCGCCTGGCCGGGTGGTGCAGTGACAACAATCTCTCTCTGAATGTGGAGAAGACGAAGGAGATTGTTGTTGACTTCAGGAGAGTGCACACTCAGCATGCTCCTCTGACCATCAATGGTGCGACTGTGGAGAGAGTGAGCAGCACCAAGTTCCTAGGTGTGCACATCACAGAGGACCTTTCCTGGACCAACAACACTGTAGCACTGGCCAAGAAAGCACAACAGCGTCTCTACTTCCTCCGCAAACTGAGAAGAGCCAGAGCCCCGGCCCCCATCATGTACACCTTCTACAGAGGCACCATCGAGAGCATCCTTACTAGCTGCATCACTGTGTGGTATGGCGCTTGCAACGCGTCCTGCCGCAAGTCACTTCAACGCATAGTGAAAGCAGCTGAGAGGATTGTTGGTGTCTCTCTCCCCTCCCTCCAGGACATCTACAACACCCGTCTCACCCGCAAAGCCCTCTGCATTGCAGGTGATCCCACCCACCCGACACACAGCTTCTTCAGTCTACTGCCATCAGGGAGGAGACTGCGGAGTCTCCAGGCCAGGACCAGCAGACTGAAGGACAGCTTCATCCATCAGGCTGTCAGGAAGCTGAACTCCCTCCCGACCTTGCCCCCCCTCCCCTCTTTTGCCCCACGCACCACTGAACTCTGACCCTCCAACCCTCCCCTCCCTTTCCCACTTACAAACTGTGACCCGCACTAGTCACTTTGTGCAGCATTGGACTGATCACTACCCCATCCAGCATTGACTGCAAACTACCTCCTAGGTCAGTTAATTAAGACTGTTCTCTGAGCTCTTTAGCTCTTCATCACTTTAACACTGATAAGCTCTTTTGCACTACACTCATTACATCTGCACAGTTTTTTTGCACTACACCCATTATATCTGCACAGTTTTGTTTATTTAATGGTTGCACTATCTGCCATGTGCCTTACGCCACTTTAACTATCTCTTTTTTACAATGTCCTTATTGCATATCTGTATAGTTTGTATTTATATATATTTAAACTGTAATTATCTGTTTTTTTTTACATTACTGTTAGTGTTTAGTGTTAACTGTATGCACCAAGGGTCTGAGAGTTACGCAATTTCAATTCTCTGTATGTATGTGCTGTACATGTGGTGGAATTGACAATAAAGCTGACTTTGACTTTGACTTTGACTTTGACTATTCCTTCCTAGGTATGAACCCTGGACTTATCACCCTACTGGGGAATGCAAGTACTGTAACAGTTGATCATGTACTACTTCATTGTATGAAATACAACAGTGAGAGATGTCACCTTATTCAGTCATTGAAGAAGGTAAAACACCATGATTTTACTTTATCAGGTTTATTAAGGAAAACAGCTAATAAGATATATGATGGTATTATTACATTTGTAAAATAAACTAAATTATGTAAAAGAATATAATCTTTTTGATTGTTTTTTTTATTATTTGTTTTGTATTAATTTCTAGTTTGTTTATTTGTTTTGCTTGGCTTTTATGTTTTATTTTGTCCTTCAAGCAAAATCCTGATCCATCAGGACTCCATTCCAGTCGGTGGCGGTAATGCACCAATAAGTTAGGTTGACAACCGCCAATAAACACCGAAGAAGAAGAAGAAGACGACAAAGAAGAAGAAGAAGACAACGACGACGACGACTTATTAGGCGCGGGAGGGCGAAGGTTACAAACAACATGGCTGAAGACATGCGGAAAAAGCACAGTTCTGTTGCTGTTTTTTTTTAACGATTTACAGTCATTTCACAAATTAAAACGTAACGAGATGGACTACAGCTATGTTTGAGCAAGAAATAACTTGTCTTTAGTATTTCAAACAATTAGAACTTAAGGATTTAATGAAACGGAACCTGTTAAAGAGGGTTTGAGTGAATAAACGGAAGAGCAACATGAACCGCAAGAAAGACAAGGGCTTTGAGAGCCCACGACCATATAAGCTATAAGTATCAAATACACTATTCTTACCGCATGCATGAATATGATTGCAGTTGTGTTTACTTGCCAAATAAGGATAGATTATTAAAATCATAATTTGCCGTCGCATGAATTTAACACTACTGTTTGTTTATCTTTTTACAACCCATCAGGTAGTCTGCATCAACAACATCAGTTTTCAGAGAAAGTCTGTCATTGTGAGTAGTCATTTATATTCTGATTCTGATTCAATGTAGATTCTGAACATGATGTGTGTATGAAGCAGGAAATGGGCAGACTTTTAGTATGCAGTATGTTGAAAAATTAAAATTTATGAAGTTTGAGACAAGACTTGAAGAAACTTTATTAAAATTATATAATACTGAGCAGATTATAATACAGTCTGATAATTATAAATGTCACGAAGCTTAATTTTTTTTAAACTGCTAACGAATGTTGATAAAATGTTCAAATATATTTTAATTAAGGCATTGATAAATGTGCCAGAATTTTATATATATATATAAGAAAGAAGAAAAAAATGTCTATATATATATATATATGTGTGTGTGTGTGTATATATGTGTGTGTATATATCTATATATATATATTTATACACGCACACACATATATATATATATACACATACACACACACATACACACACGTGTGTATATGTGTGTGTAATATAGATAGATATACCTGTATACACACACATACACACACACACATATATATACACACACGTGTGTATGTGTGTGTGTGTATATATATATATATCAAAGTCAAAGTCTGCTTTATTGTCAATTCTGCCACATGTACAGCACATACATACAGAGAATTGAAATTGCGTGACTCTCAGACCCATGGTGCATACAGTTAACAAAACACTAACAGTAGACGTAGAATGCAAATAAATACAGTTTAAAATATAAAAACAAACTATACAAATATACAAATAAGGACATTGTAGAAAAGAGTTTGATTAAGTGGCATAAGGCACATGGCAGATGAAATGCAAATCGGTTAAATAAACAAAACTAAACAAAACAAAACTGTGCAGATATGAGTGTAGTGCAAAAAGAGCTTAACAAAACGAAAACTGTGCAGATATAAAGAGTGTAGTGCAAAAATAGCTTATCAGGCTGTTTAAAGTGACAGAAGAGGTAGTTGAGTGGGGTCAGTTCAATACTGACTGAGGTAGTGGGCAGTCCAGTGGTGCACTAAGTGACTGGTGCGGGGCACAGTGTGTAAGTGGGAGGGGGGGTCAGAGTTCAGTGGTGCGTGGGGCAAAAGAGGGGAGGGGGGGCAAGGTCGGGAGGGAGTTCAGCTTCCTGACAGCCTGATGAATGAAGCTGTCCTTCAGTCTACTGGTCCTGGCCTGGAGACTCCGCAGTCTCCTTCCTGATGGCAGCAGACTGAAGAAGCTGTGTGTCGGGTGGGTGGGATCACCCGCAATGCAGAGGGCTTTGCGGGTGAGACGGGTGTTGTAGATGTCCTGGAGGGAGGGGAGAGAGACACCAACAATCCTCTCAGCTGCTCTCACTATGCGTTGGAGTGTCTTGCGGCAGGACGCATTGCAGGCGCCATACCACACAGTGATGCAGCTCGTTAGAATGCTCTCGATGGTGCCTCTGTAGAAGGTGCACATGATGGGGGCCGGGGCTCTGGCTCTCCTCAGTTTGCGGAGGAAGTAGAGACGCTGCTGTGCTTTCTTGGCCAGTGCTGCGGTGTTGTCAGTCCAGGAGAGGTCCTCTGTGATGTGCACACCCAGGAACTTGGTGCTGCTCACTCTTTCCACGGTCGCACCGTTTATGGTCAGAGGAGCATGCTGAGTGTGCACTCTCCTGAAGTCAACAACAATCTCCTTCGTCTTCTCCACATTCAGAGAGAGATTGTTGTCACTGCACCACCCGGCCAGGCGGCTCACCTCGCTCCTGTAGTTTGTCTCATCTCTGTTACTAATGAGACCCACCACAGTTGTGTCGTCCGCAAACTTAATGAAGAGGTTGGAGCTGTGTGACGGTGTGCAGTCATGGGTCAGCAGAGTGAAGAGGAGGGGGCTCAGCACACATCCTTGAGGGGCCCCTGTGTTAAGTGTGATGGTGCTGGATGTGTTACTGCCGACCCGTACTGCCTGAGGTCTCCCAGTCAGGAAGTCCAACAGCCAGTTGCACAGCGAGGTGTTGAGCCCCAGCTGGACCAGTTTGTGAATGAGCTGTTGAGGGATGATTGTGTTGAATGCTGAACTGAAGTCTATGAACAGCATTCTGACGTACGAGTCTTTTTTGTCCAGATGTGTGAGTGCTGAGTGGAGGGCATTGGCGATGGCATCATCGGTCGAGCGGTTGGACCGATATGCAAACTGGAAGGGGTCCAGGGAGGGGGGGAGGGCAGACTTGATATGATGCATGACTAGCCGTTCAAAGCACTTCATGAGGATCGGAGTAAGTGCGACTGGACGGTAGTCATTGAAGCAGGATGGAGATGACTTCTTCGGGACTGGGGAATAATGGTGGTAGCCTGAAGCATGTGGGGACAACAGCCTGACTCAGCGAGCTGTGGAAATGTCTGTGAAGACATCAGTGAGTTCCGCTGCACAGTCTCTCAGTACAACGACCAGGAATGTTGTCAGGACCCGGAGCTTTGCGTGCATTGATCCTGCTGAGGGATCTCCTCACGCTGTCCGGGGACAGCGTCATCACCTGGTCGCCGGGAGGAGGTGGGGTCTTCTCTGCAGTGGTGCTGTTTTGTGCCTCAAAGCGAGCGAAGAAGGCGTTCAGCTCGTTCAGCAGGGGGATGTGCTGTCACAGGTGCGCGGTGGGGACTTATAGTCCGTAATGGTCTGAATCCCCTGCCACAGGCTCCGAGTGTCCCCGCTGTCGCTGAAGCGATGGGCTACCCTCCTGGAGTACTGTCTCTTAGCCTCTCTGATGCCGCGGGATAGATTGGCCCTAGCTGTCCTCAGGCCCACCTCATCCCCAGCTCTGAAGGCATCGTTCCGAGCCTTCAGGAGTCTGTAGACCTCCCCTGTCATTCCACGGCTTCTGGTTGGGCCCGGACAGTGATGGTCTTTGTGACCGTTACATCCTCAATGCACTTGGTGAGTAGGCAGTGACAGACTCTGAGTACTCTTGGAGGTCTGTGGTGTTATTGTATGTGGCAGCCTGCTTAAACATATTCCAGTCAGTGGTGTCAAAACAGTCTTGAAGTGCCTCTGACGACCCATCCGGCCACACTTGTATCTGTTTGTGAACTGGTTTGGTGACTTTACGACCGGTCTGTATGCAGGCATTAGCATGACAGTGATGTGGTCTGAGGTGCCAAGATGGGGGAGGGGAAGGGCCTTGTAAGCTCCTCTCTGGGTGGTGTAAACAAAGTCCAGAGTGTTGTTTCCTCGTGTTGGGGAAAGTCTACGTGCTGTTGTATTTTTGGGAACACACTCTTTAAGTCTGCCTGGTTGAAATCCCCAAGCTGAGATGAGAAAAGCATCTGGGTGGGCTGTCTGCTGCTCACTGATGTGCTGGTACAATTTATTCAGTGCCTCACTCCTGATGTTGTTGTTGGAGCTGGGAGGGATGTATACAGTAACGAGCAGTATGGCTGTATATTCCCTCGGTAGATAGAATGGCGCGCACTTAATAATCATAAACTCCACCAGGGGCGAGCAGTGTTTGCCAGACCACAACAGCGTCGCGGCACCACGCGTCATTAATGTAAACACAAAGCCCGCCGCCGCGGGTCTTACCTCCCTCGACGAGAGCTCTGTCCGCTCGATAGCATGTTAGCTGGTCGAGCTGAATGGCGCAGTCCGGAACGCTGTTGTTGAGCCATGTTTCCGTGGAAAACAAAACACAGCAGTCTCTTACAGGTCCTCTGAGTTGAGCGTAGTAGTCGGATGTAGTCCAGTTTATTGTCTAAAGAGCGTACGTTAGCCAGTACGATGGTGGGGATAGCTGGCTTGTGTGGGTTAGCCGCTAGCCTAGCCCGGATACCTCCGC
>CM077226.1:13002715-13027715 GCA_039654775.1 Spinibarbus caldwelli | reverse complement strand
ACACACGCACGCACACACACCTATTCAGATCGATGGGTCACCGGTAACAACTAGAGATGTTTCTGTGTCTGTAAAGGCATCTCTCTCACTGACTACTTCGTCCCGATCAGATTCAAAATGGTCAAAACATGATCTATATATGATCTACATTATCTATGATCCTTCCGTTTATGCCGATCATCATCTATTCGCACCCTAAAGACCCAGAAGTCTCGTAACTCATTCAGGACATGCGCTAGGGCTTTCTTTACCGTAATACACCTAGAACACGAATTGCCGCAAAAACTCGTCAATGGCGGGAAAGCGTTGGCTGTTAATTGACGAGATATCTCATCAATGTCAAGTCAAGTCAAGTCACCTTTATTTATATAGCGCTTTTAACAATACAGATTGTGTCAAAGCACTTAACAGTATCAAATTGGAGGATAGAGTGTCAGTAATGTATAATAATAAGATTAAACACTCAATTGCGGGGAAAGAGTTAAATGAGAGGAATCTTTGTTTCAAAGTGTAAAAAATAAAATTTAAACAAAAACTGTCAACAGATGTTTGGGTGATATTTAATTGCAAAATTAAAAAAATAAAGAAAGAATTTTAGGTCCTTAATGCATTATTTTCATGTTTACGTTTTCACATTCATTTTTGCGTTATTTATATTTTTTCTTATTTTAATTATTGTGGAGTGAAATATGACCCACACATTTCTTGTTGAAATTCATATATGTATATCTGTCAGTATTTACTTTTTCATTAGTATTAATATTTTGGTAATCAAGTCTGCTCTTGTCTTCATCTTGCTACACATTTTCTCTGTATCACTGTGTGGTTATCAGGAGGAACCTGAACTATTTCTCCAGTGCTTACACAGCAGCTGTTAGTGCTGTAGATCCAGATGCTGGAAATGGAGAACTTTCCATTAAAGTTCCTTCTGAGCTCTGGAAACAAGGAGATGGTGAGTAGATCAAGTGATATGGATTTTGAAAACTAAAGTTTCCATGTCTGTTTGAAATGGTTATGGCTCGATTCTTTTGTAATCTAATGGTTTTCTTGATGATTTTATTACTTTTTTTATTGCAGAAAAATTCATATTTGTTATTGCAGCAATTGCATACTCAAATAACAGGAGGAACATGGAGAATGCTCTTTATTGCTTATTGATTATTAGTATAGACATAATAGTAGCAAGTTTATTAGACTATACTGCATCATGACATCTTGCCAAGACTAAGTGATAAATTTGACCACTCATGCTAAGTAACACACAGCCTCACTGCGAGCACTCTCTAAAATTGAGATGGAAGGGAACAAGCGACAGATCCTTTCTTTCATATTGTCGCGTACATCCAAGTTTAACTGACTATCGAAAAAGAAAAAATGTAGGTTGGGACTTGGTTCAATGAATTGGTTGTTGATAGGATTTTGAGATGTGGGCCAAATCGGCTGTGCGGATCACTCTGCTGTGGTGACCCCTGATAAAAGGGAGCAAGCCGAAGGAGAGAGAGAGCGAGAAAGAGGGTTTTGAGATTTGGCCATTGCACTCAAAAATGTAGGCAGATAAGCCTGAGCTTCTGTCAACAGAGAGAAGTCTGTCGTTTTCACTGGAAGATGCAAAAATGGTACTGTGTGTTTGTTTTTTCAATTGAAAGAAAGTAAATAATCTGGTACCAAAGTGCCAGTGCTTTTGACGTGACAAGTACTCATCATGCCTCTTAAAAATGCATGAAAAAAGGTCTGATCTGAAGGTTTTTGATCAGTCAGTTTTAAAACACAGAATTTTATTCAGTAATAATATATCATAATAATAATAATCTGTGCTGGTGTGTGTGTGCAGAGATGAAAGTTATGAAGGTGTACATTGAATTTTCATTGGACCAGCCGAAGGGGGGGTTGCATTTTGTAGTACCTGATGTGGAAGGAAGTATGGCAGAAAGAGCAGCCCATGTTTTCTCTTTTGGCAACCAGAATTCCACACGGTAAGGTGCTTACATTCACATGCATGAAATGGAAGATAATGGTTATGACAGTGGTTATGGTTAAAATTAGGGGTGCAACGGATCGTAGATGATCCGTATGGACCAGTCCCCACGGTTCGGCACGCAGGTTATTCGCGGATTAACTGTTAAGTTTAACCATCATAGAGTGAAATTTTATCATTTGCATGTGCTTTGTCTTGCCAATTTACACATTCAAGCAATTTCAGACCATTCAGATGGAGAAGTCGAATCAGGACTTGTCCACCGTTTTCTGTGCTCAGCCGCTGCTGCACACACTGAAGCGTGCGCACGCAGAGAGAGAGAGGCGCGATTCAGATACCGCGTTTCAGACAACGCCTCAACGGATGGATACATACACACAAAGTTATGTTAAAATACCTGTTTTGGCAAGTATTCTGGTAAACACGGTCGGTTACGTCTTAAGTTAACATATACAGCTGAGAAAGAAACTGGATGTCAGTATTAGGTCCGTGCATTTAGTCTTAAAGAGACAGCAGCCTATAATACCTGCTTCTGTCTGCTAATTTGTCTGTATTTAAATTATGCAGTAAGCATTATTGTGTTGTTTTACACTTAATTTTTACATTTCTGCACCTGAATACTACTGTTACTGTCTTTTATAATTTTATATTGTAGGCTGTTCATCTATGCTTGTAATTTGTGTAATTGTTCTTGTTTTATTACTGACTTTAGTAGTTAAGCTAGCAGTTTCTGCTGGGTATAGAAGTACTTAAAGTAAGCTTTTAGTACTTTATGAAAAGCAGACTTTTTTTTTTTTTTTTTTGCTGATCCGAAAAATGATCCGATCCGTGACTCAAGATCCGTAGTATGATCCGAACCGTGAATTTTGTGATCCGTTGCACCACTAGTTAAAATATAGGCCGCCATCACAAAGATTACTGAATTAAGGTGATTCAGGAAAGTTTTTACAGATTACAATCCTGTTTCAGAATTATTTATCAATTAATTATTTTTTAATGATGAATTTATTAATAATAATAATTATTATTATTTATTAATATTAATTTAATTATTATTATATGTGTACATCTGTCTGTATGAGTATACTACCAATTGATTGATTGTTATTATTTCCAATACTGAATTATTATTGTTTCCAAATCTTCTCCACTAGGTTCTGGTTTCCATGTGTAGACTCATACTCTGAGCTGTGCACATGGAAGCTGGAGTTCACAGTGGATGCCTCCATGGTGGCAGTGTCCTGTGGGGATCTAGTGGAAACAGTCTACACCCACGACATGCGCAAGAAAACCTTTCACTACATGCTGCCCATCCCCACTGCGGCCCCTAACATATCCCTGGCTGTGGGGCCCTTTGAGATTCTTGTGGACCCCTACATGCATGAGGTGAGAGAAAATGTAATATTGTAATTTTTAGTTTTAAATCTATAGTTTAGTAGTTTGGAGATGCACGATATTGGATTTTTGCCGATATCCGATATGCTGATATTTTCAACTGTTTTTGGCCGATAGCCGATACTGATATTTCCTTTTGTTTGAAAGCAACACCAACACTATCCTGTGTGGAAATTATAAGCAAATTATTTTTAATTTTGGTTAGTTTTTAACAAGAACTTATTTGTTAGAATTAAATAAACAATAATGAGTTCTTTTATAATGACAGTACATTGAAGCTTTGAAAATAATTATAACTAAACTATATATCAATCGCTGCTTTTTTTTAAAAAAATTTTTATTTTTTTTTAGAAAGATGCAGTAGTAACCGTAACATTTTATTTTAAGATTTAACATTTGTAGATGGTCTAAAGCAAAAGAGTTGTAAAAATTCTGAAAATCTTTTAGAGCTCATAATTTGTTTAAAAAATATAACATATTACACATTAATGAATAAATCAGTATATATAAAATTATTTAATTTATAAGTGTCATGGGTTTTTTTTGTTGTTGTTTTTTAAATTCATGTAGGGCTGCAACTAACGATTATTTTGATAATCGATTAGTTGGCCGATTATTTTTCGATTAATCGATTCATTTTCTAAATTTTCTTCTTTTTTTTATTTTATTGACAAAAACACTTCCACATTCTGCCCAGTGTCCTTCAAACAAACGTGTCAATTGAATGCTATGAAAACACAGTGCTTAACAATTTATTAGACCACCTGTCATAAAGAGAAAACACAAATATTTTAAGAATCTGTCAAAGAATTATTTAAATCTAAAAATGTTATTGTCATTTGTTGGGCAAATAACAAACTGAAACAACTAAATATTTATTCACAAAATAAAAAAAAATAGCCTCCTGCCTTTCATAACAGCATGCATTCTTGCTGGCATTGTTTAGCTACTTTTTGACTGTAACTGGGTATCTGAAAAAATCTTTCATAGATCTTTCATTCTTTCATAGATAACAGAAATTATTATATTATAGCATTAGAAATAGCCTACTGTTACTAAAGAGATTACGCATAATTGGAGGACTAACCAATACAGATTGCTAAAAAATGATTTTAGTAAACACCAATACTGTTAGTTTAATGCAGCAGTGGCACAAAGCTTACTTACATAATTTGTTATAAATCTTAAATACATTTGTTTTAATAAATTTAAGCACTGTATATAGGCCTATAGTAGGGGTGGGCGATATGGCAAAAATATCATATCATGATTTTCTTTTTTTTTTTAGAAATATCACGATTTTATCACGATTCTTTGTCATGTTAGTTTTACTATTTTGTTTGAGCAGTGCAGCCAAAATAATTTCCCCGTTATAAAGACAAAGCCTTTCAAGGTAACAAAATATAAAAAAGAATGGTGGATATTTAGGCCAAAGTGGACGAAGATAAAAAATCTTTCATTAATTTATCGATGTTATTAAAAATAAGAACAAGGATACACATTACAACTACACATAATATACAAATAAAACAAACAATGCTTTATTTTCAGGTACAATAGGCATATTTAGCAGGAGCATTCAAGAAATTGAATGAACAAATACAAAAATAAAACACTTTATAGATTGATTCCTATTAAAGCAGCTATATTATTTTTTTCTGTCAAGAGTAGCGAGTATTTTTCTCTTTGTTTTTTTTTTTGTTTTAACATTAAAGAATAAAAATTCTGTCATCATGATCTGTCTGTCGATTCTGTCATAGTGTTTTATATTTATACCATCAATGAGTTTCTTTCTTCTGCTGAACATAAATGCTTTTTTGAAGAATGTGGAAAACCAAACAGTTGCTGGTCCACAGTGACTTCCATAGTATTTTTTCCTACTATCAAATTCAGTGTGGACCAGCAACTGTTCGGTAAATACCCACATTCTGCAAAATATCTTGTTTTGTGTTCAGCACAAGAAAGAAAGTAATACAGGTTTGGGACAACGTGTGAGTGAGTAAATAATGACAGAAATTAAATTTTAGGGTGAACTATCCCTTTAATGACAGTCGGCAGTATGTTTAGTACTGTCCCTTTAAGACCTGCACGCATCTAATATACAGGCACGCATCCATTTGTCTGAACTGTTTACTTTCATTTTAGACATAACCAACTGAGCCTATATGTAAACCTTGTGTGTTTTGACAGTATTAGCGCAAAAGATAACTTAGTTCAGTAATCAGGCGCTGTTAGACAAGCTTTTTAGTGTGCGCGCTTCAAGTGTACGGGCTCAGAAAAAGTGCACGTCAGAACAGTGCGTGAATGAAACGTTTAACCGGCAAGGCTTTAAAACACACGCAAATAATGTACTTTTGTGATTGCAAATAAGTGCAGTGTCCTGTGAGAGTAACTCTACTGCTGAGTTAACACTGATGTGAATGTATGTGGCGTTGTACAGTATATTGAGACGGAGGCGGCAGAACTGCAGCTGATAGAATGTGCGCTGTAGCACGATACTACGATATTTCTTCAAAAGCAGATCATGGAGACATTTTTATCGTCCACGATCAAAAATCAACATATCGCACACCCCTAG
Organism: Spinibarbus caldwelli; assembly: GCA_039654775.1. Classification (NCBI taxonomy): domain Eukaryota; kingdom Metazoa; phylum Chordata; class Actinopteri; order Cypriniformes; family Cyprinidae; genus Spinibarbus; species Spinibarbus caldwelli. Next base: position 13,021,767 of record CM077226.1, on the reverse strand, counting down.
CCTATAGTTTAAATCTCTTCATCAAAAATTAAGATAATAATAAAAATAATAAAGACGAATAAAAACACAAACTCGGTGTTAACCAACTTTTTGATCACAGTCACGTTTACTGTAATTTCTTTATTCTGTAAAAGGCGGGTATGAAGCGTCTGATATTTATATTCAGACAACTATATACGTGGTTATCCCTTTACAGTTCCTACTCTCAAATAATACGTACACTATATGTTGACTTTTAAACCTTAATTTAACGTTCAACAACAGATATTTCAGCACAATAAATGTTTTTGCGCTGAATATTAATCCCTCTCTGACGTGCGTTCATGCGGCCGCCGCGCCGGCGCTCATTCAGTAAAGATTTAAACTTAACGCAGACTGTCCAGACGGAACTTTATGCAAAAATGGAAATGTTTGCATGAATTTGTGACATTTACAGATAAGGATATGACCGTAAACTGAACGTTTTTGCGCTGAGGACGCACACGCATCTGTCAAAGTGCCTGACAAGGCAAGCCATTACGCTAATGCATTAACTTGCTTAAAATAAAGAATTCTCATGTTTTGTGCCGCTTGGATCACGTACTTCTCCCGCAGCATCTCATTCTGTTTCCTCCACTATTTTTAGATGCTTTTTGGCCATAGAAATGCGTTATTCAGTGCTGTAACGTTAATTTGACTTGACCGGCTGAAGTTGGACGTGCACTGTGGGCAGACCCGACTAATCGATAATGAGAATCGTTGTCGATAATTTTCATTATCGATAATAATCGATTTTATCGATTAGTTGTTGCAGCCCTAAATTCATGTAAGCAATAACTTCTGACCTTTAAATCAAAACATACTCATGATTTTGTGGCATCAATTACTGCTTTATTTAAAGCTGCAGTCCATAACTTTTGGCGCTATAGAGGTTAATAAACAGAACTGCGTTCATCTTGCGGAAGAGCACTGTAGCCAGAGCTACTTCTCTCTGTTTATGTCTATGACGAATCATGCAGATACTGGGCTACTCCGGAGCGGTACCTACCCGAACCAGCCTAAAATAGTCCGAATATAAACACTTATTATAGGTGAACAGTAGTGATTCAGGACAAGCCAAAAACACGGTTTGGAAAATGGATTCATGGTGTACTCGCTTTTTAATTTTTAAATTTTGAACACAAAAAAGTTATGGACTGCAGCTTTAATCAGAAACACAGTCTAAATGTTATGTGTATTTTACTTTCATTTTATTAAAAGTAGGCCAACAGCGCCCCCTACGGAATTAAAACTCCTTACCGAATGGTCATTAGGACCCAGGAAAGCTGCCGCTGCTGCCATTGCACGTGCTATTACTGTCTACTCTATCATACACCAAACGTGTGTATCTGTACGTGCATTCTCAGTTTAAATGCAGCGATCCAAAGCAGGGAATCTAATCACCATTCAGGCAAAACTTTGCTTCAAAAATTATTCACACTGCTGACGTGATCTAATCGCTAGCACACCCTGAGCACATGTGAGTTAACCTATTCCTCTTATTGGCAAGACATATCGGCATAATTTTTCATATCGGGCCAATGCCGATATGTACATTTAAAGCTATTATTGGCCGATTCTGATATCGGTCCAATAATATCGTGCATTCATAGTAGCAGGGGACATAGCATGGGTCATTAAAAAGTATTAAAAGGTACTGTAAATTAATATTTTTTGTTGAATGTAGGTATTTTTTATTTTTGTCTGGACATTCCCTTCCTTAGGTCTAGGGTTACACAATTAATCAAAATAAAACTGGAATTGTGATTATTGAATCAGAAAAGTGTGATTTAACCAATTAAATATAATTTAATTGCTATCTTTATGTATTAGAGTGCAGTAGTGGACAAAACATTGAATTGGAGACAGAAGCCATTGCTTGTTATTAACACTTATTATTGTTGTCGTAACACTTTAGATTAGGGAACACGTATTAACTATTTACTAAGAGTTTTCCGTCAATAAACCCCTTAATTTGCTGCCTGTTGGTTATGAGTAAGGTAGTTGTTTGTTGCAGTTATGTTTAGGTATTGGGCAGGGTTAAGGGATCTAGAATATGGTCATGCAGCTTGTGCTTTATAAGTACTAATAAACAGCCATTATGCTAGTAATATGCATGCTAATAAGCAACTGGTTAGTAGTGAATAGTGTTCCCGAATCTAAAGTGTTACCATTTAAACCAGTGGTTCCCAACCATGTTCCTGGAGGCTCCCCAACACTGCACATTTTGCATCTCTCCTTTCTCTGACACACCCAATTCAGGTCTTGGAGTCTCTACTAATGAGCTGATGATCTGAATCAGGTGTGTTTGATTAAGGTGACATGGAAAACATCCAGTGTTGGGGGGCCTCCAGGAACGTGGTTGGGAACCACTGATTTAAACAAACAAACAAATGGTTTATGATACCATTTATTATGATGGTTTAATATAACACTTTGTGTTATATTACCTTTGCATTAAATTTAAGAAAGTACGTAGTGAGCACTGCTGCGAGGGTGTTTCTAATACAGGTACTGAGGTAGTGATAGTAAATTTGACATCTGTCTTCTGACTGCCATAATCCATCTCCTGTATTTTTTTTGCAACCAACAAGTTTGTTAGTGGATTTTTTTTTTTTTTTTCACTGTTGGAGTAAATGGTATTGCAAAAAATATATATTTCCTATAGTCTCCCACATACCTGTATAGACGTTTGCCCTGATATAGTATTCTAAATGTCAAAATGTTTATTTTTGCACAGAAGCCAGTGGAATCAATTTGTTATTTGATGTGTATACATGAACACAATCCATTCTGTAGCTGATGTACACAATGATGCAGGTCTTGAAAAGGGTATTAGAAAGTATTAATATTTTACCCAGTTGCATACTCAGTATGGACATACTTGATATTATCAATTTTAACAAGTTCCCTTTTACAGTTGTCCACTAGATGGTCATGTTTTATTTTTTATTTATTTATTTTTTTTTGTGAAATGTGATTTAGAATGCCCAGAATGTATAATGTCCTGGAGGTGAGTCACACATTAGATACAGTAAATCATTCAGATTTACTATACTGAGAAAATTGAGGAATAAATGCTTATATATTATATATACTTAATTTTTTCAGATCTCAATTTTAAGTTATTGCAGCTTTATTTGTTTATGATAAACTGCTATGAATCAAATATGTCATGCTTTCACAGGTGACTCATTTTTGCCTGCCTCAGCTTCTGCCACTGCTGAAGCACACCATGTCCTACCTGCATGAGATTTTTGAGTTCTATGAGGAGATCCTTACCTGTCGCTACCCTTATTCTTGCTTCAAGACTGTCTTTGTGGATGAGGCTTATGTGCAGGTCTCATCGTATGCATCCATGAGTATTTTCAGGTATACAAGCTGTTTTTTGAAAGTAAAAATAACTTCTGTTTGCAACATCATTTATTTTTCCAATGTAAAAGTCTTGGTAACACTTTATTTTAAGATGTCCTTGTTACAGATGTTACATGTACTTACTATTGTAAAAAAAAAAAAAAAAATTAATTATGCATAATTACATGCAAGTAACCCTAAGCCTGATCCTAATCCTAGCCCTAACCATATAGTAAGTACATGTAGTTAATAAATATTACTCTGTACTTAAATGTATAATTACACTGTATCAAGGACACCTTAAAATAAAGCGTAACCAAAGTCTTCTGACTCCTACAAACATTCTCTTGTTGCCATTTAATGGCGGAACAATGTAACTAATATCACCATCACGAACACACACACCATTTCTCAATACTAAACACTATTAATAAAGGGGTGGTTGACTGTTTTTTTTTCTAGGCTTGATTGTGTTTATGGGGTGCAGTCTAACGTGTTAATGCTTCGTTTAAAAAAACACATTATTTTTCACATAATTTACCTTTATTTTACACCGCTCTCCTATAAACGCTGATGATTTCCTGCTTTTATGAAGCCCCTCCCTCAGAGATACGCAATGGACTCAGATTGGTTAGCTGGCTCAGTGTGTTGTGATTCGCTAAATCGCCAGTGCGCGTCTAAACGTCACACCCCTCAGCTCAGCGACATTACTTATAATATACTTAATATTGCTTATCAATTTGAGCCCGATTGAGACGCAGAGGATATTAGTGAAGAGGATCGTGCAGAACCTGTGCAAGCTCTGCTTTTAATGGTATGTTTTTTTGTTTGTTGTTGTCTCATACTTTTAGTTACACTGTTATTTGTAAATGCTACTGCTTCTGTTAGCTTTTAATATACTGTTTTATCCTGATTTAAGCTTTAATACAGTACAGCAACCGCAATGCATGTCTATGTTTAACGCATCTCATAACTATGTGAAAAATATCGGTCTGTCTATAAACAAAGTGTATAATTGGAACAGTTCATTGTTGGAGCTAAGCTGATGATCTGAATGAGAGACAAAGATGCAGAGCAGGGGGACGTGAGGAACAGGATTAAGAACTGCTGCTTTAGAACACTGATTTTGAAACTTGTGAAACCATTTGAATCATTAGAAGACAGAATTGCGATTCATATATGAATAGATTTTTTCATGCACCCCTAGTTTTCAATTCCTCTTCTCTAAAGCAGCGCAACATGGCCTTGCCCACTTCGTTGAGTTTTCCCAGGGGCGGGGTTTATGAGGATTTGTGAAGTTACGTACCCGGGAAGTAACTCGTTGTAGTCCCTACGAGCCATTTTTGTAGGCATTAAACTGCCATAATTTTAAAGTCCGTGCAAAGTCAATATTAAATGTGTGTTCTGAGTCACACCAAAGAAAAATGTGTTATTAAACACCCAGCCAAATTTGAATGCTAAAAAAAAAAAAAGCCACGTAAATAAATTAAGGTATCAAAATCTTGAAAAAATAAGCAGTATTCTCTGCTCTCAAATGTTTGGGGCGTGTCCACTGGCGGCGCTGAAACCACGCCCACTCGCGGGAAAGCTGCCGTCTTTCTCAACTGTCTTCCTATAGCAGCTTATTTAATAAGGAGACCGAGCTGTTTTGTAAATGATCGCAACCAGATCGCATTTACGTGACGAAGGCATAGCTAGCTAGCAAACTTTAGGCTTGCTAGCAAACTTTAGGCTGTAGTAACTAACGGTAATGACAGTAACTCGCGATTGAGCTGTGAACCACTGATGCTAATGTGCTCTAGTTATTAGGTGTGTTCGCTGCAGAACAATCAGTGTTTGACCGTGTTTGAGCGATTCGAAATCATCAGGAGCGTCTGCTCTCTGTAGCTCTCACTGTACTTTGATGTCACTCACCGGTCGGTCTGCAGCGCTGCTTCAAGTCGAACGCACGTCTTATAGTGTTGGGAAAGGGCTCGGTGCTCGGTGGCTCGATTGCGTCATCGAGTCATGATTTAGCCCTGCCCAAAAAATCCTGATCACGAAGATGGTGAAAAACTGTTTAACGGTCTAACTCCACAATTAAGTACTACATAGTTCACAGTCTTTGTAACATGTTTCAGCAATGCATTTCTAACATTTATAATGTGTTTACAAACAATTCTCAGAATTGACTTTACACAGATTTTAAAAGACGATATCTCCGTTTGCATTGAACTTTCAGCATTGTAACTTTGCAGATATTGTTTATGCTCAAACAGCAACATTACACACTAACTAATGTTAAAAAAGTGAAATCGCAATCAACCACCCCTTTAAATACTACTATTTATATAAAATATTTATTGAATAACAATATTTAATAAACAACAACAGGCATCATAAAAGGCAATTCAGTCAAAAGTACAAGGCATGTACAGCATTGAATTTACATTTATAAACATGAGATTTTGCCAAAACTATTTGCTCTGGAACAAATAATAGATTGAGACCAAAGACTGCCTGTTAGATTTACCCAAAACTTTATATATCTATATTTACCCAAAACTTTAATTATATCTCATGCTTAACCGAGGGATGCAACGCTACCATTTTTTCAGAACCGATCTGATACTGAAAATTCTGAGTATCTACCGATCCGATACCAGCGCTGTTTTTTTTTTTTTTTTAAATCAATGTAGAATTTCTATACTTCTGTGTGTTGACCTTATCATCACTGTTTTGTGTATTAAACGCAATCTGCTAAATATAGACAATTTCATTTTAATGTAAAATAACGAATGAAAAAAAAAACTAACAATCTATGACAAAAATACTATTATAAACCAGGTTAGTGGATAATTCATCAGCAAAAGATATTCTAGAAAAATCATGGGTGCACAATAACTATAAAATCTAAACATTTAGTGAAACAACAATTTAATGGGGAGCAAATAAAATGTAGGACTAATTCTGGTAAAATGTCACACATTGCGCTTTGTATTGTTGTAAAATCATTCATATATATATATATATATATATATATATATATATATATATATATATATATATATATATATATATATATATATATATATTATAAAAACATTTCCTTTAAATGTATAGCACAGTAATGAAGGCAGCAACATATGATAGATAGAACAAGAAAGACTATTAATAATCTTTCATTGCGCAAAAGTATTATAATTAGGGCTGGGCGATATGGCCAAAAAAATTAAGTAGAAAAATGAATTTCTTAGTTTCTGCATGTTCTAATGAGTGATATTGTTTCAAATCAAGAAACAGGTTTGAGTTGCCTGATAATATTAATAATAATATCACTTTTTTTGTCTCTTAGAAATGTACATTTGATAGTGGCTTGAGTTAGTAGGGGTAATTGTTAAATTTATTCTGACCAAGTTTTTTTTTTTTTTTTTTTTTTTTTTTTTTATTAAGCATTGGTCTTCCATGGTTAATCACAAATACATACTATAATTATATACCATTTCTCCTTTAATAAAATTCAATGTAAATATCCCACATTTCTGCCACAATATCATGGTGCAGTGAGTGTTACTACAGTAAAAGCCGTTTCACACTGAGTGCGATGCGAAAAAGTGAGGTGAATCGCCGACGAACGTTGCTTTCACACCGAGCGCCGTCTGCTAATTCACACCTGCACGCTAGGTGGCGCCGACCAGCGGTGCATTTTTCCTCCGATATGTGTCTTGTATATGGATTTAACATTGTCCGTTGCTCAATATACAGCATTAAATTAAGATAAATAAAGTTTGGTTCTATGCCAGAAACACAAACTATCTATAATGCTTACAAGAAAACATCTTAAAATACAAACAGAAGTAGCATCAAGCCACATTTGAAAATTTATGTACGTTAATTATTAATGTTTTTGCTTAAAACCCACTTTAAACCATCATCGAGTGCTTGTAATAACTTCCGATTGTGATCTATAGTTAATTTTGATTCTATAATAGGCAGACAAGCACTCTTTGTATTTTTAATAACTAGGGATGCACCGAATGTTCGGAGACCGAAATTGATCGGCCGAAAATAGCAAAAAAAAACCTTTCGGTGTTCGGCCGAATAAGCGAAAAGACCGAATAAATTGTACCGAACAATGATGTGACATGATCAAATAGAGGCGCACTAATGCAGCAAACACGTCTGCAGTGTGAAAGTATTTAAAACTGTCAGAGAGAGATGCAAAAATCATTACAAGCAAGAAGCACCGACATCGAAAGTGTTACGAAGCCGACGAGACGAGAGGCGTGCGGATCCATTTGCAGGGCTTTTATTAAACAAAGGTGTGGTCAGGAAACAAGCAAGGTTCATGCAAATGACAAACAGGCACAACACAGGCAAGACAAAGAGTAGTCCTAGAGCAAGCGTGGGTCTTCGATCGGCGTACAATATCCAATAGGGCAAGGCAGAGAGATAATCCAGGTACACGAGCGGTAGTTCAAGAGAGGTGCAAACAGAGTCCAAACGGGAAGGCAAAGGGTTAATCCAGGAAACACGGGCAAGAATCAAAACACTAGAAAACAGGCAAGGCAAGACTATAACAACTGGGTACGCTCCGTAGAGTAGTTATCGCTACGATATACGCTATACAATACTCGGCGATCTGTGAGAGGAAGTCCATGGTTTATGTAGGGTGTGTGATAGTTCTCAGGTGTGAGCGTGTGATTGGTACAGCTGTGTGCAGTCAGTGCAATGGATCATGGGAACTGTAGTGCAAGGTAATGCGAGACAGTCTGTGTAGTTTGAGAGTCAATATAATGGAAGGGTGACCTCTGGTGGCAATCAGATGGAAGGCCACGAACCGGATTCGTGACAGAAAGACAGCTTAAGGCTGATTTATATTTCTGCGTCGAACCTCTATGCGTCAGTTTTCATTTATACTTCTGTGTCCACGTCAACGTGCAGTACACATGCAGACTAGGGCTGTGTATCACCAGCAAAGTCACGATACGATATGTATCACGATACAGAGGCCACGATACGATACGTATCACGATACAGGACTGCACTGAATTTCACCTCAGAAGAATTTAATAAAACAGCTGTTTATGAAACACTGCATATACGGCCATTGCTAACTATTTGCTGAACAGTTGACCTCTGCATTATGAAGGGCCTCCATAACTGTACCACAGTACAATATAGGTAATGGCATATGTTTCATGTTTACATTGGGCACTCTCCACCAAGTACAATATTTTGATTGTTTGCTTCTTGTTTTTAAGCCTTAAATAATAATGTAGGCCTACTCGTTCTAATAAATTTGTATTGTAATGTACTCATTCTAATATATTAAAATCATCTTAACATTGCTGGTAGGTTATCATTGCACAAATCAACACACTCTCTACGTTAAAAAAATAAAAACTAGAAGAGTTCTAAACTAATGCGCTGTCGTCACTGTATCTCTCACACACACACACACACATCAGTCACTCACACAGATCATGTTGCGCGCGCGCACAGACATTATTTTTAGTGCTGTCGCGCAATTTTATCAATAAAATTTATGGAGTTATTTTAATGACAAATGTCACGAGCGCATTATTACAAGGCGAGAGCACATTTATGTAATAAAAGTGCGCGAATCTCTCTGCTCGCACACCGATTTCCTTTGCTCGTGCACAAAACTTGACGCGCGCGCTCAATTATACGCTGCTCATGAATTTTCTCTGCTCTCGTTCAGTGAGTGTGTGCGCACTCAAAATGCGTGCCGTGCGTTCACGCATCCTCAATCGCTGAAGAACTACATTATCTTTCTCAACAAGGAGCTGGTAACATCATCGTTTCTAAAGAAATTAAATCTACAGCTTCACTGTTAATAGAGAAACACGGCAAAATGGTGGTAATTCTTACATACACAGCCTCTCTCTGTCTCTCTCTCGTAAATGAACAGTTATTGAATTACACTTTTCTGATAATAGAATAATGAAGTGGAGATTGCTAAACTGCAAGCTATGTTTTCAGAAAGCAAGTGCGTTTATCCACAGTGGAGAGAGAGCGCGTGCACATGGTTGCCAGGTTGACAAAGACAAGTAACACACTTAGCAGATATTTCCGTATTGCGCAAGTGTGGCCAGATTAAACCTTGTTGTAGCCTATATATTATGCTCTTCATTATTTTTTTAGAAACTTTGCACTTTTCTACTCCGTTTTAAACGGTGTTCTTGTATTCAAATTAAGCGCGGTCCACTGCTGCACACGTGCCACAATATCGATACAGGGCCAGCTGTATCAAATCCGTCAAATCTCTGTGACGATACATCGTCGTATCGATATTTCGAACACAGCATTAATGCAGACCGCTAGTCTGCAGTGTCCAGGGGCATGTTGCTTGTGTAACCCACAGCGGCTCGTCAGAGAAGCATTATAGCCGTGACGGTGGCAAATAAATATCAGATCATTAAATCATTATTTAAAACTACAAAAAGGAGACAACAACGGAACAGGAGAAGATGGCATTCTTTCAATCGCTACAAGGATGTGTACCACGGCAGATCAACGTTGTTTGTCACGGACAACTAGTGATGTATAATGCTATGTAGTATATTAAATAAGACACTTGTTCTTTGCTTTGTTTTATTTTAAATAAGGTGTAACATTAAACTATATTACAGTGCTCATAAACGCACACAAAACTCAAGTGCATATAGAGGGAGGGGTTCTAGCAGACCAATCACAGCGCCTGCGGTCCGCGTAGAATTGACGCGCTGTTAAGCCCAATTTATACTTATGCGTCGAACCTATGCCGTAGCCTATGCAGAGATGCACAGGCCTGTGCCGTAACCTACACCGTACCTGATGTGCACCTCTCCAAAAATCTAACAGCGCGTCAATTCTATGCGGACCGCAAGCACTGTGATTGGTCTGCTAGAACCCCTCCCTCTATATGCACTTGAGTTTTGTGTGCGTTTATGAGCACTGTAATATAGTTTAATGTTACACCTTCTTATTTAAAATAAAACAAAGCAAAGAACAAGTGTCTTATCATTTAATATACTACATAGCATTATACATCACTAGTTGTCCGTGACAAACAACGTTGATCTGCCGTGGTACACATCCTTGTAGTGATTGAAAGAATGCCATCTTCTCCTGTTCCGTTGTTGTCTCCTTTTTGTAGTTTTAAATAATGATTTAATGATTTGATATTTATCTGCCGCCGTCACGGCTATGCTTCTCCGACGAGCCGCATCTTCTTTGGCTTTTGCCGTGGTACTGCGGGTTACACCAGCTAGGGGTGGGCGGATCGATCCTAATATCGATAGTATCGATACCAACGTTGGTATCGGTATCTGATCGATACTAGCTTGATTAGATCGATACTTTAGGTTAATTTTCTCTCCTCTACACTTAATATATTGCTTAATACATTCAAAGAACAAAGAATAGACATGTCTGTGTGTTTATATACTGCTTTTTTCGCGTCTCCTATGCAAACATTACTGCTCCTCCCCTGCTTTAGTGTTTTGTTGTTATGCCATTACGTGACTCAGCGGCTCCAAGCGCAAGCGGATATTATTGGCTACAGCGAGAGATGGAAAGGTAGAAATTCACTACTGTGGCAACAGCACCAAACTTATTCACCTTTTTCAATGTGGAAGTAAGCTTTTTTTCATAGACTGAATGTGCGAGACTTCCACTTCATTAGGCTCGGCAGGGAAATCATGAGGAAAAATAACAGTGAAATAAACGATAAAATTGTTTGTGCTATCCACCATGTGTGTTTATAATTAAGACAATACATTAAAATAATATGGTAAGAAACACCGGTTTGCAATACCAAGCAAGCAGCAAAACGAGCTGTTTTGTACAGTTAAAAATTGCTGGAAGCGGATGGGACTGGAAGCCAGACCCATTAAATTTACAGAATTTGGTTTTTTTATACAGTATTACTGTCAACCATTAAGCCACGTTGTTGTTTTTTTTCTTTCTAAAGGTTTTCTATCAAAGGAAAATACTTAACATGCATGCACTTTGCGTTCATATCCTGGGCTGCTTGCCTGCATATAGTTTGCATCATCAGTATACTGAGTTGGCCTTTCAATATTACTTTCTTAATGCATTAGGCCACTTAAGTTTTTTTTTTTTTTTTTTTCTTTTTTCTTTATAACTCTTTTCTAGGCTATGGGAGGAAAATACTTAACACAAAACTTTACGCATTGCTTTCATATTCTGGGCTCCTCTGCTTGCAAACTCCTTTCAGAAAGGCAAATAATATCCACATAGCTTTAAGGTGACTGTAATATTTTAGTCATATCACCATAAGTTATTGTTAATTTTCAAAGTGTAATTGGTTATTTAAATGTATGTTATTAAAAAGGAAAAAGTATCGGTATCAGTATCGGCGATACTGGCCCTGTATTTACTTGGTATCGGATCGACGACGCAGAAGTATAAATTAAAACCGACGCACAGCTTACGCCGTAGAGGGTACCGTGTAGGTCCGACTCAGAAGTATAAATTGGGCTTTAGAATTTTGGAGAGGTGCAAGTCAGGCTACGGCGTAGGTTACGCCGTACTACACATAGCCTACGGCGTAGGTTCGACGCAGAAGTATAAATTGGGCTTTAGTGCTGCATCTCATGTCTCCGATGAGAAGTGGAAGGATGGTTGTTGCTGTTTACTATGATGACTGAAATTGCAAAATGGCCTCAAACGATTAGTAAATAAACTGCAGAATGTTATGTTTTCTAATACACGCACGAATCGCATGTATACAAACAGCGCTGCACGAGCTCTTGGCACCAGGGTTCAAAGTCCAAAGCGTGAGAAAAATGCACTAAAACATTGTTACTCGTCATTTGCTCAGTAACATTTTTATACATTTTTTTAAAGACGTGACAATGTGATACGTGCGTCAAACATCTTCCCATATTCGTAATAAGAATCATTTAAATATCTGCATGCTGTTGTCAACAAAAATAAACACTAAGATCTTCCAGCGGGTTTCTGCCAAAATAAAATCTAAGAAAAAGCAACAACTCCATCAACATTCATAAATGTTAGTATTGTAATTTTACTGTTCTGTAAAATAAAATAAAAAAGCCAATAATAATAATAATTACCCTACAACAGCTGTATTAATACATTTATTATAACATTCACACAGTGTTAAAATTGGGATCTGTGATATATTCTAATGTTTTAAAAGAATTCTCTTCTGCTCAGCAAGGCTGCATTTATTTGTATAGTAAAAATACATGCTGATTCAAGAAGGGGGTCTCAAAAATGGCCAAAAAATATTTTTAGTAACTTAATAATTTTAAGTTAAATTGTGCTTTGTTGGTATAATGTCTGATAGAATGTTTAAAAAAAATTTTCAGTGTTAAGTACATAACCAGCCAGTGTTCAAAACTATTGCCTTACTTTAGCCCGATTCACAACGGTTAGCTTATAATAATGTTTTCTAATTTGAGTGGTACGGGTAGGTTTTCGTGGGAAATTCGAGCATGGCACTGCATCATTACGTCACGCCTCTAAACATAAAGAAGTTGTCCCGGCTACTAGGCTATAGCACGTGCGGATGCTGCAGGTGGCACATCGTTTATAGCCTTTTCTCACAGCAGCTGGAATTATTAAATATGTCATTTTGATGGCGGATTGTAATCCAGAAAGTATTATGTGTTTATGAAAGACGTGAATGAAATTAAATTATATTCCAGTTTTAAATGTGCTTCTGATTACAGATAGCCTGGGAATACACAAGATTTGTATTTTAAAGAAAACCATTTCGAAGAGAGCATAATTTGCTTTTTGGGTTAAAAGAATTTCTTGATATGATATTCGAATGGCATGACAATTAGATTAAACTGTACAGAAATTGAAATCTACACGCTAATACACGCTATACTCATAGTGAGGCAATGCTGATGTTGTTAATTTGAGAATAAAGTATAACAATAATAATAATTTGCACGGTTTTATGTGACATGAGCTAATTGATCGTTAGATAAAATCACCATTGGAAACATGATTTATTGTTATGCTTTTTTTCCTCAGTTGGTCAGAACAAACATGACTGACTTGTTACTTGTTCAGATGACAATATCCGGTGAAAATTCTTATTTGGGTCATATATTCCAAGACGTAGACTAATCTGTGATTGCGAAGAACAGTAAATATCCACATCGGCGCGGTGACTGACAGCTACATATACTCCTCAGAACCTTAGAGTCATCCGCGTTGGAGCTGTGCCAGAGTACAACCCCACGCAAGCAAGATAATTCCGCAAGTAACTGCAATTCCAGGTTTTCAAACATAGATGGTGACAGAGGCAAAACTTACGGACTGCAGCTTTAAGAACGTTAGAATAAATCTGTTCTCAGATACCAAAGATAACAAGAACTCAGCATCCACTCTTTTCTCTCTCGGAATCACTCGGAATACTCTTCTTCGGTGTTTGTTTACACTGGTTTTCGAAAGAGTGCCACCACTCTTTGCCTTTTTGTGCAACAGCAGCTGCTCCACGCACGTGATCTAAGTTCAAATCTGATTGGACGGGCGTTTCATTGTGGAGCGACGGGGAAAAAAAACGATGGACAGGATAAAAAAAAAAAAAAAAACTTCACTTTTTCACACCACAAATGATCGCGCCTGGTGTGAATAGCCCCATAGGGATCTATGGTTTCGATTCAAAAGCGTCATTGTGCCGAATTTTTGCATTCAGTGTGAAAAGCCCTTAAATCTATGGGAAATGATGGCGATGTGTAGATTGAAAAGTCTTCTGACTGTCTCGTTGAACACAGTCTCCTCCTGTTCGGCTTTAAACTAGTTTAAATCACAGAGTCACTTGTGTTCATCGCTGAATACGTGCGCTTCACATTGGATCTCACAGCGCTGTTTAGTGCTCGCGTGACTGAGTAAACGCATCTGCTCTAGTGAGCTCGATTCAAATGAGTCGCGCTGTTTCGTTGCGCTTTTGGCACATAAACATTTATATCGAACATTTATCGAACACCACATAGTTTTATCTAGGAAAATTATATCGCGATAATTATTGTTATCGGATTATCGCCCAGCCCTAATTATAATACGAAAGGCTCAATACAGAGCAGCATAAAGAGCTTATGAACAACCTGTGTGCAGAATAATGCACTTGAAGCAACACGGAGTCACAGCGCTCCGCATAGAAAAGGAAAGAGATATTGATGCGTAATGTGTTAAATCTGTAATAGTTTTTTGAGCCTTTTCTTTTAACAGTTTTAAATTTCATTAAATTTTGCTCTTGAAGAGAGTTTCATCGTTTTGACTGAGTAACCAAACGCGACAAGCAGCTTGAATGCTAAATAGAGGATGACAGCAGCAGTGGAGAGAAGAGTTTACGTGAACTTGAATTTAATGACTTAAATTCATCTGTACCTCACATTAAACTATGAAACGGCTTCAGAACACTTGAAAGATAGTGCACGGAACCTTTATGGTGCTTTATAATGTTTCTGTGCCTTTCTTGGGGCTTAACAATAACACAATAGTATACGCACAATATTGGATTTGGATCAGTCTCGTCTGACTGATACCTGATCCGGCAGAAAATGCCTGTATAGGAGCCGATACTGATGCTGAGTATCAGATCAATGCATGCCTAGTTTAACCACTATAGAGACATCAGAGCCAGCTGCAAATTCCAGAAGATCTGGCCGAGGTGAGGTGCTCTTGGCGGGTTCATGAGTGCTGAATGACTGCTGACATCCTGGAGAATCTCCGAAAATGTCGAAGCAAATTTTCAAATAGATGTTATCTTTAATAACTGCCTAATAATTAATTTGAAGTCCAAACAAGTTCTCACCTAAAAACTCTTAAAACTACATTCCGTGACACAAAACAGTATTTTTTTTTTTTAATTATAGTGGACTTGGGCGTCCGCCATGACACTCGCTGTGAAAAATACGGCAACTTCAGCAAGCAGAGTGATACAAATGGTGAAATGGCTAGTGGAGTTCTGTTGGACTCTAAGGCTACATCCACACGAAGCCAGAGCTTTCCCTATCTGATCTTTATTTATTTATTTATTTTTTTGTCCCTCATCTCAAGAAATATCTGCGTACACACGAAACCGACACAAAACGATGTAGTATACACAGGGTTGGGAGGGTTACTTTTAAAATGTATTCCATTACAGTTACAAATTACTTCATTAAAGTATTCAGTAACAATCCAAGTATCACAATATAAAAGTAATGTAATCTGATTACTTTTGGCTTACTTCAAGTTACATATGTAAATAAAATCAAAAGTAGTTTTATTTAACTATGACTTTAAAATTAAAACTAATGAAAAGTATAGTAAAAACTATTTGAAACTATTAAAAATCGTGTCTTGTTTCACCATCTATACATTACAGCCTATATATATTTAAAAGGCTATGCAGACATCTAGTGGCTATACAATGTAGTATTAGTTTTATTTTTATATATTTTTTTTTTCTTTAACATGTACAAGTAAAAATAAATATAGTTTATACACAACATAAAAAATTTTACACCATATACATATTATTCTATTTTAAAATAAGCTTACATGTTGAAATGTATGTGAAATGCTATGATCTTTCTTTATTTCATTGACTGATCCGGGATGTGGGGACTCTCGTGTTAATTTCTACATTTTCCAGCTCATTTTCCGCTAGAAAACTTGCACACAACTGCAGTCATGCACACCATGGAATTTTAAATCACTAAAAAACCCTAAATTTTATCTAACATGATTTAGTCATACCTGCAAATGTTCAAGTTGGTTGTGTAGCCTTTTTTAAAGCAAGAGTCTTCATGCATAGCTTACGCTGTACAACTATGTTATTTCCTTTATCTTTTTTGAAGACAAAATAACTGAAATTTCCAGAGATGAAAACGATTTTCCCAGCAGGAAGCATCGTAACTAACTAATAGCAGCGTCTCATCCAGTGTTTGAGGATTTGAGGAGAATAATTGTAGACGGTAAATATATAGCGTTATGTCAAAATATTCATTTATTTAATTTTAAATGAAACCAATGTAATCCTGATAGTATTCCCACTTTTTACAAAATGTAACTGTAATCTGAATACTTTGTTTTTTGATGTAACTGTAACGAATTACAGTTACTAGATTTTTGTATCCTGATTATGTAACGCCATTACATGTATTCTGTTACTCCCCAACCCTGAGTATACATGATAGACCAGTATGTGGCGCTGCAATTCTGCCACAGATATACACTAAAAACGGAGAAGACTTGGTCTATGCGCATAAACCTTGCACGTGGTATACAAACGAACATGGAACACTATATTTATTAATCTGTGTTAATGTTAGTTAATAAAAAGACAATCGTTCAGTGTTTGTTCATGTTGTTGTTGCTGTTACATGACGTAGCGGTGTCTGACTAGGGTCGAGACGTGGGGTGATGACATGATCGTTTCACAAAATATACAGATTGGCTGTACACATTAAAACGCAAGTGTGTCGTTTTCAGATTTATCCACTCTGTGACCCGGTTTCAAAAAATAGTGGTTTCGCACTCCCAAAACGCCGGATCCGTCTGGACGAAACCGATACAAATTTTTGCATATACAGCTAAACGCGTATCCGTGTGGACGGGGCCTAATATCACACTCTTATCAGGCAATCAGATTCGAGGACCAGAAAGAACAGTTGTATGAATGTGTATATATACTGTATATATACAGAATTTTATAATGATCTTGTGTTTGTGGTGTTCTTCTCAGTACCAACCTCCTGCACAGTGCCATGATCATAGATCAGACTCCTGTGACCAGGCGCTGTCTAGCTCAAGCTCTGGCCCAGCAGTTTTTTGGATGCTTCATCTCTAGGATGTCCTGGTAAGTAGAAATGGCAAAGCCTAATAGTGTAATGTTTGTTGCCAGCCACAAAACTGCATATTGCAGCATTTTTGTTATATGCAATATAATACTTTTCATACATAAATGGTTGCAGGCAGTTACCTTAGGTTTGCAAGAAATTAGGGCTGCAACAAATGATTAGTTTGATAATCGATTAATCTAACGATTATTAGAACAATTGATTGACTAATCATTGATTATTTCACTGATTAATCAATAGACTTTGATTATTCAGCTTTTGCAATTAGTTAAAATATTGAGTTATACATATTGTAACAAATAAATAAAAGGTAATCACTTCAGCTTTTGAAAATCATATGTGACCCTGGACCACAAAACCAGTCTTAAGTGTCAATTTTTTAAATTGAGATTTATAATAAAAAAGCTTTCCATTGATGTATGGTTTGTTAGGATAGGACAATATTTGGCTGAGATGCAACTATTTTAAAATCTGGAATCTGAGGGTGCAAAAAAAAATCTAAATATTGAGAAAATCGCCTTTAATGTTATCCAAATGAAGTTCTTAGCAATGCGTATTACTAATCAGAAATTAAGCTTTAATGGAACATGATGTATACTTAATATCCTAATGATTTTTGGCATGAAAGAAAGATTGATAATTTTGACCCATACAATGTATTGTTGGCTATTGTTACAAATATACCTGTGCTACTTATGACTGGTTTTGTGCTCCAGGGTCACACATGTAATTAATTAAAATTATTACACAATAAATTGCTAACACTTTAAAATAAAGTTTCATTAGTTAACAGTAGTTGACTACATTAGTTAACATGATCTAATAATGAACAATACTTCTACAGCATTTATTAATCTTAATGTTAATTTCAGCATTTACTAATGCATTATTAAAATCACAAGTTGTGTTTGTTTACATTAATGCACTGTGAATTAATATGAACTAACAATGAAGGACTGTATTTATTAAATAACATTAACAAAGATTAATAGTGTAATGTATTGTTCATTCATGTTAGGTAATACATTATAACACCTTACTGTAAAAGCATTACCAATTAATTTATATAAATAGATATAGTTGGCACACATAATGAGATGACAGACAGAGAAACTCTTCTAATCACCATTTAATTAGCTATATGAAAAAATAACTGAATGACCGCATTCTGCCTAACATCTCATTTTGTAAGTCATATGGATAAGAAACAAAATTAAGGTAAAGGATAAAATGCTTTACTTTTTTGATAAACTATTTTATTCACAACATAATCTCTCTTAAAATACCTTATAGGGTTATGATAATCAAAACAGTCCTGAGCAAGATCAAGCTTTGATCTCTGCAAACCAATCTATCACTAATTTATTTCCTCAACTAATAAAAAGATTTTATCATTAGCTAGCTCAAGCAAAGCGACACTAACTAAACTGCTTGATTTAAGGCTATCTCTTGCATAAAGTACTATATAAATAAACGTGATGTGACTGCTTTACTGAAGTACCGAACTGAAGAGCTCATGCAAACATCACTTTCTCACCGCTGTCAGTTTCTGTTGTTTAAACTGTTGTTTTGTTTGTTGTTTATTGCGTTATTGAGAAGAAAACATTGTGCTCTAAAGCGCTGTCTCTCTTCTTCTCTTGAACTGCATCAGAATTACAGTATTGCACTACAGCGCCACACTGGTCCAACCGCATTATTGCAGGCTCTTACATTAGGTCACATGGGATCAAACGACTACTCGACAACAGAAATATTTGTCGAGAGTTTTTTGTCGACGTTGTCGATAAAGTCGACTAATCGTTTCAGCCCTACAAGAAATCCAGTATTTATTGAACCAGTAAT